>JAVSCE010004309.1:0-429523 GCA_032199065.1 Smutsia gigantea
AAGGTTTCACGTGAAAGAAAATGTGGTTTTACATTCACCCTGTTATCGTGTCCCCCACACCCCATTGCAGTCAGTGCCCATCAGTGTAGTAAGATGCCACAGAGACACTATGTGCCTTCTCTGTGCTACAGTGTCTTCCCCATGATCCCCCCCGCACCATGTGTGCCCATCATATGACCCCTCAACCCCTTCTCCCGCCCTCCCCCTCTCCTCCCCTTTGGTAACCCCTAGTTCCTTCTTGGAGTCTGTGAGTCCCTTGTTGTTTTGCTCCTGCAGTTTTGCTTCCTTGTTATACTCCACCAATGAGGGGAATCATTTGATACTTGTCTTTCTCTGCCTGGCTTATTTCTCTGAGCATAATATCCTTCAGCTCCATCCACGTTGCTGCAAATTGCAGAATTTGTTTCTTTTTTTATGGCTGAATTGTATTCCATTGTGTGTATGTACCACCTCTTCTTTATCCATTCATCTACCGATGGACACTTAGGATGCTTCCATATCTTAGCTATTGTAAGTAGTGCTGCAATAAACATACGGGTGCATATGTCTTTTTGAAACTGAGAAATTATATTCTTTGGGTAAATTCCTAGGAGTGGAATTCCCAGCTCAAATGATATTTCTATTTTTAGTTTTTTCAGGAACCTCCCTATTGCTTTCCACAATGGTTGAATTAGCTTACATTCCCACCAGCAGTGTAGGACGGTGCCTCTTTCTCCACAGCCTCCCCAACATTTGTTGTTCTTTGTCTTTTCAATAGCGGCCATCCTAACTGGTGTGAGGTGATATCTCATTGTGGTTTTTATTTGCATTTCCCTGATAATTAGCGATGTGGAGCAGCTTTTCATGTGCCTGTGGCCATCTAAATTTCTTCTTTGGAGAATTGTCTGTTCATATCCTCCACTTTCTTTTGAATCGGGTTATGTTCTTTTTGGGTGTTGAGGCGTGTGAGTTCTTTATGTATTTTGGATGTTAACCCCTTGTCGGATATGTCATTTACAAGTATGTTCTATGCTATGGGATGCCCATTTGTTCTGTTGATAGTGTCCTTTGCTGTACAGAAGCTTTGAAGGTTGCTGTGGTCCCATATGTTCATCTTTGCTTTCGTTTCCCTTGCTCGAGGACATGCATTCAGAAAAAAGTTGCTCATGTTTCTATTCAGGAGATTTTTGCCTATTTATCTTCTAAGAATTTCATTGTTTCATAACTTACATTCAGGTCTTTGATCTATTTCGAGTTTACTTTTGTGTATGGGGATAGACAATAATCCAGTTTCATTCTCTTGCATGTAGCTGTCCAGTTTTGCCAGCACCAGTTGCTGACGAGGCTGCCATTTCCCCATTGTATGTCCATGGCTCCTTTATCATATATTAGTTGACCATATATGCTTGGGTTTATATCTGGGCTCTGTAGTCTTTTCCATTCATTGATGCATCTGTTTTGTGCCAGTACCAAATTGTGTTGATTACTGTGGCCTTGTAGTAGAGCTTGAAGTCAGGGAGCGTAATCCCATCCCGCTTTCTTCTTCCTTCTCAGGATTGCTTTGGCTTTTTGGGGTGGAGGAGTTGACTTTGAAATCCTTTTTTTCCTTAGGTCCTAAGTGGGTTCATGTGTCTCACATGCCTCAACACCCAAAAACCAAGGGGTTTGGCCTCTTGAAACACCTTGGTGTGTGTCAACCGTGTCCCACCTCCCTTTAGCCTCTGCTGTGAGATGTGCTGCCAGAACTGTTCCCTTCTTTCAGTTCTTAAAAATCTGAACCTTATTACAGTATGGGTTTCACAGAATACTTGGTAAATCACTTAAAATATCCCTACTTCAGGTGAAAATATCTTCTGTCTTTAACTCATACTACTATAATAGGTTTTGTTTCTTCTTTTTCTTTGGACCAATAAATTGTATCAGCTGAGCTCAAAGAGGTGTACCCAGGAAGCCTCCCTGTTGGATGTAACTTGGCTGATAAAGATGATTAGATTGAAAAGACTTGTTTTTTCATTTGGTCCGAGTGGCTCAGTGATACAACAAAATTCAAAACTCCGATGACAACGCTGGATCCTTGATAAATACATTTATTTGAAAAGGTGAACATTCAGGTTTTTTCCAAACGTTTGACTTTGGGTGTATATTTCTGATGACTTATCATAAAAGATTGAAGGATTCTTGTGCAGGTCAGTGAGAAAATAACTATTGTTATGGTCAAAAGAGGTTTCTCATGTTCTCCAGGCTGGTGATTTTTCTAGACCCCAGTGAGCCTATACCTTAGGGCTCTGTATGATCTTTCCATGGGCCCTTCTGTGTGATTAGTGAACTTCTTCCCTTACAGACTGAACTAAATGAGAGCCTTGGGGGATGTGTGTCGGGGGGGTCGCTGAAATGTTTTTTTGTCTTTAATTTATAGATGGTAGGATATGAAATTTGTGATTGAAGTGCTTTGGTGAGAAGTTAGCAAATAATCAGTACACTTGAACAGTTCAAAAGTCCTGAAGCATTTTTATACTTTTCTTACTAGATAAGGACAGTCCTAGAACAAATTTACCTTCCTGAATCTTTGAGATTTGAAGCAGCCTTTTCTTGTCTAGCATGAACCCATGTTGCATAGAAAGAGTGTCAGATCCCGGGAACATGAGAGTATGCTTTAAAGAAACAGTCCTATCATCTAATTGTGGGTTTGTGATTTGTCGCAGGCGCCCTGACAGCAGCGGGAATGGACACTCAGCTTCTAGGCCCGTGGGGGCCAGTGGAGGCCCTGCTGCTTCTGTGCCTAAGTAAGTGAGAATCCATCTGGGGGAGATTTCCTATTTAAAAAAAAGTCATTATCAGACTTATTTTCCTGTAAATTTTCCTCTTTCAAATCAGAGAGGAACATTTTGAATAACTTGCCACAATAACTATTTTGTCTAATTCCTTTTACCATTTTCCATCAATATGCATAAAACATGCTAAGACTAAGAGGGTTTGTAGATACATTGAATAACCAAGTATGTAACAAAGAGATCACAAGGTTTGTGCAATGGATAAAATGCAACAGTACAAAATTTAAGAAAAGTGTTAGATTTCTGCATTTGAGCTTCATTATATTTGAGGAAGAATTTGTGCGGAGGATAAGAGGCTGGAAATGTGTGTGAAAAGGCTTGGGATAACTTACAGTTTTAATTTGAGTCAGCACTATGACATGGCTGCCCAAAAAGCTTAAGATGCTCCTACTCTGTGCTGACAGAGGAACACAGACTAGGGGGAGGCAGGTGAGTGGGCATCCTGAAGGCCTGAGTCCTGCTGTCCGTGGAGGGTTGCTGGTTGGCCGTGCTGCCCTGCCAGAGGAGGTAGACACAAACCGAAATTCACTGCGAGTGAAGCAACTCAGATATCACGGGGGGTGGGCGGTGCGTGGGTGAGGGCTTGTAAAGGTACATAAGTACTAGGCCAGAGGAGGAAAACCTCAGGGGCTCAAGGAAATGAGGGAGGGAAGGATAATGCTCTGCGAAAATCTGAAGGACTCTCACAGGAAAGGAGAACAACTGGGCTCCAGGCAGGACCCATAGGTGAAGTAAGTGAAAGACGAAGTATGTTTTCATCCAGTGTAGGAATCAACTGGTCTGTGGTTGCCATTCATCAGCCAGGAGATAGTGAGCTGTCTGCGCTGTCACAAAGGCTGGATGACTATTTCACAGGAAAGATGTTTAGGGAATTTCTGTTTCAGTTTGAATCTTATAAAACGAGGTGGTTCCTCCTAGTTGTTGTTTTCTTTACAGCTTTATTGAGGTATAATTGACATTGAACTGTACAATTTGATAAATTTTGACATGTATCCTTATCAGAATTATTGTCCTATAAATTTTACTCTTTGAAATCAGAGAGGAACATTTTGAGTAGCTTTCTCCAGTAACTATGCTGTCTTAATTTCACACCCATGAAACCACGACCACAGTCAAGATCATGACCATCACCCTGACTGCCAGAAGGTTCCCCGTGCCCCTTGGTAAAGCCTTCAAGCCTGCCTCTCATCCTGCCCCTGGTGCCAGGCATCCATTGATCCCCAGTCTGTCACTATAGATCTGTGTGTGTTCCCGAGAGTACACATAAGTAGAATGATACATTTAATTTTTAAAATACTTAGCTTTCCCTTTCTGACATTGTGAGATATATTTAGCTGAATTAACAGTAAAATTAAGAACCTTATCCTTTTTCATTACTTTTGCCCTTTTTAAAAATTGGGGTTCTCTATTTTCTTATTATTGAACTTTCAGAGTTCTTAATGTATTTCTGGATACAACCCCTTTATTACATATGTGATTTGTAAATATTTTCTCAACTGAATGTTTTAATGAAATTGCACTGAATTTATGGGTGAATTTAGGGAGGGTTGACATCTTTATAATATTAGCTCATCCCCTCCAAGAGCATGAAAACCCATTTACTGGGATTGTTGGTTAGAGAAACCCTGTTGATATTTAAAAGTTCATCTTTTGTTCACTTATAAAATAAATACTTACAAAATAAATATTTTTATTTTCCTTACAATGTCTTTCAAAGTTCTTGATTTGGTGAAATCAAATTTATCTTTATTTTCTTTCATGAATCTTGTATCTAAAAAACACCTTTTCCTAAGTAAATGTTCAGAAAATTTTGTCCTGTGTTTTCCCAGAAGCTTTTTGGTTTTAGGTTGTACATTTGGGTCTAAAACGCATTTTAAGGTAGTTTTAGTAGCTTTAGGGAGGTGGTTCAAAATACAGTTTTGGTCCAGTAGTCAATTAAGAATTCAGAAAAACAAAATAGAAAAAGTTACTGTCTACGAATTTGTAAATGACATACCCGACAAGCAGTTAACATCCAAAATATATAAAGAACTCACATGCCTCAACACCCAAAAAGCAAATAAACTGATTAAAAAATGGGCGGAGGATGTGAACACTCCTCCAAAGGAGAAATTCCGACGGCCAACAGACACATGAAAAGATGCTCCACATCGCTAATCATCAGGGAAATGCAAATTAAAACCACAATGAGATATCACCTCACACCACTGAGGATGCCAGCATCCAAAAGACTAAGAACAACAAATGCTGGCAAGGGTGTGGAGGAAGGGGAACCCACCTACACTCCTGGTGGGAATGTAAGGAATATGGAGGTTCCTCAGAAAATGAAAAATAGAAATACCATTTGACCTGGGAATCCCACTCCTTGGAATTTTCCCTAAGAATACAACTTCTCAGATTCAAAAAGACATATGCACCCCAATGTTTATTGCAGCACTTTCTACAATAGCCAAGAAATGGAAGCAATGTAAGCGTCCATCAATACATGAATGGATAAAGAAGAGGTGGTACATATACCCAATGGAATACTATTCAGCCATAAGAAAGAAACAAATCCTACCATTTACAACAATGTGGATGGAGCTGAAGAGTATTATGTCAGTGAAATAAGCCAGGGGGAGAAAGACAGGTGCCAAACGATTTCCCTCCTTTGTGGAGTATAACAATGAAGCAACACTGAAGGAAGAAAATAGCAGCAGACTCAGACATTCCAAGAAGGAACTAGTGGTTACCAAAGGGGAGGCGTGTGGGGAGGGTTGGGGAAGGGGATTGAGGGGTATTATGTTTAGCACACATGGTGTGGGGGGTCACGGGGAAAACAGTGTAGCACGGAGAAGGCAAATAGTGAATATGTGACATCTTACTACACCCAAGGACAGTGACTGCATTGGGGTGTTGGTGGGGACTTGATAATATGGGTAAATGTAGTAACCACATTGTTTTTTCATGTGAAACCTTCCTAAGAGTGTATATCAATAATATCTTAATAAGACCTCCACAAAGAAAAAATAAATAAATAAGTATGTCAGTTATTTTACCAGTGTAACTCTGGGGGAAAATATGGGCCCAGCCCAGGGCAAATAACCTTTGATGCCACGTCAGTCAAAGGGAGAAATAAAGTGGGAGAAACCCATTGAAAAAAAATAACTTAGTGGACTCCCCCGGGAGGGGCGGGGACTGAGCCGCGAGCCCCGAGACGGCCTTCGTGCGCCATCTCCTGGCAACGTGTTATCGCGTGCCGGCAGCGCACAATGCCCGCCTCGCCCCTGGCCAAGGCGCGCTCGTGAAGGGAGTCCAGTAGAGCCGCAGCTGCTGCTCAACTGACAGATTCGGCTGATCGCTCCTGATGGGAAGTTGGCTCAGCTGGTTCCGCCGCCCGCAGCCCGCCCCCGCCCCGGAGGCCAGGGACCTGCGGAGTGGCAGCCCCACCGCCCGCCCAGCCCTCCTCGCAAGCCCCGCCCCACCGGCTCCCTCGGCCAATCGCGATCCCATCCACCCCTCAGTCCCCACTCCTCTCCTCCGATCCACCTGGAGTCCTTCCTGCTGGTAAGATACGCTGACACTCCTCAGACCGAGGATTTGACTTTGTTTTTTGTTTTAAATTCATTTATTTTATGAAGGTATTATTGATATACACTCTCATGAAGGTTTCACGTGAAAGAAAATGTGGTTTTACATTCACCCTGTTATCGTGTCCCCCACACCCCATTGCAGTCAGTGCCCATCAGTGTAGTAAGATGCCACAGAGTCACTATGTGCCTTCTCTGTGCTACAGTGTCTTCCCCATGATCCCCCCCGCACCATGTGTGCCCATCATACGACCCCTCAACCCCTTCTCCCGCCCTCCCCCTCCCCTCCCCTTTGGTAACCCCTAGTTCCTTCTTGGAGTCTGTGAGTCCCTTGTTGTTTTGCTCCTGCAGTTTTGCTTCCTTGTTATACTCCACCAATGAGGGGAATCATTTGATACTTGTCTTTCTCTGCCTGGCTTATTTCTCTGAGCATAATATCCTTCAGCTCCATCCACGTTGCTGCAAATTGCAGAATTTGTTTCTTTTTTTATGGCTGAATTGTATTCCATTGTGTATATGTACCACCTCTTCTTTATCCATTCATCTACCGATGGACACTTAGGATGCTTCCATATCTTAGCTATTGTAAGTAGTGCTGCAATAAACATACGGGTGCATATGTCTTTTTGAAACTGAGAAATTATATTCTTTGGGTAAATTCCTAGGAGTGGAATTCCCGGCTCAAATGATATTTCTATTTTTAGTTTTTTCAGGAACCTCCCTATTGCTTTCCACAATGGTTGAATTAGCTTACATTCCCACCAGCAGTGTAGGACGGTGCCTCTTTCTCCACAGCCTCCCCAACATTTGTTGTTCTTTGTCTTTTCAATAGCGGCCATCCTAACTGGTGTGAGGTGATATCTCATTGTGGTTTTTATTTGCATTTCCCTGATAATTAGCGATGTGGAGCAGCTTTTCATGTGCCTGTGGCCATCTAAATTTCTTCTTTGGAGAATTGTCTGTTCATATCCTCCACTTTCTTTTGAATCGGGTTATGTTCTTTTTGGGTGTTGAGGCGTGTGAGTTCTTTATGTATTTTGGATGTTAACCCCTTGTCGGATATGTCATTTACAAGTATGTTCTATACTATGGGATGCCCATTTGTTCTGTTGATAGTGTCCTTTGCTGTACAGAAGCTTTGAAGTTTGCTGTGGTCCCATATGTTCATCTTTGCTTTCGTTTCCCTTGCTCGAGGACATGCATTCAGAAAAAAGTTGCTCATGTTTCTATTCAGGAGATTTTTGCCTATTTATCTTCTAAGAATTTCATGGTTTCATAACTTACATTCAGGTCTTTGATCCATTTCGAGTTTACTTTTGTGTATGGGGATAGACAATAATCCAGTTTCATTCTCTTGCATGTAGCTGTCCAGTTTTGCCAGCACCAGTTGCTGACGAGGCTGCCATTTCCCCATTGTATGTCCATGGCTCCTTTATCATATATTAGTTGACCATATATGCTTGGGTTTATATCTGGGCTCTGTAGTCTTTTCCATTCATTGATGCATCTGTTTTGTGCCAGTACCAAATTGTGTTGATTACTGTGGCCTTGTAGTAGAGCTTGAAGTCAGGGAGCGTAATCCCATCCCGCTTTCTTCTTCCTTCTCAGGATTGCTTTGGCTTTTTGGGGTGGAGGAGTTGACTTTGAAATCCTTTTTTTTCCTTAGGTCCTAAGTGGGTTCATGTGTCTCACATGCCTCAACACCCAAAAACCAAGGGGTTTGGCCTCTTGAAACACCTTGGTGTGTGTCAACCGTGTCCCACCTCCCTTTAGCCTCTGCTGTGAGATGTGCTGCCAGAACTGTTCCCTTCTTTCAGTTCTTAAAAATCTGAACCTTATTACAGTATGGGTTTCACAGAATACTTGGTAAATCACTTAAAATATCCCTACTTCAGGTGAAAATATCTTCTGTCTTTAACGCATATTACTATAATAGGTGTTGTTTCCTCTTTTTCTTTGGACCAATAAATTGTATCAGCTGAGCTCAAAGAGGTGTACCCAGGAAGCCTCCCTGTTGGATGTAACTTGGCTGATAAAGATGATTAGATTAAAAAGACTTGTTCTTTTCATTTGGTCCGAGTGGCTCAGTGATACAACAAAATTCAAAACTTCGATGACAACGCTGGATCCTTGATAAATACATTTATTTGAAAAGGTGAACATTCAGGTTTTTTCCAAACGTTTGACTTTGGGTGTATATTTCTGATGACTTATCATAAAAGATTGAAGGATTCTTGTGCAGGTCAGAGAGAAAATAACTATTGTTATGGTCAAAAGAGGTTTCTCATGTTCTCCAGGCTGGTGATTTTTCTAGACCCCAGTGAGCCTATACCTTAGGGCTCTGTATGATCTTTCCATGGGCCCTTCTGTGTGACTAGTGAACTTCTTCCCTTACAGACTGAACTTAATGAGAGCCTTGGGGGATGTGTGTCGGGGGTCGCTGAAGTGTTTTTTTGTCTTTAATTTATAGATGGTAGGATATGAAATTTGTGACTGAAGTGCTTTGGTGAGAAGTTAGCAAATAATCAGTACACTTGAATAGTTCAAAAGTCCTGAAGCATTTTTATACTTTTCTTACTAGATAAGGACAGTCCTAGAACAAATTTACCTTCCTGAATCTTTGAGATTTGAAGCACTCTTTTCTTGTCTAGCATGAATCCATGTTGCACAGAAAGTGTGTCAGATCCCGGGAACATGAGAGTATGCTTTAAAGAAACAGTCCTATCATCTAATTGTGGGTTTGTGATTTGTCGCAGGCACCCTGACAGCAGCGGGAATGGATACTCATCTTCTAGGCCCGTGGGGGACAGTGGAGGCCCTGCTGCTTCTGTGCCTAAGTAAGTGAGAATCCATCTGGGGGAGACTTCCTATTTTAAAAAAAGTCATTATCAGACTTACTTTCCTGTAAATTTTCCTCTTTCAAATCAGAGAGGAACATTTTGATTAACTTGCCACAATAACTATTTTGTCTAATTCCTTTTACCATTTTCCATCAATATGCATAAAACATGCTAAGACTAAGAGGGTTTGTAGATACATTGAATAACCAAGTATGTAACAGAGAGATCACAAGGTTTGTGCAATGGATAAAATGGAACAGTACAAAATTTACGAAAAGTGTTAGATTTCTGCATTTGAGCTTCATTATATTTGAGGAAGAATTTGTGCGGAGGGAAAGAGGCTGGAAATGTGTGTGAAAAGGCTTGGGGTAAATTACATTTTTAATTTGAGTCAGCACTATGACAGAGGAACACAGAGTAGGGGGACACAGGTTAGTGGTCGTCCTGAAGGCCTGTGTCCTGCTGTCCATGGAGGGTTGCTGGTTGGCCGTGCTGCCCTGCCAGAGGAGGTAGACACAAACCGAAATTCACTGCGAGTGAAGCAACTCAGATATCACGGGAGGTGGGCGGCGGGTGGGTGAGGGGTTGTAAAGGCCGATAAGTACTAGGTCAGAGGGGGAAACCCTCAGGGGCTCAAGGAAATGAGGGAGGGAAGGATAATGCTCTGCGAAAATCTGAAGGACTCTCACTGGAAAGGAGAACAACTGGGCTCCAGGCAGGACCCATAGGTGAAATAAGTTAAAGACGATGTATGTTTTCATCCAGTGTAGGAATCAACTGGTCTGTGGTTGCCATTCGTCAGCCAGGAGATAGTGAGCTGTCTGCGCTGTCACAAAGGCTGGATGACTATTTCACAGGAAAGATGTTTAGGGAATTTCTGTTTCAGTTTGAATCTTATAAAACGAGGTGGTTCCTCCTAGTTGTTGTTTTTTTTACAGCTTTATTGAAGTATAACTGACTTTGAACTGTACAATTTGATAAATTTTGACATGTATCCTTATCAGAATTATTGTCCTATAAATTTTACTCTTTGAAATCAGAGAGGAACATTTTGAGTAGCTTTCTCCAGGAACTATGCGGTCTTAATTTCACACCCATGAAACCACGACCACAGTCAAGATCATGACCATCACCCTGACTGCCAGAAGTTTCCCCGTGCCCCTTGGTAAAGCCTTCAAGCCTGCCTCTCATCCTGCCCCTGGTGCCAGGCATCCATTGATCCCCAGTCTGTCACTATAGGTGTGTGTGTGTTTCCTAGAGTACACATAAGTAGAATGATACATTTAATTTTTAAAATACTTAGCTTTCCCTTTCTGACATTGTGAGATATATTTAGCTGAATTAACAGTAAAATTAAGAAACTTATTATTTTTCATTACATTACTACGATTTTGTGACCATGGGATGAAGCCTTAAAACAATGTTGTTGCCTTTCAGTAGCACAACTATGTTTTTCTCTTGTAGGCCTGGGCCTCCGAACAGTGACCTCCAGTCCAAGTGCTCCGACGGCCACGTGACTCAGCGATCCGGTAGCTGTGCGCGCGGCACCTGCACGTGTGGCATCCGCATGAACAGCCGGAACTGCATCTCCAGTACTTACAGCTCTAGTGGGGGAATCTCTCAGGTACACGCGCCTGGTGCGGTGGGAGAAGTGGGTTCTTGGCATTTATTAGTTGATTATGCAGTGTTTACTAGGTGCCTTCTGTCAGATGCTGAGATCACCTCTAAGCTAACAGCAGGTACCAACCCTTGAATGATCGCCACAGACCAGGGGAACCCACTAGAAAGCCCAGAATGCTTATGTGGAACCCGGATCCAAGACAGAGCCGCTATTACAGATAAATGGACAGAGGAGGACTAATTCACAACATGGGACTAATTTGATTAAAATGGTAGATTGATTTGGGTTGCATTGGGTCATAAATTCATCCTATCGGCACAGGGAATTCAACGACAGTTTTTTAAATAAGTGGTTATAATT
Organism: Smutsia gigantea; assembly: GCA_032199065.1. NCBI lineage: Eukaryota > Metazoa > Chordata > Mammalia > Pholidota > Manidae > Smutsia > Smutsia gigantea. The sequence continues at coordinate 11,201 of JAVSCE010004309.1, forward strand.
CTTTTTAGAAAGGATGTAGTGCAGACTGGAGAACAGATCACGTTTTGCTACCAGAATGACTTGGGTTCAAATCTTGGCTTTGACACTTAGTAGCTATAGACTCTTGGGCAGGTAAATGACTTAAACTCTCGTTTTCTCATCTCTAAAGGATTGTTGTAAAGATTGAAGGTAACGTTTGTAAAGCACCCATTACAGTGCTTGTCAGTAAGTGGGCACCCAATATATAGGAGCTTGAAAAAAATAACACATGTGTGGAGGAGGTTTTTGAGAGGAGAAGGAATTTGACATAAGTTTCCATCCGTACAGAAGGCTCTTAGAGTAACATCAATGACACGTTAATGATAAATGACAAATACAGGAGATGAAGGCCCCAGCCCGGCAGTTATGGCCGTCCCGAGGATCATAGTACGAAGTCTTTATTCCGCACCAGGCCCTCTGCTGAGCACTTTACATGCATTTCCTCACTCAGTGATCACAGCAGACCCATGAGATACACAGTCATCGCCCCTTCTTACGGGTTTGCGTCAAATGCCATACATACACAAAGGGAAGGAAGCATATCATCATGGCCCTCCGTGCAGCTCCAGCAGATAACAGTGTTAAATCAGTCCTGTTCCCTCAACACCCAACCCCAAATTGGTTTTGCTCCTGTGTTTAAAGTACAAACATGTTGTTTCACCTGTAGGTACTTCAGCGTATTTTTAAAACTTTTTGAACATTAATAACCACAACACCTCTATTCCTCTGAATAATAATGACTTAATATTAGTTATCATCACTCCAATTTGCCCTTATTACCCTGTCTTATTATAGTTACTTTGAATCAGGGACCAAAAATAAACTCATTGCATTTGGTTCACATATCTCTTACACTCTTTTTTTTTTTTGGCATTAAAGGTATGTAATTAATATCTGTAACAAAAAACCTGAAGGTACACTTATGGAAATAATGATTTTGACCTACTTTATAAGATAGTTCTGAGGTGGTCCATAGAAAGTGTTCAAGAGTTTACCTTGTCCATAGTAAACATTCAAGAAGTGCCACCTGTTACTATGATTTTAAATAAGTACGGTCATTTAAATTTCAGGGGACTTAATTCCCACTCAGAACTTCAGACTTAACAACTACCTGCCAGAGACACAGGCTGTTTTTATGAGCTGCCTTGTTACATATTCCTCGCCCACTTTCCATTTGTCATGTTCATTATATTCATATGGAGTTGCGAGAGTCCATTTTTACATGTTATGGATATTAACTCATCAGTTTAATTGAAAAGACCTATCTTTTAATGTTGCTTATGATTTTGTGTTTGTTTTGGGGTGTTTTGGTTTCCTATTTTATAGTTTATGGAAGCAGTATGGTTGAATATTCAAATGGCACAAAGGGTGTACAGTAAAGTCTCTTCCCCATGTGACAATATTTTTATAGAGAAAGGTTCTTAGTTTTATGTAACAGTCTGTCAGTTTTCTGTCTTCTCTCTCTGGTACAGTGTCTCCCTACCCAACCTTATCTAACAGCTGGTCTGTTTGGTTAGAGTCCTTTTGTTTGTTACCCTTCAAATTTAAATCTTTTACCACGTCTGTGTTGTATGTGTATGCACAGTCTGTGAAGTAGAGAGAAAACCCTTTTCCCCTAATTGCTGAACTGGATTATCCTCAGCCCTGGCTAGTCACGGACCGATGGCTGTATGGATAATCACCATGTGACAGTGAATACCATAGATGCCGCAAAAGTCACAAGTGTCACAATAGCATATTTTTAAATTTTAATAAACTGAAACTGAAAATTTAATGAAAGCAAGACTAAACTAGCTTACTGGCTTATCTTCCCTGGAAGAGTTTCTGAGTTTCCCTTTATCACTCCCATGGACTACTACAGAGTGACCTTGTATGCGTCAGCTCGCTCTCAGCCATCCCTGCACATGACATCCCACTCTTCAGGATGTGCGGAAAGCACACTCACTCCTCGGCCATTTAATAGCATTCCATTGCTTTTTCTGCTTTCATTCCCCATAGTTAATACTGGCAATTGACTCACTTTCCAGAAGCCCCATACTCACAAAGAAATGTTTTTTAGTCACTTGGAAAGGAGACTTTATATACAGTGATGGATTAGAGCCACAGAATGATGTGGAAGTTCAGATCCTTAGTTATTACATAGGGTCAGTCACATAACTTTTGTTTGGCTTTTAGCTCTGGAAGAGAAGAGGCCGCAGGTCCTCACCCTCCTCCAGCCTCCCCTCGTCCCACTCACAGGGAGCAGAGAGGCCAGCAGGGAAAATAAGGTAATCGGTGATTTGCCGTGTGGATTAATGAGAGGGTAGGAAAGGAGGTGAATTTTCTTGGGTCTAGGCTATCTGACACTCTCATTTGGAGAATCAAAGCAGCTCACATCTAAAGGGCAGAGACCGTGCCGTCCTGTTCTGCTCTCACCTCTTGCAGTTGTCACATACTGACCCCACTGTCCTCTGCTCCCCCTCAGGCTGCAGAGTGAGGGGCTGTGGTGTAAGGGGAAGGGCTGCACGGGACAGAGTGAACAGAGTAACTGATGGGAGGGGTCAGCAGGCTTCACATTCTAGAACCCCGCTGACCCTCTAGGTGACCGACTACGATGCCGCTTTCTTAGAGACAGAGGTGTGACTAGAACTCTTGGAAATTTGGCAGGTTGTATGTACGGTTCTGGAGATTGTTTGCTGCTTGTGTTAAGACAAAGGTGTCTCTGTGGCTTCTCTGAACTTCCTCCCTTCATGTCTTTAGGAATTTTCTTTGATGGTTTTTTTCATTGTCTTGACACACTTAGATCTTAGTCATGGTTGTTCTAGACTTTGGCCCCTTGGTAGTGAGGAGGGTTTAAGAACTTATCCAGTACTTTTCTAAACTGAACTGTGCCTCTTCCTCCTACAGAAAAGGGCATGTGTGTCACTCTGGCCCTTCCGCTCCTGTGCCGGCCTGCAAGGAGCCCGAGGGAGAGCAGGGTAAGTGGATGAACGTGTGGCATGTGTTGGCGACAGTGTGCATGGAGGGCGCATGGACTATACAACCCACTGGAAACACATACTGAGACTTGATTTGTGTGGGGCTTGGTAGTTACAGGGACAGATGTTCCTGTCCTTCGGTCTCTATGGTCTGGGGAGGGAGAAAGGTGGCCCAGACTCATAGAGCATGACCCAGGCCCCCTGGGAGGTTCAGGGTGAGGGAAGCCCAGGTGGGGGAATCGGAGCAGTCCAGGCAATTTCTGTCCAGTAAGCAACCGTGTGCACACATTTGGAGCAATTACCACTTCATGTCTTCTTGACTGTTAGAAATAATCTTGCCAACACCATCCAAGAGCCCAAACCATGGAAAATAGAATTTCAGAGACACCTAAGTGAAAGTTCAGTAGTAAAAACTAGGCTGGAAACACAAACTTCTCCATTTCTGGAAGAGAGGAGGAAGAAAGTAAGTCTGATCACTTTATTTGCACATACAGCCCCATGTAGGAAGCAGGATGCTCCAGCTCCCCCCAGCAGCTCCCGACCTCGGAGAAGAAAGTTCCCACTGCTGGTGACCCCCAGGCGAGGGGTCCCGCTGACCTTGGTATGGTCTGCCCCCTGCCCCTGCCCACCCCAGCCGGGCTCCCCTGAGGCTTAGGAATGGGAGGGTCAGCACAGGGTTCTGTCCCTTCCTCCTGACTGACTTGGCTTCTCCTTGTCCTCCTGGTAGCCTCCCCCTCCCGTGCCTGGTTACTCAGTCACAGTGGAAGACCTGGACCGGGAGAAAAGAGCCTCCATAGAGTGGCTCTGGAAGGTCTTCGAGGATAAGACCGGTAAGGAATATAGGGTAATTTCTCACTCCAGAGAGTTTCCTTTGGTTTTATTTTGGTCTTTCTCCTCTGAGAATCCACCTCTTGGGTCCTCAGTGGAATCCGAGAACAGTGAGCATTGAGAATGAGAGGAAGCGTTTCTACAGGAGCTCCCCTGAGTCCCTGATTCCCCCCATGCTCGGTGATGGCCCTGGAAAGGATTCACCTACCAGGGAGGACAGTCCTTTCTTTCTCCCCTAGAAACCACCTCGAGCTGTGGCCCGGAGGCACCAGAGGCCAGGGAACCCTCTGCTGTCGCCCCACCTGCTGCTGGGCCTGCAGCTTCCTTAGCCTCCCTCCCAGCCCCAAGGACGATCCATCTGCTGGGGAGCAAGGAGAAGAGGCCACACTCTCTGAGCCCCCCATCTAGCCCAGGTGAGGGGAGGGCTTTCTGTGGAGCCCACGGTGGCGTCAGCCTCTACTTAGGCTACAGGGAAAGCAGCATGCCAGTCAGTCGCTAGGAAGGCTGAGCCAGCTGGGGTTGAGGACCCTGGAGCTGGGGGAGCCCGGCGGCGTCAGGACCCTCTCCCAGGAGGAGGTGGTGGGGAAGGGGCGGTCGCCCTTGGAGCTGGAGCAGGCCACCTCATTCTGCTTGCCAGGCGGCTGGTGGCCTGCAGCCCCGTCCCTTAGCTGCTCTGCGCCGGGCTTGGGTTCAGAGGAGTGGCTTTTCCTTAGTGGCCACACATTTAACCCCGAGCTGGGCCAAGTTTCATCCCCTGCCGTCTGTCTTATGATCTGTGTAGGGTGGGAATAAGGAGCCCTCCCTTGATTTGGGGGAATGCATACTTTAAGCCCCTGGGGAGGGATCAGTCACATTGGCTGACTCCTGAATCCCTGGCGCAGCAAGGCTTCTGGAGCACCCAACACCATCACATTTGAGGAAACAGAATTCACTTTTTCTGTTCTTCTTTCCAGAATCTGCTGGAGTGGCGGCCACAGCGGCCTGTCGGCGCGTGAGACCTCGCCGCCGGGGCCCTCGAGGCTCTTCTCCGACAGCTGCTGGCAGCAGCAATACCAGTTTCGGTGGCTTCGGGGGCCTCCTCACGACCTCCGCGCCCGTCGCCCCGAGACAGCCTGCCCTGGCCCCCAGCCTCGGCTACCCCTTTCCCACTGGATGTTCCGCAGTGCTGGCCCGTCCTGCAGCTCCACCAGCGATCCCACCCCAGCCAGCCTTTGGCAGTGCTGCCCTGGCCGGGTTTCGTGGTTTAAAACCTGCCACGTTTGACTATGTCAGCCGTGCCATCACCCAGCCTGCCTCTGGCAGTGCTGCCGGGGCTGGCTTCCGTGGTTTAAAACCTGCCACATTTGTCTATGTCAGCCCCGCCACCACCCAGCCTGCCTCTGGCAGTGCTGCCCGGGCCGGCTTCCGTGGTTTAAAACCTGCCACATTTGTCTATGTCAGCCCAGCCACCACCCAGCCTGCCTCTGGCAGTGCTGCCCGGGCCGGCTTCCGTGGTTTAAAACCTGCCACATTTGTCTATGTCAGCCCCGCCACCACCCAGCCTGCCTCTGGCAGTGCTGCCCGGGCCGGCTTCCGTGGTTTAAAACCAGCCACATTTGTCTATGTCACACCCGCCAGCACCCAGCCTGCCTTTCGGTTTGCTGCAGGCTCACAATTTCGTGGACTAAAACCTGCCACCTTTTTCTTCAACGTGGCCAGCATGCCTAACAACACCTCTGTGTTTGCAGGTCAGATTTGGAATGGGCTCGGTCTGCAGGGCCAGGCGCTGTTTTAAGTGCTGGCAGGGTCTCCACTCTCAGAGGTGTACATCGTGGTGAAGAGACAGGGGTGATCACAGGGGTTATCTGTAAGCAGTGTCGGGGAGCAGTGTCGCTCATGACCGCAGGAGCTACTCAGGCAGTCAGCCGCAGCCTTTCTGGGACAAAGCACCCTGAGGCCATGGCCACAGTCCCAGAGTTGGGAGTAGGGACGGTGGCTGAGGGGGAGGGCATGGCAGGCCCAGGAGCAAAGGCCCGAAGGCAGAGACAAGCCTGATGTGTTCATGAGCAGAGAAGAGCAGCGTGTGGCTAGAGGTTTAAAAAGGAAAGTGGTATAAAATGACATGAAGAGACAGGCAGAAGGGGAGATCATTCATGGCCTTTAAAATGTTTTTGTGAAAGTACTAAGGGAAGTCACTGTAGAATCTCAAGCAGAAGGAAGCGATTTTATTTGCCGTGTGGAAGATGGATGATAAGGTGTTCTGACCCTGATAGCGTCCATTTTCCTCACTGAATACAGGGCCCTTTGGAGTGGGTTTGGGGAGAGGTGCACCAAAGAGGGCCTCTTTCAGGGGTCATTTTGGAGAGGGGCAGGACACGACGTGTGAGAGCCGTGCGGGGCAGTCCTGAAGCCTGGGAAACTGTGGGGAGGAATTTGAAGCAAGGCCCATCAGTGCAGTTTTGTGTGTCTCCCCAGCAGCATTCCTTCCTGACGTGTGGACCTTAAAATAAGTGGCTAGAGTAAACCCAGCCTGGTTCCATGGCACAGGGAGCAGGAGGGGCAGGGGACCGGCTCCAGGCCCCAATGAGGCAGAGGGTCTGGAGGGGGTGCGGGGGGCACCGGGAGCAGGGCCGGCACTGGGCTCGCAGCTGAGATCTGGGGGCGAGGGCAGCTCTGGTTGTGATAAGATGGGACCCCCGGAGGTCGGGAAGGGAGAAGATGACGTGCAAGGCCAGCACCTCGGGAGCACCCTCCCCACCTCAGGCCGAGACAGATACAGATCCGTGTGAGGGGGTCTTCCTGGAGAGCGGGTGGGGAGGGCAGCCCAGCGCTGGGCCACGGGCCCCGTGAGGTCAAGCGTGGGCAGGAGAGCGAGTGCAAGTGGGCCCGCGGGAGGATGGGGGCTGACTGTGGGCTGAGGCTCTGGAGAAGTAGAGGAGAGGGGCAGGCAAACGGGGAGGGGACATAACATTAGTCCAGAGGAAGGGAGGTCCGCTCTGTGGCCCCCTCAGCTGTGCTTTGGGCGCCAAGGGAGGGAAAAGTTCAGCTCCTCAGGGGGCCAAAATGCTGCTCAGGGGCTTCTGCTCTGCTGCCGCCAGGGGGAGCCACTTGCAAGCAGAACTCCCCCCAGTTCATTACCACCTGCTTTGACACCTTCTGCTTGTGGGCCCAGTTGTCACAGTTCTTTGTGGTCTCTCTATTCCAGGCACATCCACACCCACCTTTGCTCAGAACACCCCTGCCCCTGGGGTGGGTGCATCGGGCAGCCGCCTCTACTCTTGGGCACCCTCAGCACCTGCCCTGGGCTCTGCTGGAGCTGGAACCTTTGGTAAGCTGCATGTCTCTGTAGTCAGGGTGTCCTGCATAATCCTTGAAGATGGCTGGGGTGGTTGGGGGAGCGTTGTGTATTTTCCTTGGTGTTTGTCCCACCGCAACAAAGAATTGAAAGGCAGAGACACAGTAGTGAAGCAGAGGAAAAGTTTTATTTAAAGTTACTTAGAGAAAAAGCACAGGTGTCCTCAGAGAAAGGGCAGCACCCTGAAAGGTTGAAAAGAGAGAGTTTAAAATGAAAAGATTACACACTTAGAAAGTACAGGTGACCTCAGGGAGAGGAGCACCCCGAAAGGTTGGGGTTCCCCCTTGTAAGTATTCTTCAGGAATGTGACTAATGGCTGGGGGTGCAGACCTGTTAGGTGGGCTTTGGATACTTAGAACTAACTTAACAGAAGGAGCTTCCTGCTCTGGGTTCTCCCTGGGAGCCAGGTGCTCCTTGGTCTGGGAGCAGATCCAACAGGACTGCCTGCCCGGTCCCCAACATGGGCTGAGTTATTGCCTGTTTGTTAAAGAGTAAGTGAAGAATCTTACTTCTTATCTTCCTGGGTATTAAAACGCAATCTTATTTTTAAGATGGAGTCCTTCCTGCCTGTCACTATGTTGTTTATGCTGGGCCTGCTTGCCATTATTAATTGCCCACATTGCAAACTGCTTGATTAGGGCCAAAGGAGAGAAAAAACAGCACATAGGGAAAGTTAAAAAATAAGCTGGGCCTGCATGATTAACACAATAAAGCCCTGGGCTCTGCTGAGGTGTCCTCCTTCCTCTGGGGAATATTCACACATTCCTGGTCAAGGTGCTCCTGGCTTTTTGAGCTTTAACTGATTAACTCTGGGTCTTCTTTAGTGGGCCTTCTCCTGGCCTCATTCTCTTCCCATCCCACTCACATGTATTTTCCGGCCCAACAGGGAAAGGACAGGCTCATAACCACCAGAAACCTGTGACCTGGCTGGCAATCAGGCGCAGCCGAGGTTTGCAGACAGGCAGCAGAGCACAGCGAGGAGCTGTTTGTCGCAGAACTGGTCGCAAACCACAGAAAAGACAGGTAAAAATATCTTCCTGGGCCTCCTGCCTCCCAAGGAACTCAGCCTGGGAAGCCCTGTTGAAGCACCCAGTGGTCTGTGGGCCTGGCCCTCCACAGGTTAGGGCCCCGAGAGAAGCAGTTTCTGGGAGTAGCCACCCTGATGAGGTCCTTTTCCATTGGTACAGGATCCAGGAACCCAGGAGCCCCCCATAAAATGCAGGCGTAAAGCCTAAAGATAAGGGCATCGGCAGGAAGTAGCCTATGTCCCTTGGCCCACCCGGACACCTTACCTGGATGTAGACTTCGGCTCCTGCTGCGAAGAACCTCTGACCTGCTCCATAAAGCAAACTGACTGCAGCAGATCTCTGGCTTCAGCCTGCAGGGAGGGAGGGGCAGCCCTGGAGGCCATTGCCCTGTCCTGGAGGAAGCAGAGCCTCAGGGTTTTTGCAGGAGGGGAGGCAGGATGTGGCAGAGCAGAAGCCTGATGAATACCTTTCTTTATTGAACGGTTCCACTGGTGAGGCTGGACAGAATCAAGAAACATCTGGACCACCAGCTGAAAAGATGGTGGCGTGAGAGGTGAGACAGAGTCTTCCTCCTAAAACTGCATATAATATGAAACTATAACTAATACAACTGATCCTAAAAGGCAACAGAAAACAGGACTGTGCCAAACTGCATACACCTGGAGAAAAGAATAAACCTCACGGAACAGGGTAACATACCAAAGTTGTGACCCGGCATGACCCAAGCCCTTCCCCCACCCCAGCTCTCTGGGGGTATGAAGATGAACAGAGCAGGGAGGGATTGGGGGCCTGGGACTGCTGAATACCTAACTCTGGAGATCTGCTGCGGGAGCACAAACCTACATTTCATGGTGCTTGCATGGTACTCTCATGAACAGGGGGTTGGAAAGCTAAGACAGGCAGAATTCCTAAAGACACTGAGATTCCAGCTGTTGTGGAAAGCAGGGATCCATATCTGTCTGCTCTGGGACAAAAGGAAGGCGGGCAGTCTGAGAGACTTCCTAACAGCAAGAGGGCTGCTAAAGGGGCAAGGATTGCACAGAGCTTGCTGCTCAGGAGTAAGGACAGGTAGACAAAATTGTCCAGGTGTACTCTGCCCAGCAGGTTGCGAACTTTCATGATGTTCAGGACCTCCAGCTCCCTGGCTGGCTACACAGCTCCAAGGACCCCGTCCGTGACAGGCAGCCTACTGTGCCTTTCTCCCAGTCAGCCCCACCTGGCTTGCAAACCAGAAAACCCTACCCTGGCATTAGGCCAGCCAGAGGGAAGCCCTGTCTACAGCAACTACAAGGCTTATACCTGTGTGCTCGGCCCACTGGTTCTGGCAGTGGACACAGGCACAGCAGCCTGGAAGCAGGAAACAGCTCTTTCCTCCCCCCTGGCACCCATACCACTCCCCTGGGATTCCTGACACTGCTCCAGGGGCTGAGCAGCTCCAGGGAGTAGAGCTTCGGGGCACTAGAGGGCCCCATATACAAATATGAAATGCCAAAGGAACCTGGCTCAAAGTAAAATTATGAATATGAATACACCCCTGAGAAAGATTCAAATGAAATAAACCTCATGAAGCTGCCTGAAAGGGATTTCAAAATAAAAATCATTAACATGCACTTGGAGGTACAGAAAAATATTCAAGAACTCAGGGAGGAATTCTGGTCGGAGATCCAATCATTACAGAACACAGTATCAGAAATGAAACATACAATGGAAAGTTTTAAAAGCAGATTACCTATGGTGGAGGAGACGATAAATGAAATCAAAATTAGAGAAGAGGAATACAAAGAAGCTGAGGCACAGAGAGAAAAAAGAATCTCTGAGAATGAAAGAATATCGAGAGAACTGTGTGACCAATCCAAATGGAAAAATATTCTCATTAGAGTGGTACCAGAAGAGGAAGAAGAGAGAGAAAAAGGGATAGAAAGTGTCTTTGAGGAGGTAATTGCTGAAAACTTCCCCAATCTGGGGGAGGAGATAGTCTCTCAGGCCACGGAGATGCACAGATCTCCCAACACAAGGGACCCAAGGAAGACAACAGCAAGACATATAGTAATTAAAATGGCAAAGATTAAGGATAAGGACAGACTATTAAAAGCAGCCAGAGAGAGAAATAAGATCAAATACAAAGGAAAGCCCATCAGGCTATCACCAGATTTCTCAGCAGAAACCTTACAGGCCAGAAGGGAGTGGCATGACGTATTTAATGCAATGAAGCAGAAGGGCCTTGAACCATGAATTCTTTATCTGGGAAGGTTATCATTGAAATTTAAAGATGGGATTAAACAATTTCCAGGTAAGCCAAAGCTGAGGGAATTTATCTCCCACAAACCCTCTCTACAGTGTATTTTGGAGGGACTGCTATTGATGGAAGTGTTCCTAAGGTTTAATAGTTGTCATCAGATGTAATAAAACCACAGTAAAGAAAGTAGAACAGTTAATTACTAAGCAACTGCAAAATTAAATCAAGTATCCCCAAGGTCAATCAAGGGATAGACAAAGAGTACAGAATATGATACCTAATATATAAAGAATGGAGGAGGAAGAAAAAGGAGGAGAAAAAAAAGAAACTTTGGACTGTGTTTGCAATAGCATATTAAGTGAGTTAAGTTAGACTCTTAGATACAAAGGAAGTTACCCTAGAACCTTTGGTAACCATGAATCTAAAGCTTCCAACAGCAATAAGTTCATATCTATCGATAAGCACCCTAAATATAAATGGTCTGAATGCACCAATCAAAGGACAGAGAGTCACTGAATGGATAAAAAAACAAGACCCATCTACATGCTGCCTACAAGAGACTCACTTTAAACCCAAAGACATACACAGACCAAAAGTAAAGGGATGAAAAAAGATATTTCATGCAACTAATAGGGAGAAAAAAGCAAGAGTTGCCGTACTTGTATCAGACAAAATTGACTTCAAAACAAAGAAATTCACCAGAGACAAAGAAGGGGGCATCACATAATGATAAAGGGGTCAATCCACCAAGAAGATATAACCATTATATATATCTATGCACTGAACACAGCAACACCTACATATGTGAAACAAATACTAATAGAATTAAAAGGGAAATAGAATGCAATGCACTCATTCTAGGAGACTTCAACACTCCACTCATTCCAAAGGACAGATCAACCAGACAGAAAATAAGTAAGGAGACAGAAGCACTGAACAACCCATTAGAACAGATGGACCTTACAGACATCTACAGAACTCTACACCCAAAAGCAGCAGAATAAACATTCTTCTCAAGTGCACATGGAACATTTTCAAGAATAGATCATATCCTAGGCCACAAAAAGAGGCTCAGTAAATTCAAAAAGGTTCAAGTTGTACCAATCATTTTCTCAGACCACAAAGGTATGAAACTAGAAATACACAAAGAAAATGAAAAATCCCACAAACACATGGAGGCTTCACAGCATGCTCCTAAACAACCAATGGATCAATGACCAAATAAAAACAGAGATCAAGTAATATATGGAGACAAATGACAACAATAATTCAACACCACAAAATCTGTGGGATGCAGCAAAAGCTGTGCTAAGAGGAAAGAATGTTGCAATACAAGCCTCGGGAAAGAAGAACAATCCCATATGAACAGTCTAAACTCACAATTAACAAAACTAGAAAAAGAAGAACAAATGAGGCCCAAAGTCAGTAGAAGGAGGGACATAATAAAGATTAGAGCAGAAATAAATAAAATTGAGAGGAATAAAACAATAGAAAGAATCAATGAAAGCAGGAGCTGGTTCCTCGAGAAAATAAACCAAATAGATAACCACCGAGCCAGAATTATCAAGAAAAAAAGACAGTCTACTCACATAAACAGAATCAGAAATGAGAAAGGAAAAATCTATACGGACACCACAGAAATACAAAGAATTATTAGAGAACACTAGGAAATATTATATGCTGACAAACTTGATAACCTTGAGGAAATGGACAGCTTTCTAGAAAAATACAACCTTCCAAGGCTGACCCAGAAAGAAACAGAAAATCTGAACACACCAACTATCTGCAACAAAATTGATTTGGTAATCAAAAAACTACCTGAAAACAAAACCCCTGTACAAGACAGATGGCTTTACCACTGAATTTTATCCAACATTTAGTGAATACCTAATACCCATCCTCCATAAAGTTTTCCAAAAAGTAGAAGAAGAGGGAATACTTCCAAACTCATTCTATGAGGCCACCATCACTCTAATACCAAAACCAGGCAAAGACACCACAAAAAAAGAAAATTACACATCAATATCCCTGATGAACATAGATGCAAAAACACTGAACAAAATATTAGCAAACTGACTTCAAAAATACATCAAAATATCATCCATCATGATCAAGAAGGATTCAACCCACGGATTCAAGGATGGTACAACATTCGAAAATCCATCAATGTCATCTACCACATCAACAAAAAGAAGGACAAAACCACATGATCATCTCCATAGATGCTGAAAAAACATTCGACAAAATTCAACATCCATTCATGATAAAAACTTTCAACAAAACGGGTATAGAGGGCAAGTACCTCAACTTAATAAAGGCCATATATGAGAAACCCACAGCCAACATCATACTTAACAGTGAGAAGCTGGAAACTTTTCCTTTACAATCGGGAATAAGACAAGGATGCCCACTCATCCTACTTCTATTCAACACACTTCGGGTGGTTCTACCCACGGCAATCAGACAACAGAGAGAAATAAAAGGCATCCAGAATGGCAAGGAAGAAGGTAAACTGTCCCTGTTTGCAGATGACATGATATTGTACATAGAAAACCCTAAAGAATCCACTCCAAAACTACTAGAAGTAATATCTGAATTCAGCAAAGCTCTGGGATACAAAACGAATACACAGAAATCTGTTACATTCCTATACACTAACGATGAACTAGCAGAAAGAGAAATCAGGAAAACAATTCCATTCACAGTTGCATCAAAAAGAATAAAATACCTAGGAATAAACCTAACCAAAGAAGGACAAGACCTATACCCTGAAAACTACAAGACACTCCTAAGAGAAATTAAAGAGGACACTGACAAATGGAAATTCATTCCATGCTCTTGGGTAGGAAGAATTAATATTGTCAAAATGGCCATCCTGCCTAAAGCAATCTACAGATTCAATGCAGTCCCTATCAAAATGCTGACAGCATTCTTCAATGAACTGGAAGAAATAGTTCTAAAATTCACGTGGAACCACAAAAGACCCGTAAGAGCCAAAGCAAACCTGAGAAGGAAGAATAAAGCAGGGGAATCTCGCTTCCCAACTTCAAGCTCTACTACAAAGCCACAGTAATCAAGACAATTTGGTATAGGCACAAGAACACACCCACAGACCAGTGGAACAAAACAGGGAGCCCAGATATTAGCCCAAGCATATATGGCCAATTAATATACCATAAAGGAGCCATGGATATACAATGGGGAAATGACAGCCCCTTCAACAGCTGGTGTTGGCAAAACTGGACAGCTACATGCAAGAGAATGAAACCAGATTACTGTCTAACTCCATACATAAAAGTAAACTCAAAATGTATCAAAGACCTGAATGCATGTCATGAAACCATAAAACTCTTAGAAGAAAATATAGGCAAAACTCTCTTGAATATAAACATAAGCAACTTCTTCATGAACATATCTCCACGGGCAAGGGAAACAAAAGTAAGAATGAACGAGTGGGACTATATCAAACTAAAAAGCTTCTATACACAAAGGACACCCTCAGTAGAACTAAAAGACATCCTACAGTATGGGAGAATATATTCATAAATGACATATCTGATATGGGGTTGACATCCAAAATATTCAAAGAGCTCACACACCTCAACAAACAAAAAGCAAATAATCCAATTAAAAAATGGCAGAGGAGCTGAACAGACACTTCTCCAAAGAAAAAATTCACATGGCCAACAGGCACATGAAAAGATGCTCCTCATCACTAATGATCAGAGAAATGCAGATTAAAACCACAATGAGACATCACCTCACACCAGTGAGGATGGCCACCATCCAAAAGACAAACAACAGCAAATGTTGGCAAGGATGCAGAGAAAGGGGAACCCTCCTACACTGCTGGTGGGAATGTAAACTAGTTCAACCATTGTGGAAAGCAGTATGGAGGTTCCTCAAAAAACTCAAAATAGAAATACCATTTGACCCAGGAATTCCACTACTAGGAATTTACACAAGAATGCAGCAGCCCAGGTTGAAAAAGACGTATTTACCCCTAGGTTTATCGCAGCACTATTTACAATAGCCAAGAAATGGAAGCAAACTAAGTGTCCATCAGTAGAGGAATGGATACAGAAGAGGTGGTACATATACACAATGGAATATTATTCAGCCATAAGAAGGAAACAAATCCTACCATTTGCAACAACATTAATGGAGCTAGAGGGTATTATGCTCAGTGAAGTAAGCCAGGCGGAGAAAGACAAGTATCAAATGGTTTCACTCCTCTGTGGAGTATAAGAACAAAGAAAAATCTGAAGGAACAAAACAGCAGCAGACTCACAGAACCCAAGAATGGACTAACAGTTACAAAAGGGAACGGGACTGGGGAGGATGGGTGGGGAGGGAGGGATAAGGGGGGAAAGGGGCATTACGATTAGTACACATAATGTAGGGGGTGGGGCACAGGGAAGGCAGTATAACAGAGAGAAGACAAGTAGTACTTCTACAGCATCTTACCACGCTGATGGACAGTGACTGTCATGGGGTGTGTGGTGGGGACTTGATAATGGGGGAAGTCGAGTAACCACAATGTTGCTCATGTGATTGTACATTAATGATATCAAAAAAGAAAATAAAATACAAAAAAATAAAAATAAAAACAATGTGGAAGGCTGTGATTCTGGACATATTTGAAGTCACAGAGGCCGCTTGGTCAGTCAGGTGTTCTGGACAGGCCCCCCACCCGTGTATCCCAGGACCCAGCATCGGCCCCCTGGATGCGTGTCAGGACGTTTGGGGTGAGTGTCTGTGCAAGTCGCCTTCCCTGCTAACAACACTTCATCCTGGAAACAAGAAAGGGACTTGTCCTTAAGACTGGTCCTTTCCTACTGACGAGTGGCCGGAGGATTGTCCTCCGCACGCCTGCCGGGATGCGGGGAACAGAAGGACCAGCCTATCGAATGTGCAGCTGATGCACAGCCAGGGTGACCAACCCGCCTGGTTTGCCTGGATCCCTCTTGGGTTTAGTAAATGGAGCCCCCTGTCCTGGGAGACCCTCTAGTTCCAGGCAAACCAGGATGGTTGGTCACCCCACAACACAGGGACCTTCATTCTGAGGTCCCTTCCAGCTCTAACAGTTCATGGCTCAAAAGCTCATGGCACACCCCATCTGGGAGGCTCAGGAACGGGGTGGGGAGAGAAGGATGCCTGAGGAAGGTGGCAGGAGGGGGCCCTGCAGATCTGCCCCCGACCCCGCACATCCCATTAGCCATCCCAAAAGGCAGACCCAGACTCTGGGGTGACACGTGAGATGGAAAGGGGCATCAAACAGAACACATGGAGCGGTGACCCTATGTGGGGCCAATTTGGAAAGGCTGGTTCCAAGTTCAGGCTGATTTTTCAAAACACGCATAATATACACCGAGGGGCGAGCAGCGCTAGCCACGGGGCAGCCAAGCCCTCGGAAAGAGGTGATGGCCGGAGGGGGGCAGAGCAGCTTCCAGCCACCCCTTCCCCCTGCTGGGAGCAGTAGGAGGAAGCCCCACAATGCCCACTCCTCCAGAAACTGTACGGGTCTGCCCCTCACGCTGCTACCAGGCCCCGGGCAGTCCCAGGGCAGCCCCACACCCCACCTCACAGGGACCACCCATCCGAGGCCAGGGCTTCCCCAGGAGCCAGGCAGGGAGACGCTGACAAGCTGAGCCGCTTCACTGGGGCTATGATGAGGTCACAGGGCCTCCCACCCCGGGTCTCCTCCCGGGAGGCTGGGGCACAGGGCCACACATGCTCAAGTCAAGCGATCGCCTACTCCATTCCTGGCCAGGAGGGCAGAACTCTTAGCTGCAGGGTTTCCCCACCCCCACCCCGCCCTGGGCCCAGGCCACGCGACCATCCCTCTCCTTAGCTGCAGGCCAGGCTTGGGGCCCAGGAGAGGCGTCAAGCCCATCATTCCGAGGGGCTCAGGCTGGGGAGTGGGCATCGAGCACCCTGTGGCCCCTCCCCCAGCCTCCCGTCCAACTGCAGGAACTCAGAGAGCACCCACAGACGGGGCACCCCCAACTTGCTCCTCTTAACGCTTTGTGACCCCCACTGCCATCCTTTGAGTCTCCTCCCCCCGCCCACGGCTTCAGCTGCCACCGCTCGGGTCCACCGCCGCCCTGAGGGGTCTAACAGGAACCACTGTGCCGGGGCAGGACTCCTGTGTTGGACTCTGCCTGTGCGTGGGGGGCCCGGGTCGGCAGGGGGCCCAGCCTGACGGAGGCAGAGGTGGGGGGGCGCAGACCCGCGGCCTTCCCAGCCCCCTCTGCCCCCACACTGGCGCCCGCCGCCCCGGGCAGCAGAACGGACCTCATTCGCAGCCTGCAGCAGCCAGCGGGCGCCAGCGGCCCGCCCGGGTTGCGCCCCACCTCCGGAAGGGACAGCTCCCGGCTCCCAGGCCCTCCTGACAGGTGGGGGTGGCCTTCCCTCCCCTCCCCCGGCCCCAATTATAATCGCAGTCACGTGCCTCCCAGTGCACCCAAAAGCCGGACCCCCTTGAGGACCTCGGGGGTGCGAGGAGAAGGGGAGAAGGACCTCGGCGCCCTCCCCCCGCAAAAGTTCCTCCGACCTTGGAGGATTCCCAAGCGCTCCTGCGGGCGGCGCCCGGGCCCGGCTCCCGGCCAGGACCCCGCCTCCTGCCGCTGCCTCCTTGATTAATCCGGGGGAATGAGGGCAGGAGAGGCGGAGGGAGCGCGGGCGCGGCGCGGGGCGCGGGGCCGAGAGCGGGAGCGCAGGGAGGCTCTCGGTGCTGGGATCCCAGTGAGGTCGCCCGCCACACGCCCCGGTTCGACCCCAGCCCCGCGCGTCACCGCCCCCCACCCCATCCCTGGCTGTCCTCTCCAGACGGGAGCAGCCCGCCCCGCCCCCGCCCCGCCCCCTGGCTGCCAGGCCACGCCCCTCCGCCTGCCCAGCGCCTGCCCCTCTGGATGAGAGAGCCAGCGCAGACCTGGGGGGCGCGGGGCCCGGGGCGGAGCGTCACGGCCACCCAGTGCGCGCGGGGAGGGTCCCAGGAGGAGAGTCCAGGTCCGGGCGCGTTGGCTGGGGAAGCTGAAGTCCGCTTGCTGGTCACTCCCACCTTGCCTGGGTTGTCTTCCGGTGGCTGGTCCTAGGGACGTCTTTCAGCCTTCGTTCCCTGGGATGGGAAGGAAGGCGGTGACGTGCCCAAGGTCACCGCAGATCGGGTGGACACTCCAGGTCCCATCTCGCCTGGGCAGCCCTCTTGATACCCGGACTCAGGCTTTTTTCCCCTGCCCCACATCCAGCCGACCTAGGGAATCTGGTAGCGCTTCTCCCATCCTTCCCAGAGTCATACATTCTCAGCCAGCCCAAGGAGTCCCCTGAGCCTGGCCCTAGGCCAATGCCACGCGGCACTGCTGAGAGGGACACACGCCAGGCAGGCCCCAACCCCAGGGAACTCCTGGCCTAGACGGACACAGCCAGATGGCAGATTGGGAATCTCCTAGGTCCTAGCAAAGCCCAGACTGTCTTCCCCCAGCCTCCTGGGCATGCAGTGGGCACTTGGTAAAGGGTAACGTTGGCTCACCAGGTGTGCCCCTGGTGAGCCCACAGCCCCTCAGACAGAGTCCCTCCTGGGCCGACCATGTCCACAGTGCCCAGCCAAGTCTGAGCCCAGAGGGACCCTTGCGCCCACTGAATGCCTTGCCCACAGATGGCCTTGGCCAGAGCAGCGGGGATTGGGGATGAGGTCACAGACACTCCCTCTAGCCCATGCTCCCCCTTGCCCTCTTGGGGCTACTTCCCAATCGCCCTCATTGCCAGGAGGTCTGGGATACCTCAGGGCACCCGTGTCCCCACATGCCCTACGCAGGCCCCGGTGAGGGGAAGAGCGTGGATCTGGCGTCTGACTGTGTGGGGTCAAATCCTGGCTTCCTCTTACCACCATGTGTCCTTGGGCAAGGCAGTTCTCCATTCTCCAGTTCTCTGTCTCCATTTTCTCCTTCCCACAGCCTCTCGGCCACGCAGACTGTGGCCGCACAGTGGGTAGCAGCGACGATGGGCCCCCTTGTGAAGCATCTATTAGGTGTGGTCATATTGTATGCATATTAAGGTCTCTGTGCTCTACACTAAACTGGTGGCAGGGTGGGTGGGGGGCGTCCTCTTGGCCTTGTTTTACAATGAGGTGAAGTGACTTTCTTAGGGACATGCAGCATGTCAGTGATGGTGCTGGGACTGGCTCCACGGCCCTGGTTCTGCCCAAACACCTGTGGTCCCTCTGTTACATCTGCATCGGCCCATGAGGTGATGGGGTAAGGCATAGCCTCAGAGGGCCCAACTAAGGGAAGGTGGACCGAAGAAGGGATGGCTGGCTGGCCGCCTGTTGGGTTATGAGCAGAATGCTTCCTGCACTCCCTCGTCCTGGCAGTGTGCCAGAAGCCTCTGGACACCCAGGCCTACACCTGAGTCCTGGTAGTGGGGGGGGGGGGGAACTGGGATGTGTGCTCTGTACTGCCCTCTGCTGGCGGAATCCAGAGCAGCAGTAATACAGGGGGAGGGCTGGGGGGGAGGGCTGCCTTCCAGCCTCTGGGCTGCTCTGCCAATCCACAACAGCCAGTCTGACCCCAGCCTTGCCCAGGCAGAGACTGGGGGCAGTGCGGTCCACAAAAGGCCTTGGCCTCGCATGTCCAGCCCCTACTCAGTTGGGTAAGACCGGGGCATGATGCCTGGCATCACGTTTACTGGCTGTGTGTGCTGGCCAAGTGGATTGGCCTCCCTGGGCCTCCGCTTCCTCATCTGTAAAATGGAGCCAAGATAGTCCTTTCTTCGTAAGACTGCTGTGAGGAATCCGAGACAATGATACAGTGGCATCTGTCTCTCCTAGCACAGGGTGATGGGCGAGGACGGTCCCTGGCACACAGAGGCTCTCAGCAGCTAGAAAGACACCTGTGGGGTTTATTTGGAAGTGGCAAGCCAGACCCCAGTGCCCCTGCTGAAGGGGCTCACCCTGCACCTCCAGGGCTGCACTCACCCTCTCCACCCACAGCCTCAGGACCCTTCCTGCTGCTTCCCTGCATTTCACAGGCCAGGTTAATAGCAGAAAACACCGAGAAGGATGTGAGCTAAAGACAACCAGCCACAAAAGCCCATCTTTTCTGGGTCATCCTGACTACTCCGTTGCGGTCTGGAACAGGCATGCCGTTCACCCAGAGCGCTCAGCATCCTCTCGGCAAGGTGCTCACAGGGGTTCCACCCAAGCTCCGGGGGCAGACTCCACAGCCTGCTCCATCGATTGCCTCAGTAATTTACTCCCAGGTCATTTTGCCAACCGAGCGGTAGCCCATATTCCAAATATACAGGTAGGTATTCTTACAAGAAACAACAATGCCCCAAGTACATGCCCACATTTTCCCTGCGCTGCTTGGTTTCTGTATTCACAGGGACAGGCAAGGTCTGGGCTCGGAGGCTTCCCTGGGTTGCGGCCACAGCTCCCCCCCAAGGCGGAACCGCGGTCGCAGGGGCTCCGGGAGGGGTCCTCACGTGCCATTCTATGCTCCTTTAGCATGACACCATCTTGGCCCTTTGGAAGACGAGGTAAAACATTTCCAGAGTTCTGAAGGGACTTCCCGCCTTCCAAACAGCATTCTGAATATCATCGAGCCCGGGACTCCCCCAGATCATGCAGCTTTATTTTAAAGCTTTTAGTTTTGCTCCACAGTATGAGACAATTCTTGAAGATGTTCTCTCCCCAACCCAGGTGAATAAAATGCACCCAAGCCTCATGGGCTCCTTAAATTCTATGCACAATTTCTGCCCTCCTGCACCACGAGGTCGGGCAATGCGGGAAAGGTCAGTGTACAGACAGGAGTCTGGCCCTGCCTGGGCGGGAGACGCCCCCCGAGAGGTGGCCCCTGGGGGTTCCTGGGCGTCATGCTCTCCCCACAGCCACAGAGCCGGCCCGTCCCCGAGCCCTACTGGCTTAGGTCCTGAACGACCTCCAGCCTGCTGACCTCTCTCCACGGCCACGACCAGCACTCCGGTCCCTCTGCCAAAGCGTGCTCCCCACAGTCCAGCCCGTGGGGTGGCCCTGGTGGCCACACTGCTCCTCTCCTTCCAACCTTCCAAGGGGACCATGAGGCCATCCTCTCAGTTCCTGGCATCCTCAGGCAGAGCCCATCCCCTTGCCTCCGAGGCACCCGCTACGGCCTGTGACTTAGACCTTAAGTCATCCAGAACAGCCCTGCCGCCCCCTGGACGGCCCCCTGGGCTCTCCTCACTGTGCTCTGCACTCCGGGCGCACTGCGCTGCTCTCTGCACGCCTGGTGTCTCTCCCTGCTTCCTGGGAGCAAAGAGGCATCCTCCCTGCCCCCAGCCTCTGCGTCTCCAGCCCCCGCAGCACCTGACACACTGAGTGCCCGCCTGCCAGTGACACTGGAATCAAAGGCCTCAGGAAACAACAGAATGTCGGGAGTGTGGCAGGGGCATCGGGGGTGGGCTTTAAATTCGGTTCCAGGATGAGACCCCCGGGGGCCACCAAGTATAGCCTGCAGCTCAGGAGAAGCGGCTGGAGACGAGCCGTGCGACACAGTAAGGAGCCCAGACCCGACCAGGCCCGGCCTAGTGGGGGCGGGGCAGGCGGCCAGGCTCAACCTGGGACCCAGAGGGACTTCTGACACCGGGCACCGAAAGGAGGCCTCTCTGGTCCGAACCAGGAGCACAGGGAAGGTGGCACATGGGCTGCAGTGTGAAGGACGAGGTCCACGTGAGGCTATGAGCCACGGGCATGGCCACCTGTGTGCACCAGCCTCGCCATGAAGCGATCTTCCAGAGAAGTGAAAGATACACACAATATATAATAAAAATGGCATGGCACCATTTATGTAAACTGCCCTAAACTTCTCTGTGCATGTGGGAAGTAGGAGGGACGATGGGCTTCATTCCTCAGGGTCACTGCCCCGGAGAAGGGGAACGGTGGGAAGGGGACAAGACGCCTTGAGGCCATCTGCAACGTGCTGTTCTTTTAAGAAAACGTTTGAAAAAATATGAGAAAATGTGAACGAGTGTCAATTCTTTATGGGTATGCAAGTATTCGGTAAGTTAGCGCCCGTTCTTGTCTGTATTTTTAAATGCCTTGAGGCACATAAGCATGATTCCATCAGTTCCAGGCTCCCACCTGCAGGTCACTGTGTTCCCTCTGCAAACTGCCCTGAGCCCCAGCGGGCGGCGGCTGAAGGGCTGGAGCGATGACCGGGCCCCGCTGAGGCTCCACATCAAGGCCTCCGCCCCGCTTCTCCCTCCAGGTCCTGCCCGGCTGGGGATGGTCTCTGCACCCTACGGGGGTCGTTCATGGTGAAACCCACGTTTGCCTTCTCAAATCCACTGCACTTTGAATTCCTTTCCTCTGGACGAGCTGTGCAGAGAAACACAATTTTGCTCTGATCATACAACCTCAGGAGCTGGGAGGGATCTTGGTGACACCACATGCCATTCTCCGCCCATGTGGAAATGCCACCCTCTGTGACACACGTCAGGGCTGGACACCTCTGCTGGAAGGCAGGGGGTCTTCTCTGCTGTGACCAGCTTGAGGCGCTGTGCCAGGTTCCCACCAGTGAAGAGATCTCACTTCTGACACCAGACACCTCCCAGAGCACACAGTCCCTCCCCTCCCTGGTCATAACGACAGCAGGTGCTGACAATGATGTGCGTGTGTGGCAAGAGTCTGGGTGCCAGGCACTGGGGTGAGTACTTTTAACACACCACTTTTAGCCCCATAATTATTCAGTTGTAATTTTACAGATGAGGGAATGGCTGCTTTAGGTTAGGTCACCTGCCCAAGGGCACCCAGCTGGAAGGTAAAGAAGCCAGACCTTTTAAAAGCTGAGCCACTGTAACCTATGATTATGTTCTATTGCCAGATGGCTTCTCCATTCAGATCTCTCTCATGTGCTGACCACGTGGCCGACAATGTATGAAGTGCCAACTACATGCCGAGCACACTGGTGGGTACTGCGGCTACAGGAGCGGACAAGAAGAGCGCAGTCCAGTGCCCACCACACTCAGAGGCTGTCAGATAGACAGAATCCCAAACCACTCAAGTATCCATGGGACAGCAGGGCAGGAGCCTCGGGGTGCTGTGGGCATGGCCCACGGACCTGCTCCCAGCAGTGCCCCGCCAAGGCCAACTTGAGAAAGCGGCTTTTAAGCAGCCGAAGGACAGTGCTCTGAAAGGCCCCGTAAGCATTCCACATCAGGCCAGAAACAAGAACAGAGCCCATCATGACGGTATTTATTCAGCACTACCTGGCAGTTCCAGCCAATCCAGCAAGACCACAAAAAGAAACGAGACATTAAATAGTGGAAGAAAGAGAGAAAATAATCGTTTGCAGAGGAACAGTGTGACCTAGGAGGCGCGTGCAGAAGGGGAGGTCAGCTGCTGCCAGAAATGCTAAACGTGACTAGGCAACAAAGCTGATAGTTCACCCCAGCACTCCGTCGCCAAACCCACTAATCACAGAAGGGAAAACAGTGACTCTCTGGTGCAGACGCCCAAGGACACCTGATCCAGGCACCTCAGCGCCACCGAGGACACCGTATGGCTGAGTGACACCGAGAGGCACACACACCCCCTTGCCAGCGTTTTAGCCGAAGTTGCTTACCCTGAACCTAATCAGGATTTTGTCTAATGAGATAAACCTAAACCGAGACAGCCAATAAAATCACTGCCGTTTCCTTCAAAATTATCAGGTCAACACAGACGAAGAAAGGTTGAGGGGCTGTCCCAAGGTAAGGACCCCAGAGGCGGGAGCTGAGTGCAAGGCTCCATCCTGCTCTGGAGCGTGGACTCCGACAGGACACTACTGGGACACCTGGTGAAACTGGCCCACGGGCTGGAACCAGCTGACTGCATGGCAGCGACGTGAACGTCCCGAACGCAACAACGAGGCTGTGGTGGTGGAAACACCCTTATTCTTAGGACACGTGTGTCATGGTATTAAGGAGAAAAGGGATATGAGATACTTATGACCCCCCTCAGATGCCACATATCCGTGCAGAGAAACCACTAAGGAAGATGCCTCAGAATGTGAGAAATGGGTGAGTTTGGGTGCATGAGAGTTAGTTGTTTAGTCTTGCAATTCTTTTAGAGGCTTTTTCAAAATGTAAAATTCTAAAAATAAATCAGTATTATAAAGCCCATAAGGAAAAAGTAAAAGAAATGAAAACACACACAGCCCACCTTTGGTACATGTACACATTCTAACTCTTTAGAAAATAAGAAATGAAAAAAGAGCCCCTTCATATTAACCATCTGCAAAACAAGTATATGAAACACCCAGGATTAAATGTTTCTTATTAAGTAACACAGAGGCTCTGCAAAAGAAAACCAGTAACACAAAGGTACCGATTAAGCTCGGTAAAATATGCGGATGTGGAAGAGGTGTGCATACTGTTTCTGTAAAGGGCCAGACAGTAAGGCTTTCCAGCCACATGGGCTCTGTCTCAACTAAGCCTCAGGCAGCATGTGAACAAATGGATGTGGCTGTGTTCCAATAAAACTTTATTTATAAACACAAGGGCCTGGAGGATTTGGGCCACAGGCTGTAGCTTGCAGCCCCAATGTAAATGTGGCCAAGGCCAGCCAGCCCTTCACAGCATTTCCTCCTCCTTCTGGTACGCGGTCCTCCTGTGCAGCGGCCGGCACGGAGCTCGGTCATCGGCACAGGAGCAGAAGGGGGACCCGCCCCTCCCGGGCCTGGCCCATCAACGCTGCCCCACAGGACCCTCTGGCAGGCCTGATGCAGACACCACGGCAGCCTGGAGGGCCAAGCTAACGACAGTGGGGTCACAGGAGGGGACCAGCCTGGGTCCCTGATTCACCATTTGAAGGAGCGGTTTTCTGCCAAAAATTAGAAACACCTACTTTAGACTTTCCATGAGGAAGATGTTGGAATTTATCTATTTCAACAGTCAGCAGGCTACAGAAGATGGTGCATGTAAGTACATATTCATTCAGTAGACTGCTGAGCGCCAAGCCCTGTGCAAACTGCTCAGCCCCACCTCCTGGAACCTGAGGGGATGGGCGCTAATCTACAGTCACACAACACAACGACCCACGTCACCCACAGGCAGCACCTGGTACAAAGCGGTGCCCGGGCACGTGGCAGACGTGCACAGCATGCATGCATTTGTTAATAGGGGAGTTTTACGCTTTGCAAGGACAGACCAAAATATTAACACGAAGAGGGTAGGCCAGCATGTAATCCACTGATAACCAGTGTGCACAGTAAACCTCAGGTAAGAAAGGGCCACGGAGGTATTTTTAAAATTTCCCCGCACCAGCAAACCTGCCTCCTCTCTCCGTGACACCCAGGACAGCCTCTCGGATACCCTTGCTTTCTGCTCTGGCGGCAGCAACGAGGGTGGTAAAAGGGATTTGGAAGCCCTCCACTCTAACTCGTCTGCAGGCCAGGGTGGTAGAAATGGAGGAGAATCAGCAGCCTATTTTGCAACAAGATGTTTCAAGAAGAATCTTTAAGGAGGGTGGCGCTGGCAAGCTCTCACCCACACCGGTAACTGCGGACAACTGTATTCAGTGGGTGCACCCGAGTCCCGCAGCCTAGGCCAGCCCTGCCCCGTCCTTTTCACCTCGAAGCATACCGCAGAAAATAACATCATGCCTCAGAGGTGAATGGGGGAGGCCGAGGCTGTGGCCACACTCAGGAGCCTGGTTTCCCAGAGAGACCTGCAACCTCTTCAAGGACACGAGCAGTCCATTTTAACTAAAAATGGAAAACTAAACACAATAAAAAATTCAGTTCTTCAGTCTCGCTGGCCACATTTCAAATACTCAGCAGCCACACACTGTCCATGTTGGATGGCACAGACACATTTCTGTCACTGTAGTAAGTCCTATGTGCCCCATGAGATCCCTGTGGGCCGACCCAACGGTTAGCAGGCCCAGAAAATGTGTTCACACCTCAATTTGCAGAGAAAAACATAACTGCTAAGAAAGGTGAGTGTTCAGTAGAGTCTTCTTGCAGGCTAGGAGCCAGATACGGGCTATAAAACATGGCTGCTTAATATGGAATCCAAAGAAATGGAAGCAACCTAAGTGTCCATCAGTAGATGAATGGATAAAGAAGATGTGGTACATATACACAATGGAATATTATTCAGCCATAAGAAGAAAACAAATCCTACCATTTGCAACAACATGGATGGAGCTAGAGGGTATTATGCTCAGTGAAATAAGCCAAGCCGAAAAAGACAAGTATCAAATGATTTCACTCATATGTGGAGTATAAGAACAAAGAAAAAATACTGAAGGAACAAAACAGCAGCAGACTCACAGAACCCAAGAACGGACTAATAGTTACCAAAGTGAAAGGGACTGGGGAACATGGGCAGGAAGGGAGGGATAAGAGGGAAAAAGGGGAATTACGATTAGCAGATATAATGTTGGGGGGGCACGGGGAGGGCAGTACAACTCAGAGAAGACAAGTAGTGATTCTACAGCATCTCACTACGCTGATGGACAGTGACTGTAATGGGGTTGGTGGGGGGGCCTGATGAAGGGGTAGTTTAATAACCGTAATATTGCACATGTAATTGTAGATTAATGATAATAAAATAAATTATATTAAAAAAATATGGAATCCAATCACAGAGAGGCGGGCATTCTGCAGGGAGAGAGGTTTTCCTCAAGCCGTGATGAGTCCCTGTTCCCAGCTTCAGCAACGTATCTGCCAAACAGACCAGACATTCAACCCCCAAGGGTGGAGGGAGAGGAACGACCTTCCTTTTCACAGAAGGTCATGGCCCCCAATGGAGGTACTAGGTTGACAAACGATCTTTCATGGACTGTATCTTTGATCACACCTTCCTGGGAGCCTATAGGATGCTCCTTAATTGAATTTCACCAGTGAACTGTACCTGAGTCACATGGCAGGAGGGAGTGCTTCTGGGAAGGTGTGAGTTTATCTGAGTTTGAATAACACAAGGGCTGCTGAACGCCAGGCATGAGCTGGCCTCTAGCCAACGTCCTCCTGCAGCTCACTGCCTGGGGCAAGCACCACAGACACTCCCTGTCAACAGCCAGCGCGACCCACCTGACATAAAATCAGGCACAAAATTCCAACCATAAGCTACAAAATTATTTTTTGAATCCTGTATGTTCCCCCTAAACCCAGAGTATCTGGGAAAGGGAGCAATATGGGCATGAGGGAGGGGAGGGGAGGTGTGCAGGTACACCTGCCCCTCCAACTGTCCAGGAAGAACAGCCAGTACCTTTTGTTTTGGGGATGGAATCACAAAAAGGGTAGCCTTTTCAGAACAGGCAGGCTCAGGTTTATCCTCTGTGTAACACTGATCTACCCGAGGAGGGAAGAAATTTGCTGAGGAAAATGCCAGGCCGAGGAAGACAGAATGAATATTTATTAAAGGGGCACAGGGTTTCAGAAATGCGCTTAGAAAGGTTTCACGGAAAATCCTGAGCCAGGACTATTTCCATAGAAACGCACTTGGTCCCTGACATCCCTTGCAGACTCGCCTGGTCCTAGGTGCAGCCCCCCAAAGCTGCCTCTGCCTCCTGGCTCCACCCCGAGGCTGGGTAAAGAGCAGGCCTGACACCCAGGAACCAGCCAGGAAGAAGGAGAAGGCCCCCGGCGCCCTGCCTGGGGACGGGAAAACAACAAGTGGGTGACAAGATGGATAATTTCATCTGAAACAATCAAGAGTTGACTGTGCATACAGAAAAATACTAAATTTAAGCCAAGTTACATCACAGATGCAAGAGAAGCAATTACTAAAGTTATGTAATTTTTTATTTCTACAAAAATACACTGTATCACTCAACACCTAAAGCAATTTTAAAATTAAACTGTATAAAAATTCCTATTTTCAAAAACATGATTTGTTGGGCTCAAGGGGATCAAATATAACCAACTAAACAAACATAAAAGAATATACTTTTTGTACAGTAAGTTCTTTATATAATAAAACACACTGACATCATGTGATGTACACGATTCAATCAGCATTTTTCCCAATGACCAATGCAGGAGGTTACACAATCATGCATGGATAAAAAGACCTACTCAAAATGTAAGGTAGAGAAATGAAATTTGATTAACAGTACACGAAGTCCACTGATGAAAACTCAGATTCCATAATGCAATTAGCCTTTCCGAAACTACCACCTGCTGTCTTGCCAACGGGTTTCAGCCCCGGGCAAGTTTGCTATGGATTCAGTGTGACCAAAGAAATTGACAGCAAAACTGTTCTTGGGGTGACAGGGTTATACCCAACTTTATTTTCAGGTGGCAGGTCAGTCACTAAAATCCTGTTCACTCAGAGCGTGTCTGCATGCAGCAAGCCGGTCTCTGCCTCTGGGCTCCTCTGTCTGCACAGCTGTCTTCTGGGCCTCTCTGCACAGTCGTCCCATACAGCTGGCCTCTGGGCCTCTCTGCACAATCGTCCTGCACAGCCATCCTCTGGGCCTCTGTCCTCGGCGCTGCCACCACTCCAGCCTCTGCTCTGCTCTCCTGCAGCCTTGCAGCCATACCACTGTGTCGCACACAGAGCACTGGGCAGAGCTCTTTATATAGAGTCAACAGCCATGTATTGCCCACAGGTGTGCAGTGCGCTAATCAGCCAGGGCCAGGTGAGAATCCTGGCCACAGGAACTCTCATTTTATCCACACCTGCTCAGTTTCAGTGAGGTATCAAACACCCTCGAGGGTCTGGAAGGCTGCTGAAACACCCCTCCTGTTTCCAGCTACATGTATGTATGAGAATGGGTTTTCTTCGTACACTTAACCGAAATGACCCATCAAGGCAGACTAAAGGCAGAAGCAGCTATGAAAATCCAGCTGCCATTCATAAAGCCAGACATTAAACACTTTTAGAAGAACGAATGCTCAGGAAATAGTTATTTTTTCATAAAAATTACTTCTGAAATAGGTTTATTATTGCTATTTCTGAATAGATTAACGTATATATATTTTTTAATTTCTCAGTTCTACTTTCTCATATGGTAAGTGTACCAGACAAATCCCAGATAAATAAAAGCTCTGTGGGATTTTCAATAATATGTGAGGGTGTAAAAAGGCCCCTGTACCAACACCTTGAGACCTGACAGAATAAGGTACAGGATGCCCAGAGGCATCTGTGCCCAAAGGGAACTGTGTCCCTTGAAACTCAGGGTGGCAGGTTAGGGTAAGACGTCTAGAATCGCAGGGACCTCTGCTAAGGGGCTGGGCCTGACTCTGTGGGCACCCGGCAGCCACTGAGGTTTCCAGCAGGGCGGCGACATGGTCAGAGCTCAGCTCTGCACACACGCATCAGGACGGAGAGCCCTCTGAGGACATACAGGGAAGATCAGTTGGTTCCTTGCTTGGCATGGTTAAATGTGTTACAGAGGCAAAACAGTTCCTTCTTGATCAAATCATGTAAAAACCATGCATCACCGCCTGCGTGTCTACTGGAAGTTATTCTTAGGAGAGAGAGGCCACACATTTGCAAGCAGCTCAGGATCCAATGCTGGAACTGTTGTGTGTCAGTAAAGTCAAACCTGCCGGACCTCATCTTCCCAACGTCCAAGGAGCCCACGCAGCCGGCGTTCGGGAAGTGGGTCAAGAGAGGCCAGAAGGGGCACAGCCCCGGGGCCTGTCACCATCAGGCAGCTGGGATGCCACTGAGCGGCCCGGCTTGGACTCCTGGGCCGCCCCTGGCAGGCCTCCTTGGCTTCCCTTTTCCACAAAATATGCTCACATGCAGATTCCATCTTTCTTTTTAATCAACCAGCACCATTTTACCAGGAAACCAGAAACTCATGAAAAGTAATAGTAGCCATGAAAATTAACTACAAAATCTCCTAGGAAGTCACAACGCAAGGGCCTATTTCCAGGAAATCAAAATAAAAGCATTTTATATAATCCTCCGATGTTAATACGAAATGCTTTAAATGTGGGGTAATTATGGAAACAAGGCATTGCTGTAATTTCAGTTGTCATTAATTTAGCAAGTTGATCCCCTGACATTCACAAGATGCAAAACAGCAAATAGTAAATTACTGTATCTGCAAATCAAATGCTCTCACTGCCTTTCAGCACATCATTTTAAACATAAATGTCTTTTTCAGAATTATTAACTATGAACAGCATGAAAACTATTTAATACCCTTCATGCACCTCAGCAGTGACAAAGGCATTCATAAATTTACTATAAACTCAACACATACAACATGATAAATAATTTCCTCACAGACTGGCTTTTAAAATGCCATATACATTTTTTTCATGCTGGTGACAAGCCCAAAAAACTCACTGTGAACTAAATACTAGAAAGTAGCACATGTTTTTATTAACATGGATTCAGTGTACTAGCTCCCAATCTGCTACACTCCCATAAACCTTTTAAAAGTAAGTTTGTAACAAGATGACAGTCTAACTTGGAACAAACATATGTGATACAAAGTAACTGCCAGCTAAGAAGAACACTAGAATAAAGCACTCAATTAGAGAAAATGCTCCATTTCCTATTCTGACCACACTCTCCAGATACAATACAACTGACTATAAAGGCTCTCCTCCCAATCTCCCAGCTTCCCTAAGGAGCAGCTGTCATTTCTGCAGCCTCCAGATTCAAACATTTCTTCCCTCAGAAGAGCGCTCAGCTAAACCTCTTCCTCCCAGTTCCAGGGCCACCTCATCCAGGTCTCCATGAGTCAGATTCAAGTGACTTTGTCTCCCACGTGGTTCCAAGGCCCTTCCAGCTCTGCACACATGAGCACGTCACAATGCACGTCCCCCTCCTTCCCAACATGGGGACAGAGCCAGCCGAACCTCTGTCGTTACACCTTCCAGTTCCAGCCACTGGAAATGGGCTCAGGGACACGCTCTCTTGTCCAAGTGCAAACCCGGCTCAGCACATACACCCACTCCCGGACCAGCCCCCACGGTGGAGGTGTCAGGTCACATAAGGGCCCCACAGCTCCCGCTGGACTGGGGAGGCACAGAGACGGGGACAAAAGGAACACAGCACCGCTTCCTGGGATGTCATGTCACTAGGCTCAGCAAACACGGGCTGTCTTCATTACGTCTGCACTGGGGCCTTCTCCAATTAATTTTAAAAACAATATCAGTCTCATAACTAGTTATGTGATGGCTGGTAACTAATTTGATATTCTCCAAGTGACCAGTTGGAACAGCAAGGAGAGGCTACATTCTGTATGTTTTCATGGATCCTAAAACAATTATTTAAGTAGTAAAATGCTTTCTTTGGTGGTTATAGTTAACTACTTTTCACCAGGGTCCACGTGCTGAGGCCACGTCCTGCAGAGGGCACGGCGCATCGGCAGCAGTGCGGCCTCGTGGGTACCCCGGCAGCCAGGGTGAACCACAGAGCACGGACGGTGATAAAGCCGGGGCTTTGGCAGTGGCCACCAAAGCTGCCAAGGGAGATGGACAACACCGCCGCTTCCTGACAGACGCGTGCACTGCTGCCTGCGAGGCGGGTCTGGCGGAGAACATCAGACCTGAGCCTGATGGAACCTCTGGGTCCAACACCAGCTCACAGCAATGACAGGGAGAGGATGTAAGGACGTGTGGGCACCCGCTCCATAAAGCAGACCGGGGGAGACCGCACAGGACATGTGGCCGTTTCCTCAGCAGGACAAAGCAGGAGATGGAGCCTGTGGCCCAAGGCGTGGAGCCCGGAGGGGGGGTGGGAGGAGGCCACCGTGTCTGGACCAAACAAATCCACTGTCAGAGAGGAGAAAATTCAGGAGGCAGCAAGAGCTATAAACTTCCTTCTCAGCCCTGCTTTCAGTTTTGATATGCTATATTTTCATTGTCATTTGTCTCAAGATTTTTCTAATTTCCATCTTTTTCTATTTTTTGAGACTTGTTTTATGGTCTCACATATGGAGACTGTTCTGGGTGCACTTGAGGAGAACGTGTCCTCCGCTGTTGCTGGAAGAGTGTTCTGTTTATTCCAGCTAGCCTAGGATCTAGTTCACGTCCTCTCTCTCCTTCTTGGTCATCTGCCTTGTTCTAGCCTACTGAGAATGGTTTTGAAGCCTCCTACTATTATTGTGGAGCTATTTTGCCTTCGATTTTTCAGTGTTTGCTGTAGGTCTCTTTAGATTTCTCTTTGTTGAAGTTCATTGAATTTCTTAAATTTGTATCTCCATTTCTTTCCTGAAATTGGAGAAATTTTCCTCCATTATTACTTCAGGTAAGTTCTCTGCCCCTTTTTCATTCTCCTGGGACTCCAGTAATGCATATATTTCTCCGTTTGCTGGTGCCCCTTAAGTAAGCCCTGCAGGCCCTCCTCACTTCTCTCCATTCCTTTTGATGATTTCAAATGACCTGTCTTCAAGGTCACTGAGTCTCTTGACTGCTGTTGAACTCCTTTATCGGATTTTCAATTCAGTTATTGTATTTTGCAGCTACAGAATGTTTGGTTCTTCTTCATAATATATATACATACATACCTCTCTCTGATATTCTCATTTTGTTCAGATAATCATTTCCTTGGTTTTCTTTCATTCTTTGTCCATGTTTCCCTTCAGCTCTTTGTAGTTATTTTAATGTCTTTTCTAGTCAGTCTGATGTCTGTTTTTCTCCAGGGATGGTAGCTGAAAATATATTTGTCCCTTTGAATGGGCCATGTTTTTGTTTCTTTGGTCATTTGAAAAAAAACACCCATCTCTTTCCAGTCATTACAGAATAGCAGGAATACCTCCACTAATCAGGGGTGTGTTCTGAGACTTGTGATCGACCCAGGATGATGGCTTAAGGTCTCAGGCCCTGCCTGGGCCTGTTATGTGTGCCACTCTCTTTGCTTTTCCCTATGGATATTTTTTTAAGTCTTAATTTCCCAGAGTCTCACCCCAGCTCCTTCTTGGAGCTTAGATGTTCTGTTGTAGTCCACCCATAACATCTTGCTGCAAGTATCCGTAGGTCTGCTTTCACCCTGCGGCTTTCACATGTGGTGGTGCCTACCACTGCCTTCCATGGCTTTTGCCAGCCTGAGGTTTGAGCTGTTGTATCTTTGCCTGTCTGAGCTCCAGGTCAGGTAAGACACAAACCAGTCCCTTAGGCAGTCCACAGGTCAGAACACAGCAAATGAGTTCTGCTCTGCTCCTTCTGGTGCAAGGGAGGAAAGCAGGAATCCAGCTTCTTCCTCCCAACCACACAGTGAAAATGCCACAAAGTTTCCTACCATTTTGATTGTGGCTTCTTTTGATTGGGCGCTCACCTGGTTGCTCTAGGTCTTCGGTTCCCAGAGGTTCTATAAAGCTAGTCAGTCTCTAGTTGTTTTTATTTGATGTTTTCTACAGGGGTAGCCAGGGCCTGGAACTTCCTAGTCTGCCACCTTCAATCTCTGTCTCTTCCCGAGTTTAATCCATTAATGTTTAAAGTAGTTATTCATAAGGCAGGACTTCCTCCATTTGTTTTCTTCATGCCTTATGGGTTTTTTTTGTACTTTATTTCTTCCATTACTGCCTTCCTATGATTTTTTTTGGAGTTACGTTTTGATTCTCTTATTTCCTTTTGTGTATGTTCTATAGATACTCTTTGTGGTTATCTTAGGGATTGCACTTAAAATCCTAAAGTCACAGCAATCTAATCTGAATGTATGCCAAGGACTCCAATCACATACAAGAACTCTGTTCCCATACAGCTCCATCTACGTCTCCTGTTATTGATGTCACAAGTGACATCCTTGTCCCTTGTGTGTTCTCTGCATTTTTTGACTAGTTTTTTGCATTTGTATTTTGAATCCTGTAGAAAATAGTGGAATATAAACCAAAATTACAATAATACTAGCTTTTATAATTGCCCATGTTATTTACCTCTACTGGAGATCCTGATTTCTTCTTACAGCCTTAGTTACTGCCTAGCATCCTTTAATTTCAAACTGAAGGGCTTAAGCATTTCTTGCAAGGTTGGTCTACTGGTCATAAACTCCCTCAGCACTTGTCTATCTGGGAATGTCTTAATGTCTCCCTCATTCAGGAAGAACAATTTTGCTAGATACAGAATTCTGACAAATTTTTTTCTTCTTTCATCAATTTGAATTAATCAACCCTCTGATTTCTGACCTTCAGGAAGGCGGGTAATCTCACTGAAGTCGGCCTGTATGTGACAAGTCACTTCTCTCGCTGCTGCCAGACTCTGGTATGTCCTTGAGTTGATTCTATCTGGAGTTTGCTGAGCTTCTTTGATGTGTAGACTGAGAAATTTTAGGTCATTATTTCTTCAAATATGCTTCCTGCCTCCCTCTGTTTGTTCTGGGATTCCCATAAGGCATGTGCTTGTCTGCTTGATGGTGTTCCCATGGATCTCTGGTTTTACACACTTCTTTCCATTTTTCCTCAGAAATTTCAGTTGTCCTATCTTTAAGTTCATTGATTCTTTCTTTTGCCTTCTTGTGTTTTTTCTACTCCCCTATGGAATTTTTCATTTCAGTAACTTCACTTTTCAGCTCCAGAATTTCTTTTTGGTTCCTTTTCACAATTTCTTATCTCTATATAATTAAGAGTACTGATATTGTTTTCTTTTGTCCATGTCTTCCTTTAGCCCTTTTCAAGCAGCTTTGAGACAGAGTTGTTTTCAAGTCATAGTCTAGTCAGTCTGCTGCTTTGTTTAAATGGCCTATACTTTGTTTTTTTTTTATATGCCTGTGACTTTTTGTTGAAAATGACATTTAAATCTTCTAATGTAAATTGGGAAATCAGAGCCTCCTCTCCCCCAGGGTTGCTGAAGGTGTCTGATCAGCCTGAGGTGAGCCCTTAAGGTCTTCGCCAGTCTTCCTGAGCCCGTCTTTCCAAATTCCCCTGTACACAGGGTTGGCTTTTTAAAAAGCAACACATTTATTATCTCACACTTTTCAAAGAGCAGGACTCCTGGGACCACTTAAGTTGTCAGCCAGACTGCAGTCCCCTCTCAGGGCTCAACCAGGGAAGAATCCTTACCCATTTCCTTGCAGATATGTGACTGAGGGTTCTGACTTCTTACTAGTTTTTAGCTTGAGGCCATAGAGGTTGTTTATGCAGTTGTTTCTGAATGTCCTAATGCTTAAATGTCTGGTTCCCAAAACTGGGGAAACAAGCTGTTTCTCTAAATCCCCTGAGAGCCACTTCAGCCAGAGGGGCTGCCTGCCTCCTCATTCAAACGCCGCATCCATAATGGGAACACAGAACCTGAGAGATAGAGGACAAGTCCTGACCACCTACCCCTGGCTCGGGCAAGTGTCCCAGGCCCAGCTGCCTGCCCCGGGGCTAGGGGTTGGGGACAGGCAGCCGCTACCACACTGAGAGCCGGAACTGACTGGGATTCCCTAGAATTAACCACCAGGTTTTGTCTGAGTGGAGGTGGGTTCCAAGGGCTCCCTCCTCTGCCTGCCCCCTGACATCACCCTGGCCCAGTCCCTAGGACACAGCACGTGCCTGTGGGGCATTCCTAGGCTAGGAAGCCTGTCTGGCTCATCAGGGCTTCTCAGAATACTTTGAGGTTTGGGCTCAAGGGTCCCACCAGGTAGCTGGGGTTTCAACAAGTCAGTGCACCGATCTGTGTCCCCCCATCGGCCCTGCCTACTCTTGCCAAGGCTGCTCTTTGAAACTCGCTGGCTCTTCCCTTCACCCTCTCCTCAGGCAGCCACCTCATCAGTTCACCTGTCTTGTGTGCTTTCCCTGAGGACTGGAAACCTTGGTTATACAAAATGCCCTCAAGGAGCAGGATGGCATCACTGAGAGGAGAGTCAGGGCCTGGGACTGAATCCTGGCTTTTAACCTAACCTTGGACACGTTACCTGAACCGTGCCTCAGTTTACTCGTTTGTAAAATGGGGATAACACCTTCCTTCCCGGGCACTGTACCATTTAAACGTGTTCATGCAGACACGGACGCGCTCCATCACAGGGCACCGGCTGTCCCAGTGTAGTGACTGTGTGCGGCAACGTCCTGCCACGTGGGGTGTCCCGAGGAAAGGAGGGCTGGTCAGCGCTGGCTCTGCCCCGGTGCAGAGACGCACATGTCCGCGGCCCTCGTCTGTCAGGCGGGACTGGCACCGCTTCTAGCGTGCGTGGCCATGCTCACCCACCCCAGACGGCACAGAGTAGGATCCGCGTCCAGGGACCCCCGGGACAAGCCTGTCTCCTCGGGGTGGTCTGCCGGTGACAGCGGGCTTCCCGTCATGATGGCTGTGGTGATGCTGATCACTGTGGGGCCTCATGAGAGGGCCGTACTTGACCTTGGTCATAAAAAGCCTGCTTTGTGCAGACAGGATGAGCAGCTGCCGCCAGCGTCTGCCCACCTGGAGATGAGGCAGCACTTGAGGACGCTTCCCTTCATACGAAAGCAATTTGGAAGCCATGAAACAACACGAGTGGAAGCCAGGCTAGAAGATGAATTCAGAGAACTGAATCTAGAGCCACTTACAAAGATCTGGAGAGCTCCTACTCTACTCAGCCTCAACATTGAAAATTTTACAAATTTTGTGAACTAGGCAGACATCTAAATGTACGGCATGAGCTGAGCTGACGGCTGATACAACAACAGAAGCTCAGTGTTCAGGGGGCGCCTCAGAACATACCTGGCTGGGGACAGAACTGGAACAACAGCCTCTGAAACCCGCCAGAAGAATGAAGGCCGACCTCAGCACCAAATGCCCTCGTCGAAGTTCTGATCTCAGGGAAGCAAAAAGCAGGTTTCTAAAGGGAAAGCTGGCAGAGAAAAGAGGGCCTGCACACTGAGCCGGGCGGAGCACAGCGCGAGACCCGCCTGGGGGGCCCAGCGGCGCAGGCACGTGTCTGGGTCAGTCCTGAAACAGGTGAGGCCAGGCTGATCCGCACCTGGGGCCCTGGCCAGGAGGGATCGGTCCACACCGTGGACAAGACATGACCGTGGGGGCGTGAACCTGGATGCCACGGCTCCTTCAGGAGATGGAAATGCCTCGGAAGTGGGTCAGAGGGATTCTGGAGAAACGGACTGATGGGGTTGAGTTGGATACTCACTCACAAAAGATGAAACCTAATGTCTGCAAAGGGGCAAAAGAGAGGAGCCCATCGGTGCCCTTAAGGGCCACACCAGAAACCCCCAGGCCGAGCGCGCTGCTGCGCCCACAGAAGGCAGACTCCAGATCACGATGCTGTCCCTGGGATGACAGTGTTGTGTCAATCACGTTCCGTGAAAGTGAGAAAACATTTCACAAACTTTTATAAAAAATTAAAAGTCAGAAATCATTTAAATGGGTTTGAAAAATATTTAAATAGGCTTGGCGCATACCTGAGGGGTCGGTGCCTTCTGGCCCACTCTTGCAGCAGCACAGACGTCAGGATCCAATTCCAAGGCAGAGAACTCCGCCCGGAGGGAAAGTCGACTGTGTTAACTCAGGTTCACATTGACTCACCAGCCTGGTGCTGGGGACACGTTACTGTTCCCGTTTCCCTTTGTGAGTCTCTAAAGTGAAACAAAAGCAAGTGGGAGAAAGTGAAATGTAGATGTTCCAGCAGAAAGTACACTGAGATAAAGAAATGAATTTCTACTGAATATTAAATCTGGATCGAATTCCTTGTGAACACAGAGAGGAGAATCTTCAATAGAAGAGATCAGACATGCATGTGAAGAGCTGGAACCTGACAGAGAGACCAAAGTTCTTCCAGAAAGATCAGAAATCCTCAATGGCCAGTTTCAAGGCCAGCTTATTCCCCATGAAAGAAACACTCACAGTACCTTAGGAAAAGAAAATGCAAACCTCCGACAATAATTACTTGGAAAGAATTCAGAGTTTATTGTATGTCCCCAATGTTTCAAGTGAGGCGTGAGCAGAGGCCTGAGAGGCCCGCCAGGGAGCCCTCTGGAACCAGATTCCTGGGGGAGAAGGAACATAGCACCACAATGGTGCAGGGCCCTAGGGTGTGACCCATGTCCCCCGCAGGCCCTCTGCAGAAGGGACCCTCCGCTGGCCGTGCCCACCCTATCAGTGGCCAGGCAGAGCCCAGACCCTCAGACTCACTGGCTGGACCAGTGGCTGAGACCCTGGTCTTTCCCAGGTGCTACCGAGGGGGCCCCAGGACCGGCCCTTAGAGCACCTGTCCTTCCCTATGTTCAGGAAAGTGAGGACGAGGCCTTCCAGGAATTCCTGCTCCAGTGGGTTTCACTGGCCCAACACACACTCCACTGATGACAGACGCCTGCCGCAGGCGCTGGACCCCCCTCCGTCCGCGCAGCCTGAGGAAGGCATTTGCCTTCCCATGTGCCAGCTGGAAGACCCAGAGGGTATCTCAACGTGAATCCAATAAACTGCTTCCACGTCATTCTGTTTGTGGGCAGTACTGATACAGATTTCTGTTGCTAATAAGTTCACAAAAACAATTCATAAATACAGCAATAATTTGTCTTCTAAAGTAATTTTGACCATTTTCTTTTGGTTTTTATTGCTGTTATTTTAAGTGATTGCATAAAAGTCAACCGAAGGTTTCATAATACTTTAAATTCTTAGGGTATGATTTATAAATGTGTACATTATAAATATGTGAATCTTATCACAAACTTACTTCCATCCTATTTGGCCTCTGGCTAGTGTAAAAATAGTACTTTTGTTTTTGTTTTGCTGCTTAACAAGTTTCTTCTGACAGCCCCAAACTTGTCTCTTCTCCAAAGGAACGATGCATTTTCTGTTCGTTTCACTTAGGTAGTCAACTGAGTATCGAGGTGCTCCGATGGAAACTTGGCGACAACTGGAATCCTTTGGGGCTTACTTTAGAACTGAACTTCATTTAAAGGTGCATTTTATGAGACACTGTTTCCTTCTCTCTGGGTCTGGAGGATGCGAAGCTGGGTTTTCTGGGTGCCGTTCCCCCTCAGGGTGAGCACGCTGGTGCCCCGGGGGCCTCAGAGTTCATTTCTGTGAACCAGAGGCCGGATTTCATTTAGTTTTTAAAGTTGGTAAGTTAACATAAATGTATTTTCATGTATAGTTTTAAAAACTCACACATCTGTAAAATAGAACTCAATAAAAATTTAAATGCATTTTAAGTTAAATAGATTTAAATTTAAATAAAATGCCTGGGGAGTGACATGCCAAGGCGGAAGACCAGGACTAGGACGCCCCATGTGGGAACAGGAGGCCAGTGGCCAGAGGCTGTGGCTAAAATAACCAGCGGCCCTGGGAACAAGGACCCAAAACCCAGGCAAGGAGGAGCTACAAAGGGGCGGGGACTTCAAGGCGCTTCTCCTGCCCTTGGTCCACCCCCTCCCTGGTGAAGCCCAGCCAGTGGTTTGGGGGACGTGGCTCCCTGGGCCCCAGGCCCCCTCACAGCCCAGAGAACAAGGCAGACTGACGTGCAGCGTCCTGGCGGGCTGCCTGAGAGACGGGTCCTGCTGCCTAACTTGGAGCTCAGGCAAAAGCCGCTCAGCTCCAGGTGTGCCTGTGAAAACCAGACTCCCTGCAGGCCCCGGGCAAGAGTCCTGACTGAGGAATAGACGGAACGTCTGAGGCCCCCGAAGGGAAGCGGGGTGACTCTCAGCAAACTCGTGTGTGAAAAGCAGCCGAGCATATGAGGAACTAGAGAAAACGCAAGGCAGGCCACGGGAGGATGCACACCCGAGCGAGCTGGGGGGACCCCAGACCTTCACACTGGGCTTATGAGCTGGGGCCCCCTGAACACGGCCAGCCTGCCAGGCCTGGGACAGGCACTTGGTCAAATGCCCAATATTCAAATAAGATCACAAGGCAGAAAAAGAAATATGGTTTGCACACAGGCAAAACAAATCTCCAGAAACGGTCCTGAAGAGACACGGACATCAGTCTGATGAGACAGACCCGCAGACGGCTGCCGCAGACACGCTCGGGGCCGAGGGTGACCTGGACAGAGAACTGACGCAATCAGGAAGGGGCTGCAGGAACAAGTCAGGTCTCAACAGAGAGATTAAAAGAGCCAAAGAGAAATTCTGGAGCTGAAAAATAGTTCCCTAAGAACAAGACCTATAAAACTCCTGGATGAAACACGGGGGCGCGTCATGACATTGGGTTTGGCAACGATCCTTGGACATGACAGCGGAAAGCACAGTCGGCTGGAGAAAAGCTAGGTAATTAGACGGCCTCCAAACAGGCAGCCCACAGCATGGGAACAGGTGCCTGCACATCGCGTATGTGACGGGCTCATATCCAGAAGATACAAGAACTCCTACAACTTAAAAAAACAAAAACCCGATCTAACAATGGAGAGTAGATCTGAAGAGTTATTTCTCCAAAGATACACAATGGTAATAAGCTCGTGAAAAGGAATCCAACATCACTGATCAGAAGGGAAATGCAAACAAAACCCCAGTGAGACACCACTTTACACCCGCTAGGACGGTTATTGTAAAATCAGAAAACAAGAGCTGCCGAGAATGTGGAGAAGCTGGAGTGTCTGGGTGCTGCTGCGGGGGATGTGAAATGGCGCGGTCGCTGGGGAAGCTCTAGGGTGAGTCTGCCAAAAATTAGAAACAGGAGCAATCCCACGGCTGTGGATGTTCCCAGACTGAAGGCTGAGAGTCAAGCAGGCATTTGTGCAGCCCCGTCCACAGCGGCCTTACTCACAGCGGCCAAAGGAGGGCAGGAATCCAAGTGTCCATCGACAGAGGAACGGATACACACCGTGTGGGTGATGGATACACGACGCAACACTCGGCTTCACGAAGGAAGAAGTTCTGACACCCGCCGCCATGTGGGTGAACCCTCAGGACGTCAGGCACAGGACAAATCCAGCAGGACTCTAGTCATATGTGAGATCCCTGGAGGAGACAGACACACAGACAAGGCAGAAAGATGGTGCCAGCGCCTGGGCTGTGGCGGGGTTAGTGTTGGTGGTGCCGAGTCTGGGTGGACGAGAGACGTTCTGGTGGGCAAACAACAACGTGAACGTACTTAAGGTCACAGACCCGCATCCCAAAAAATGTTCATGGTAATGTTATGTTACATGTATTTCGCTGCAATAAGGCACCCAATGTCTAGTAACTGTACTTCCCTTCTATGTGTTTGGGGAATCAGGCGTACGCCAGGTGTGGCCCCTTCTCTGTCCTTCCTCAGCTCCTGAGGGCTCCTCATGTTCCCACTTACTGACTGAGCTTAGGAGACGCTCCATCCCGCTGGGGAACGCTTGGCCGTCCCTAGCAGCTTGCAGATGCTGGTGAGCCTGGCACAGAAACTGGGGCCTGCTCACCAGGGCACAGCCTTCCATTTACCCAAATGCCATCCACATGACCTCTGCAACCGCAATGGTCCGTGAGCACCTGGCTTTCTGACGACTCCTTACACCAGCTTACGAGGCCATTGTACTCACAGGGAGAACTGTCAGGGGCACGTTCCGACTTCACAGTCCCCATCAGCTGCCAGTCTGCAATCAGCTGTCATCTTACGTGTATGGCTTTTGTCATTCCAGAATCCAAAACTCTCACGAAGACAGCCCTGCAAGTAATTGTAAAACTGAAAATTAGCTCCAAAGGAATGGGCCAGTCCAGTCAGTCGGCCAGAAGCTGGCCGCTCTGTCCATGCTCCAGGGTGCAGCTAAGTGGGCGGCAGTCAGGCGGGCCGAGTGCAGTCCCTCTCTCCACGATTGGCCCTGGGACCCTGGACGAGCGCCTCACCTTCTGGGCTGGCAGTCCCCTCCGGGTAGAGCAGAGGCCTGGCTCTGGGCTGCAGAGGACGAGGCCAGTGTGAAGCCCCTGCTGCAAATGCTGGCGTCCCAGGACGGATCCGGCACCGCCTCGGCCCAGAGCTGCTGCCGCCGCACATTTGGTTACTAGAAGCCCTTGGCTGGACGCTGGTGCCAACGAGACCAGCCACAAGCCTCACCTGGGGCTAGCTGGGGCCACGGGACAAAGAGGACAGCAGGCCTGGGAGACCTGAGTTGTCCTCACAGCAGACGAAGCACTTCCCAAGGGGGTGAGTCCTTCCAAATTCAGAATTGCAAGGTGAGAACCAAAGTAGCGACAACCCCTGTCCTGCTTCACCGCATCTCATCTTGCTGCTGCTGCCCCGTGTGCCGGGACCTGTCCCGCACGTCCTCCAGGGCAGAGCTCAGCTGTGTTCTCTCTCCCCCCTTGGTGTGGACGGACAGCAGGAAGGACGACGAGCTGGTGGAGCTGAAGCCTCCGCCCGGCCGCCCCCGCGCATGCAGGTCACTACTCAGTGGCAGCCCCAAAACACATGAACGGGGCTGAGGGGGCCCCGGTCCCACGTGTGCTCTCCCGCCCTCCGCGCAGCACCCCTTGTCACCATCATACTTGCTGAGTGGTTTTGGTTCAGACCCGAGCTCCACACAGAGACCCCGTCCAGGCAGCACGTGTCCATTACCAGGAAAGCCACATGGGAGCAGGACCCCCACTGGCCTGGGCCTCCAGTCCCTGAGGGGCCGAGAGGGGCACAGGCAGACACACCCCACCCCATACAAACAAGCATTTTAACACATGGAAAGGCATGACACAGCCTTTTATAAAATATTTATTCTAAAAAAATCACACTGTACAAATTTAGATAGAACATTCTCAATGTTCATATTTATAAAAATGTGAACATTAACAGACTGGAGTTAACAAACTTCTGTTGCCGTTTCTTTTTAAGAAAGGAAGGAAAAAGTGATTTCTCCCCAGGTACGATAGTAACCGTCCAGATGCCACCTAAAGAGCCAGCTGACAAACAGCATAAGGTGCGCCGGCCCCCGTCCCGCTCCTCCCAGGGGCACCGTGTGCGATGTTGGGGGGCGAGGCCATGTGCACCCACACCTCCACTCCGTGGGACCCCCAGAGCTGCTGGCAGACCGCCTAGCGCTTGTGCTTAGAGGACAATCAGCACGATCTGTTCATGATTTCCTGTTCCTCTAACCAAGCAGGTTTTCTGTACACTTCTTACAAAGGTCTGTACAAAGCAGGAGACTCCTGTGAGGTGTAACTTCTGAAAGAGTTAAAAATGGAAGATACAGAATTGTTTTCCACAGGTCAATCTGTACATTCACACATAGGGAGGAATATGATAAAAAAGAATTCACAAAGAAATTCCAGACCAGGGAATCCCGGTTACTTAAAAGGCTAATTTAAAAGCTCAGGCGGAAGCCGGGCCCTGCCATGTCCGAGGGCCTCGCCACCGCGCAGGCTCCCACCACGCACGCACACTCTCCAGAGGGCGGCCGCGGCTGGCTCCCACCGCAGACTCCGGCACGGACATGGTCGGGGCACACAGAGCTGCAAAGGCCGCGGGCTCGGGAGGGCCAGGTCACAGCCACGGGTGCCAGGCAGGGTCCATGCGGCACAGGTTGTCCAGGCTGTTGGCGGCGGCCACCAGGGTGTTCACCTTGCTCTCCCCGCCTTCAAACTGGGCCAGGCTGTGCAGGTGGGTCACAATGGCGGTGACGGCCTTCTGCACCAGGGAGACCAGCTGCTGGCTGTCCATGTTCTCAGGCTGCCCGGCGGCCGAGAGAGGAGAGGACGTGTCCTCCTGTGTTTTTTTGTGCCAAGCGATGATCTCATCCCAGAGCACTGTTTTCAGGATGCCGTCCACCTGAGCGAGAAGAAGGAAACAATCTGTGTCTGACCAACAACCCAGAGGGGCAGCTTCCCAATGACACCGCACTTGGCCACAGCGGCCGTGGGGCCGGCCAGCCTGGGCACCCAGCGCTGGGGCGTGTGCCCTGGGCATGTGCTGGGGAAGCCGCCTGGCGTGAGATCGGCTTCCTCCATGTGGTGCATCAAGGCCTCAAGAGCGCCAGGGCACGTGTGTCGGTGGCCCCTGCCGCCGCCATGCTGCTGACCGGGGCCAATGTGTTTGTCCATCTGTTCCACTCTAGGCCTTTGAGGGCCTGGTCGGGCAGGCCTGTTCCTGGCCCTGCCGCTAGGAGTGCACAACACAAACAGCACACCCCCTGCTCCTATGTGGGGCTCAGGTCCCCCTGTGACACACCAGGTGATGGGCATAGACATACTGTTCCCCAAAAGCAGCCACACTGATGGGGGGTTCAGTGTGCCACTGACATCAACAAGAACAAGAGGAGCAGCTGATACAAGGTCCTTGTTCACAGCTAAGCATTTAATCAATAACCTAAAATCCGTTCTGAGTAAATGTTTTTGGAAAGCAACTGCTGTCTGAAGCCTTCTCTGGACACAAAATGCTTATTTGGGAAAAAAATAAAAAAATAAG
Source organism: Smutsia gigantea (assembly GCA_032199065.1). NCBI lineage: Eukaryota > Metazoa > Chordata > Mammalia > Pholidota > Manidae > Smutsia > Smutsia gigantea. Next base: position 54,727 of record JAVSCE010004309.1, read on the forward strand.
GTACAACTGGTATCATAAGTTAAGAAAAATAATCTGTGTCCAGTCCCCAACTAGGAAAACATTAGTATTTCAGTGGCGAGGAGACAGGCTCAGGGTCCGAATGAACCGGACCTGAATCCCTGCCTGCCTCTCCCAGCTGGGGGCCCCCTGCCAGGCACTCGCCCTCCCCAGCCTCAGGGCTCCCATCCGCACAACCGCTGGGGGAAGCGGCCGGTGCCGTGCTGGGTGCAGAGCCAGCGCCCAGGAGCAGCCACCGTCCTGTCCCCGGGCAGGGCTCTGACGCGCCTTCCCGCAGCAGGGCGCCTTGTCCCATCTCACATCCCTGGGAGGTGAGCCCTGTAACTGCGGCCCAGGTGAGGTAGGTGCTGCCTGACAGAGCGCATTGCTGCCCTTTGACACAGCAGAACGGTCTGCAAACATGGGAAATTGATCCGACAGAGGCATCCAGACCCCTTTTTGTAAATGAAGTTCTCAACATCCTAAACATTCCTGGATGGGGAACACTGTAAATAAAACCCTCTTTCCCAAATGAATACGCTTTAATTGTACAACAACTAGGTTTTCTAACTTGGCTTTCTCCTCCTCTCAGCAGATCAGCAGCTCCTGCCAGGCCACACGTGCACTGAGCAACCCCAGCCTGAGACTTCTGGAAGACTCGCGACCCACCTTAAAGTTTGGCTGGGCGAAGCACCGTGCGACGGCGATCATGGAGGCAGTCAGCGGGTCGGAGACGCCAATGGTGGTCAGAAATGTTGGGCGTGAGGCGAAAAGGGACAGGCCGGTTGGCATCTAAGTCTCCAGTTGCATCATTTATATCAAATCGAAAGTAGGCAACATTCAGTTTGCCTGTGTCCTAAATATGAGGAGGAGAATTTCAGGAACGTACACAGCAGTGCAGCTTTTAGCAGAGGGGTCTGGTCTGGCTGCTCACACCAAATTACCTGAGTGATCTGCAGCATCTCAGGGTTGAGTCTATTTAAATGCAAGACGAATTCTGCAAAGCCAGTCAGTGCGAGCTGGATGGTGAACATCTTTCGGAATGTCCAGTAGTCCGTGGCGTTGGGCAACGTGTGCAGAGCCCACTCTTTAAGCATGCTGCGCGGCACCATGTTACTCTGCACCTCCTTGAGGATGTCTCGAAGGACCTGAAGGGACACAGCATTCCATCACTCTTCCACTGAATTTGGGGAATTTTGGTACCAGTAGAGTGAATTTTAAAAGCTGAAAATATATGTGCATTGTCATTTGACTAAACACAGGGATGCCCAAGATCGGTCAGCTTCCCTCCAGGGTCCCACGTCTTTCGCTCAAAGCTGTCTGAACAAAAGCCTTCGTTTCCTCGGGGAGATCCGTCTTGCCGAGAATGTAGGCAGATACCTGACTACTGGAACTTGCTAACTACAGAAATGTACCAAAATGATATAAGAATATAACAAAAGAACAAAAGAATAGTTGAGTTCTGACACCAACACCACCACTACATATAAAACAAAGACAAAAATGTTATAAACAGAAGGAGCTTGTCTAACATTAGAGCAGATCTTATACAACACTGTCCACTGAATTCTGTATTGGAAGACTCACAAGACTGTTTTCGACATCACAAACTTAGAGATCACCTTAATTAAGAGTTTATTAAGTTAATTTAGGTCTTGTTAGATAGCGGCTAAAGGCACAAGATGCTCTGGGCTAAGTCCTACCCATGTGCTCTGAACGGCCCTAGAGTGCAGGCCCTACACAACCAAGAGCCACACAGACCAGCTGCCACGCGGAGCTCCGGACACGGTCACGTGCACTTCTGAGAGTGGAGCGAGGACTTCTAAAATCCGACCCTCCATGAAAGCATTAAAAACACGGGCAAAAATCATCAAAATAGACTTTTCAAGAACTCTGGATATTAAACAAAGGCTTACAATAACCTGAGCAGTTTTTGTTCCAGAAAAGGCCACATCTTGATGAGAACAGTGAACTTTGTGGCAGTTTAACGAATTCATCCTATTCCCATGCATTTCTCCCCAGCTCCACAGTGGCCTTGAAAACCATCAGATCTGCACCCACACCAGCTGCAACCACCAGCAGCCCGACAGCCTTGGGGTGGACAGACCAGGTGTGGTGAGCGCCCACCGAGCCTCAGAGCCTGAGCACTGCCCTGCGTGACCTGTCCTGGAGGACGCTCCCTCGCAGGGCCGTCTCCGTTTGGCCTCAGCGTTCAGTCAGCGAGGAAGAGCCTGCAAGGGGCACTTAGCAGTCGGCAGCAGGTGAGGACGTCACGGGGACCCGAGGCAGGGACACTGCCCGGAGCCCAGGAGGGCGGCCAAACCCGAGGGCGGGCTGGGAACGCCAGGACCAGGAGGCTTTGAAAAGCTCCAACAGGTTTCTGGGACTCTGCTCACAAAAGCCTCAGAAGGCCTGTGGCTCTCATCCCTGGTCAACCTCGAGACTCTGCACAGGGGCGTGAAGGCTAACGCCGCGGTGTAAGTGGCCTGACCGCTGAAGGCGCGCTGCCCCGCACACCCAGAGGCCCCAAAAGACTTAGTGGTTCAAGGCCTCTGGGAGCCGCTCCGTCAAATCACTAGCTGACCACTGAGCTAAGGAAGCAGGACAAACACTCCATAGAATCAGACGGGAAAGTCACTCAACAAAGAGCAACAATAACAAACCTCGAGGTGGGGAAGGATCTGATTTCCTGAGCTGACACACTGTTTTATTTAAGATGTACAGCTTCCAACAACAACAAAATGGTAAGACATGCAAAGAATCAGGAAAACATGGCCAATATACAACACGGGAAAAAAGTGAAGCTGCTCGTCTAAGTATTAAAGTAGAATCAACAACAAAAAGACAAATCATCCAATTTAAAATGAAGGGTCCCCAAAGATGGCAGCGTGAGAGGTGAGACAGAGGCTTCCTCCTAAAACCTCATATAATATGAAAATAGAGCTACTACCACTACTCTTGAAAGAGCAACGGGAAAGAGGACGGCAACAAACTGCACACACCTGGAGACAAGAGCAGCCCTCACAGAAAAGGGTAATGTACTAAAGCTGTGGTCCTGCGGGATCCAAGCCCTTCTCCCACCTCAGCTCACCAGCAGGAGGAACAGGAACAGAGCAGGGAGGGAGTGGAGATGTGGGACTGCTGAATACCTAACTCTGGAGATCTGCTCTGAGAGCACAAACCTACATTCCGTGGTGCTTGCATGATACTCTTGTAATTAGGGGGTTGGAAAGCTAAGACAGGCAGAATTCCTGGAGAGACTAAGATTCCAGCTGCTTGTGAAAGCAGGGATCCATACCCAGCTGCTCCGGGACAAAAGAAAGGCGGGCAGTCTGAGAGACTTCCTAACAAAGAAGCCCTTAGCAAGAGGACTGCTAAAGGGGCAAGGATTGCACGGAGCTTACTGCTCAGGAGAAAGGACAGGCAGACAAAATTGTCTGGGTGCACTCTGCCCAGCAGGTTGGGAGCTTTCACGATCTTCAGGTGCTCCAGCTCCCTGGCTGCCTACACAGCTCCAAGAACCCCTTCTGTGACAGGCAGACTTGTGCGCATTTCTTCTGGCCAGCCACACCGGGCTTGCAAACCGGGAAATCCTTCCCTGGTGTTAGGCCAGCCAGAGGGAAGATCTGTCTATAGCAACAAAAAACGCAAAGCACAGAGGCTTATACCTGTGTACTCAGCCCACTGGTTCAGGCAGTGGAGACAGGCATAGCAGCCAGGAACCAGGAAACAGCCCTTTTCTCCCCGGAGGCACCAATACCACTCCCCTACAATCCCCGCATTGCTTCAGGGGCTGGGCAGCTCCAGAGAGTGGAGCTTCTGGGCACTAGAGGGCGCCATACACAAATATGAAACGCCAAAGGAATCTGGTCCAGATAAAATTATGAATACAACTACTGAGAAAGATTTAAATGCTATGGACCTGATGACTCTCCAGGAAAGGGAGTTCAAAATAAAAATCATGAACATGCTCGTGGAGGTACAGAAAGATATTCAAGAACTCAGGAATGAATTCTGGTCAGAGATCCAATCATTGAAGAACACAATGGATGGTATTAAAAGCAGACTGGATACGGTGGAGGAGACAATAAATGAAATAGAAACTAGAGAAGAGGAATACAAAGAAGCTGAGGCACTGAGAGAAAAAAGGATCTCTAAGAATGAAAGAATATTGAGAGAACTGTGTGACCAATCCAAACGGAACAATATTCGCACTATAGGGGTACCAGAAGAAGAAGAAGAGAGAAAAAGGGATAGAAAGTGTCATTGAGGAGGTGATTACTGAAAACTTCCCCAATCTGGGGAAGGAGATAGGCTCTCAAGCCATGGAGGTGCACAGATCGCCCAACACACGGGACCCAAGGAAGACAACAGCAAGACATATAGTAATTAAAATGGCAAAGATCCAGGATAAGGACAGACTATTAAAAGCAGTCAGAGAGACAAATAAGATCACATACAAAGGAAAACCCATCAGGCTATCAGCAGACTTCTCACCAGAAACCTTACAGGCCAGAAGGGAGTGGCATGATGTATTTAAGGCAATGAAGCAGAAGGGCCTTGAACCAAGATTACTTTATCCTGCAAGATTATCATTTAAATTTGAAAGAGGGATTAAACAATTCCCAGATAAGCAAAAGCTGAGAGAATATGCCTCCCACAAACCATCACTACAGTGTATTTTGGAGGGACTGCTATAGATGGAAGTGTTCCTACGGATTAATAGTTGTCACCACAGGCAATAAAACCACAGTAAAGAAAATAGAACAGCTAATTACTAAGCAAATGCAAAATTAAATTAACTATCCCCAAAGTCAATCAAGCGATAGACAAACAGTACAGAATATGATACCTAATATATAATGATTGGAGTAGAAAGAAAAAGGAGGAAACAAACAAACAAACAAAAAAAGAACCTTTAGATTGTGTTTGTAATAGCATATTAAGTTAGTTGTTAGACTTTTAGATAGTAGGGAACTTAACTTTGAACCTTTGGTCACCACGAATCTGAAGCCTGCAATGCCAATAAGTACATACCTATCCATAAACACCCTAAATGTAAATGGACTGAATGCACCAATCAAAAGACATAGAGTCACTGAATGGATAAAAAAACAAGACCCATCTATATGCTGCCTTCAAGAGACTCACTTTAAACCCAAAGACATACACAGACTAAAAGTGAAGGGATGGAAAAAGATATTTCATGCAAACAACAAGGAGAAAAAAGCAGGTGTTGCAGTACTTGTATCAGACAAAATAGACTTCAAAATGAAGAAAGTAGCAAGAGATAAAGAAGGACACTACATAATGATAAAGGGGTCAGTCAAACGGGAAGATATAACCATTATAAATATATATGCACCCAACACAGGAGCACCGGCATATGTGAAACAAATACTAACAGAATTAAAGGAGCAAATAGAAAGCAATGCATTCATTTTAGGAGACTTCAACACACCATTCAGTCCAAAGGACAGACCAACCAGAGAGAAAATAAGTAAAGACACAGAGGCACTGAACAACACACTAGAACAGATGGACCTAACAGACATCTACAGAACTCTGCACCCAAAAGCAGCAGGATACACAATCTTCTCAAGTGCACATGGAACATTTTCCAGAATAGACCACATACTAGGCCACAAAAAGAACCTCAGTAAATTCAAAAATATTGAAATCCTACCAACAAACTTCTCAGATCACAAAAGTGTAAAACTAGAAAGAAATTTCAGAAAGAAATCAAAAAGGCTCGCAAATACATGGAGACTTAACAACACTCTCCTAATTAATCAATGGGTTAATCACCAAATCAAAACAGAAATCAAAGAATATATGGAGACTAATGACAACAACAACACAAAGCCACACTTCTGTGGGACGCAGCAAAGGCAGTTCTAAGAGAAAAGTATATTGCAATCCAGGCCAATTTAAAGAAGGAAGAACATTCCCAAATGAATAGTATAAAGACACAATTACGGAAATTGGAAAAAGAAGAACAAATGAGGCCCACAGTCACTAGAAGGAGGGACATAATAAAGATCAGAGAAGAAATAAATAAAATTGAAAAGAATTAAACAATAGAAAAAAATCAATGAAACCAAGAGCTGGTTCTTTGAAAAAATAAACAAAATAGACAAACCCCTAGCCAGACTCATTAAGAAAAAAAGAGAATCTACACACATAAACACAATCAGAAATGAGAAAGGAAAAATCATGACGGAACCCACAGAAATACAAAGAATTATAAGAATTATGAGAATCTGTATGCTAACAAGCTAGAAAACATAGAAGAAATGGACGACTTCTTAGAGAAATACAACCTTCCAACACTGACCAAGCAAGAAACAGAAAAACTAAACAGACCAATCACCAGCAACGAAATTGAATCAGTAATCAAAAAACTACCCAAGAACAAAATCCCGGACCAGATGGATTCACCTCTGAATTCTACCAGACATATAGAGAAGAAATAACACCCATTCTCCTTAAAGTTTCCAAAAAATAAAGAGGAGGGAATACTTCCAAACTCATTCCATGAAGGCAGCATCACTCTAATACCAAAATCAGGGAAAGACCTCACCAAAAAAGAAAATTACAGACCAATATCCCTGATGAACGTAGATGCAAAAATACTCAACAAAATATTAGCAAACCGAATTCAAAAATACATCAAGAGGATCATACACCATGATCAAGTGGGATTCATCCCAGAGATGCAAGGATGGCACAACATTCGAAAATCCATCAACATCATCCACCACATCAACAAAAAGAAGAACAAAAACCACATGATCATCTCCATAGATGCTGAAAAAGCATTTGACAAAATTCAGCATCCATTCCTGATTAAAACTCAACAAAATGGGTATAGACGGCAAGTACCTCAACATCATAAAGGCTATATATGACAAACCCACAGCTAACATCATATTTAACGGCGAGAAGCTGAAAGCTTTTCATCTAAGATTGGGAACAAAACAGGGATGCCCACTCTCTCCACTGTTATTCACATAGTACTGGAGGTCCTAGCCAAGGCAATCAGACAAAACAAAGACATACAAGGCATCCAGATTGGTAAAGAAGTCAAATTGTCACTATTTGCAGATGACATGATACTGTACATAAAAAAACCTAAAGATTCCATTCCAAAACTACTAGAAGTAATATCTGAATTCAGCAAAGTTGCAGGATACAAAATTAACACACAGAAATCTGTTGCTTTCCTATACACTAATGATGAACTAACAGAAAGAGAAATCAGAAAAACAATTCCATTCACAATTGCATCAAAAAGAATAAAATACCTAGGAATAAACCTAACGAAGGAAGTGAAAGACCTGTACTCTGAAAACTACAAGACACTCCTAAGAGAAATTAAAGAGGACACTAACAAATGGAAATGCATCCTGTGCTCTTGGATAGGAAGAATAAATATTGTCAAAATGGCTATACTACCTAAAGCAATCTACAGATTCAATGCAATCCCTATCAAACTACCAACAGCTTTCTTCAATGAACTGGAACAAATAATTCTAAAATTCATATGGAAACACAAAAGACCCCGAATAGCCAAAGCAATCCTGAGAAGGAGGAATAAAACAGGGGGAATTACACGCCCTGACTTCAAGCTCTACTACAAAGCCACAGTAATCAAGACAATTTGGTATTGGCACAAAAACAGACCCACAGACCAGTGGAACCGAATAGAAAATCCAAACATTCACCCAAACATATACATTCAATTAATATTTGATAAAAGTGCCTTGGATATACAATGGGGAGATGACAGCCTCTTCAGCAGCTGGTGTTGGAAAAACTGGACAGCTACATGTAAGAGAATGAAACTGGACTACTGTCTAACACCATACAGAAAGGTAAACTCAAGGTGGATCAAAGACTTTATTGTAAGTCATGAAACCATAAAACTCTTAGAAAAAAACATAGGCAAAAATCTCTTGGACATAAACATGAGCAACTTCTTCATGAACATACCTCCCCGGGCAAGGGAAACAAAAGCAAAAATGAACAAGTGGGACTATATCAAGCTGAAAAGCTTCTGTACAGCAAAGGACACCATCAGTAGAACAAAAAGACATCCTACAGTATGGGAGAATATATTCATAAAAAACGTATCTGATAAAGGATTGACATCCAAAATATATAAAGAACTCATGCACCTTAACAAACAGAAAGCAAACAATCCAATTAAGAAATGGGCAGAGGGCATGAATAGACACTTCTCCAAAGAAGAAATTCAGATGGCCAACAGGCACATGAAAAGATGCTCCACATCGCTAATCATCAGAGAAATGCAGATTAAAACCACAATGAGATATCACCTCACACCAGTGAGGATGGCCAACATCCAACACACAAACAACAACAAATGTTGGTGAGGATGTGGAGAAAAGGGAACCCTACTACACTGCTGGTGGGACTGCAAATTAGTTCAACCATTGTGGAAAGCAGTATGGAGGTTCTTCAGAAAACTCAAAATAGAAATACCATTTGACCCAGGTATTCCACTCCTAGGAATTTACCCTAAGAATGCAGTAGCCCAATTTGAAAAGGACAGATGCACCCCTATGTTTATTGCAGCACTATTTACAATAGCCAAGAAATGGAAGCAACCTAAGTGTCCATCAGTAGATGAATGGATAAAGAAGAGGTGGTACATATACACAATGGAATATTATTCAGCCATAAGAAGAAAACAAATCCTACCATTTGCAACAACATGGATGGAGCTAGAGGGTATTATGCTCAGTGAAATAAGCCAAGCCGAAAAAGACAAGTATCAAATGATTTCACTCATATGTGGAGTATAAGAACAAAGAAAAAAACTGAAGGAACAAAACAGCAGCAGACTCACAGAACCCAAGAACGGACTAATAGTTACCAAAGGGAAAGGGACTGGGGAAAATGGGCGGGAAGGGAGGGATAAGAGGGAAAAAGGGGCATTACGATTAGCAGATGTAATGTTGGGGGGGCACGGGGAGGGCAGTACAACTCAGAGAAGACAAGTAGTGATTCTATAGCATCTCACTACGCTGATGGACAGTGACTGTAATGGGGTTGGTGGGGGGGACCTGATGAAGGGGTAGTTTAATAATCGTAATATTGCACATGTAATTGTAAATTAATGATAATAAAATAAATTATATTTAAAAAAAAACTACCCAAGAACAAAAACCCTGACCAGATGGATTCACCTCTGAATTCTACCATATAGAGAAGAAATAACACCCATTCTCCTTAAAGTTCTCCAAAAAATAGAAGAGGAGGGAATACTTCCAAACTCATTCCATGAAGCCAGCATCACTCTAGTACCAAAACCGGGTAAAGACCTCACCAAAAAAGAAAATTACAGACCAATATCCCTGATGAATGCAGATGTAAAACTACTCAACAAAATATTAGCAAACCGAATTCAAAAATACATCAAGAGGATCATACACCATGATCAAGTGGGATTCATTCCAGGGATGCAAGGATGGTACAACATTCGAAAATCCATCAACATCATCCACCACATCAACAAAAAGGAGAACAAAAACCACATGACCATCTCCATAGATGCTGAAAAAGCATTTGACAAAATTCAACATCCATTCATGATTAAAACTCTCAACAAAATGGGTATAGAGGGCAAGTACCTCAACATCATAAAGGCCATGTATGACAAACCCACAGCTAACATCATACTTAACAGCGGAAGCTGAAAGCTTTTCATCTAAGATCGGGAACAAAACAGGGATGCCCACTCTCTCCAGTTATTCAACATAGTACTGTAGGTCCCAGCCACGGCAATCAGACAAAACAAAGACATACAAGGCATCCAGATTGGTAAAGAAGAAGTCAAATTGTCACTATTTGCAGATGACATGATAGTGTACATAAAAAACCCTAAAGACTCCACTCCAAAACTACCAGAACTAATATCTGAATTCAGCAAAGCTGCAGGATACAAAATTAACACACAGAAATCTCTTGCTTTCCTATACAGTAACGATAAACTCACAGAAAGAGAAATCAGAAAAACAATTCCATTCACAACTGCATCAAAAAGAATAAAATACCTAGGAAGAAACCCAACGAAGGAAGTGAAAGACCTGTACTCTGAAAACTACAAGACACTCCTAAGAGAAATTAAAGAAGACACTAACAAATGGAAATGCATCCTGTGCTCTTGGCTAGGAAGAATAAATATTGTCAAAATGGCTATACTACCTAAAGCAATCTACAGAGTCAATGCAATCCCTATCAAACTACCAACAGCTTTCTTCAATGAGCTGGAACAAATAATTCTAAAATTCATATGGAACCACAAAAGACCCCGAATAGCCAAAGCAATCCTGAGAAGGAGGAATAAAACAGGGGAATTACATCCCTGACTTCAAGCTCTACTACAAAGCCACAGTAATCAAGACAATTTGGTATTGGCACAAAAACAGACCCACAGACCAGTGGAACAGAATAGAAAATCCAAACATTCACCCAAACATATACATTCAATTAATATTTGATAAAAGTGCCTTGGATATACAATGGGGAGATGACAGCCTCTTCAGCAGCTGGTGTTGGAAAAACTGGACAGCTACATGTAAGAGAATGAAACTGGGACTACTGCCTAACACCATACACAAAGGTAAACTCAAGGTGGATCAAAGACTTTAATGTAAGTCATGAAACCAGAAAACTCTTAGAAAAAAACATAGGCAAAAATCTCTGGACATAAACATGAGCAACTTCTTCATGCACATATCTCCCCGGGCAAGGGAAACAAAAGCAAAAATGAACAAGTGGGACTATATCAAGCTGAAAAGCTTCTGTACAGCAAAGGACACCATCAGTAGAACAAAAAGACATCCTACAGTATGGGAGAATATATTCATAAAAATCGTATCTGATAAAGGATTGACATCCAAAATATATAAAGAACTCATGCACCTTAACAAACAGAAAGCAAATAATCCAATTAAGAAATGGGCAGAGGGCATGAATAGACACTTCTCCAAAGAAGAAATTCAGGTGGCCAACAGGCACATGAAAAGATGCTCCACATCGCTAATCATCAGAGAAATGCAGATTAAAACCACAATGAGATATCACCTCACACCAGTGAGGATGGCCAACATCCAAAACACAAACAACAAAAAAGGTTGGCGAGGATATGGAGAAAAGGGAACCCTACTACACTGCTGGTGGGACTGCAAATTAGTTCAACCATTGTGGAAAGCAGTATGGAGGTTTCACAAAAAACTCAAAATAGAAATACCATTTGACCCAGGAATTCCACTCCTAGGAATTTACCCTAAGAATGCAGCAGCCCAATTTGAAAAAGACAGATGCACTCCTATGTTTATTGCAGCACTATTTACAATAGCCAAGAAATGGAAGCAACCTAAGTGTCCATCAGTAGATGAATGGATGAAGAAGATGTGGTACATATACACAATGGAATATTATTCAGCCATAAGAAGAAAACAAATCCTACCATTTGCAACAACATGGATGGAGCTAGAGGGTATTATGCTCAGTGAAATAAGCCAAGCCGAAAAAGACAAGTATCAAATGATTTCACTCATATGTGGAGTATAAGAACAAAGAAAAAACTGAGGGAACAAAACAGCAGCAGACTCACAGAACCCAAGAATGAACTAATAGTTACCAAAGGGAAAGGGACTGGGGAGGATGGGTGGGAAGGGAGGGATAAGAGCGAAAAAGGGGCATTACGAATAGCAGATGTAATGTTGGGGGGGCACGGGGAGGGCTGTACAACTCAGAGAAGACAAGTAGCGATTCTATAGCATCTCACTACGCTGATGGACAGTGACTGTAATGGGGTTGGTGGGGGGGAACTGATGAAGGGGTAGTTTAATAACCATAATATTGCACATGTAATTGTAGATTAATGATAAAATCAATTATAAAAAAAAGAAAAAAAATTTGAAGGACGGATTAAACAATTTCCAGATAAGCAAAAGCTGAGAGAATTTACCTGCCACAAACCATCTCTACAGTGTATTTTGGAGGGACTGCTATACATGGAAGTGTTCCTAAGGTTTAATAGCTGTCAACAGAGGTAATAAAACCACATTAAAGACAGTAGAACATTTAATTACTAAGCAACTGCAAAATTAAATCAACTACCCCCAAAGTCAATCAAGGAATAAAGAGTACAGAGTGTGATACCTAATATATAAAGAATGGAGGAGGAAGAAAAAGAGGAGAAAAAAAGAATCTTTAGATTGTGTTTGTAATAGCATATTTAGTGAGTTAAGTTAGACTCTTAGATAGTAAGGAAGTTACCCTAGAACCTTTGGTAACCACAAATCTAAAGCCTGCAATGGCAATAAGTACATACCTATCGATAAGCACCCTAAATGTAAATGGGCTGGATGCACCAATCAAAAGACATAGAGTCACTGAATGGATAAAAACACAAGACCCATCTATATGCTGCCTTCAAGAGACTCACTTTAAACCCAAAGACATACACAGACTAAAAGTAAAGGGATCAAAAAAGATATTGCATGCAACTAATAGGGAGAAAAAAGCAGGAGCTGCAGTACTTGTATCAGACAAAATAGACTTCAAAACAAAGAAAGTCACAAGAGACAAAGAAGGAAGGGCATTAAATAATGATAAAGGGGTCAGTCGAAGAAGAAGATATAACCATTATAAATATCTATGCACCCAACACAGGAGCACCTACCTATGTGAAGCAAATACTAACAGAATTAAAAGGGGAAGTAGAATGCAATGCATTCATTCTAGGAGACTTCAGCACTCCACTTCCTCATAAGGACAGACCGAACAGACAGGAAATAAGTAAGGAGACAGAGGCACTGAACAACACATTAGAACAGATGGACCTAAGAGACATCTACAAAACTCTACACTCAAAAGCAGCAGAACACACATGGAACAAGTGCACATGGAACCTTTTCAAGAACAGATCATATACCAGGCCACAAAAAGAGCCTCAGTAAACTCAGAAAGACTGAAATTGTACCAACCACTTTCTCAGACCACAAAGGTATGAAACTAGAAATAAATTAAGGAAAGAAAACAAAAAGCCAACAAACACATGGAGGTTTAACAACATGCTCCTCAATAACCAATGGATCAATGACCAAATAAAAACAGAGACCAAGCAATATATGGAGACAAATGACAACAATAATTCAACACTGCAAAATCTGTGGGAGGCAGCAATGGCCATGCTAATAGGGAAGTATATTGCAATACAGGCCTACCTCAGGAAAGAAGAACAATCCCATATGAACAGTCTAAACTCACAATTAACAGAACTAGAAAAAGAAGAACAAATGAGACCCAAAGTCAGTAGAAGGAGGGACATAATAAAGATTAGAGCAGGAATAAATAAAATCGAGAACAATAAAACAATAGAAAGAATCAATGAAAGCAAGAGCTGTTTCTTTGAGAAAATAAACAAAATAGATAAACCCCTAGCCAGACTTATCAAGAAAAAAAGAGAGTCTACAAACATAAACAGAGTCAGAAATGAGAAAGGAAAAATCACTACAAACACCACAGAAATACAAAGAATTATTAGAGAATACTATGAAAAATTACATTTTAACAAACTGGATAACCTGGAAGAAATGGACAACTTTCTTGAAAAATACAACCTCCCAAGACACCCTGAATGAAACGGAAAATCTGTACAGACCAATTATCAGCAATGAAATTGAATTGGTAAACAAAAAACTACCTAAGAACAAAACCCATAGACCAGATGGCTTTACCACTGAATTTTATCAACCATCTAGTGAAGACCTACTACCCACCCTCCTTAAAGTTTTCATGAAGTAGAAGAGGGAATACTCCCAAACTCATTCTATGAGGAAACATCGCTCTAATACCAAAACCAGGCAAAGACACCACAAAAAAAAGAAAGTTACATACCAATATCCTTGATGAATGTAGATGCAAAAACACTCAACAAAATACTAGCAAACCCAATTCAAAATACATCAAAAACATCATCCATCAGATCAAGTGGGATTCATCCCAGGGATGCACGGATGGTACAACATTTGAAAATCCATCAACATCATCCACCGCATCAACATGAAGAAGGACAAAAACCACACGATCATCTCCATAGATGCTGAAAAAGCATTTGACAAAATTCAACATCTATTCATGATAAAAAATCTCAACAAAATGGGTACAGAGGACAAGTACCTCAACATAATAAAGGCCATATATGACAAACCCACAGCCAACATCATACTTAACAGCGAGATTTCCTTTAACATCAGGACCAAGACAAGGATGCCCACTCTCTCCACTTCTATTCAACATAGTTCTGGAGGTCATCGCCACAGCAATTAGACAACACAAGGAAATAAAAAGGCATCCAGATTGGTAAGGAAGAAGTTAAACTGTCAGTTTGCAGATGACATGATATAATACATAAAAAACCCTAAAGAATCCACTCCAAAACTACTATATCTAATACCTGAATTCAGCAAAGTTGCAGCAAACAAAATTAATACACAGAATCTGTTGCATTCCTATACACTAACGATAAACTAGCAGAAAGAGAAATCAGGAAAACAATTCCATTCATAATTGTATCCAAAAGAATAAAATATCTAGGAATAAACCTAATGAAGGAAGTGAAAGACCTATACTCTGAAAAATAAAAGACACTCATGAGAGAAGTTAAAGATACCAATAAATGAAAACACATCTCGTGCTCATGAATAGGAAGAATTAATATTGTTAAAATGGCCATCCTGCCTAAAGCAATCTACAGATTCAATGCAATACCTATCAAAATACCAACAGCATTCTTCAATGAACTAGAGCAAATCATTCTAAAATTCATATGGAACCATAAAAGACCCTGAATAGCCAAAGCAATCATGAAAATGAAGAATAAAGCTGGGGGGATTACACTCCCCGACTTCAAGCTCTACTACAAAGCCACAGTAATCAAGACAATTTGGTACTGGCACAAGAACAGAACATTAGACCAATGGAATAGACTAGAGAGCCCAGATATAAACCCAGGTATATATGGTCAATTAATATATGTTAAAGGAGCTATGGACACACAATGGGGAAATAGCCTCTTCAACAACTGGTGTTGGCAAAACTGGACTGCTACATGCAAGAGAATGAAACTGGATTATTGTTTAACCCCATACACAAAAGTAAACTCAAAATGGATCAAAGACCTGAATGTAAGTCATGAAACCATAAAACTCTTAGAAGATGACATAGGCAAAAATCCCCTGAATATACACATGAGCAACTTCTTCCTGAATGCATTTCCTCGAGCAAGGGAAACAAAGCAAAAATGAACACCTGGGACTACATCAAACTAAAAAGCTTCTGTACAGCAAAGGACACCATCAACAGAAAAGGCATCCTACACTATGGGAGAATATATTTGTGAACAACATATCCGACAAGGGGTTAACATCCAAAATATATAAAGAACTCACATGCCTCAACACCCAAAAAGCAAATAATCCAATTAAAGAAGAGACAATTCTAGAAAGAAGAAATTCAGATGGCCAAGAGACACATGAAAAGATGCTCCACATCACTAATCATCAGGGAAATGCAAATTAAAACCACAATGAGATATCACCCTTACACCAGTAAGGATGGCCAGCATCCAAAAGACTAAGAATAACAAATGCTGGCATGTATGCGGAAAAAGGGGAACCCTCCTACACTGCTGGTGGGAATGAAAGCTAGTTCAACCATTGTGGAAAGCTATAAGGAGGTTCCTCAAAAAACTAAAAATACAAATACCATTTGACCCATGAATTCCACTTGTAGGAATTTACCCAAAGAATATAATTTATCAGATTCAAAAAGGCATATGCACTCCTATGTTTATCGCAGCACCATTTACAGCAGCCAAGATATGGAAGCAACCTCAGTGTCCATCAGTAGATGAATGGATAAAGAAGAGGTGGTACATATACACAATGGAATACCATTCAGCCATAAGAAACAAACAAATCCGACCATTTGCCACAACATGGATGGAGCTGGAGGATATTATGCTCAGTGAAATAAGCCAGGCAGAGAAAGACAAGTGCCAAATGATTTCCCTATACCCAGAAAACCACAAGACACACCTAAGAAAAAGTAAAGAGGACACTAACAAATGGAAATTCATCCCATGCTCTTGGCTAGGAAGAATAAATATTGTCAAAATGGCTATACTACCTAAAGCAATCTACAGATTCAAAGCAATCCCTATCAAAATACCAATAGCATTCTTCAATGAACTGGAACAAATAGTTCTAAAATTCATAGGGAACCACAAAAGACCCCGAATACCCAAAACAATCCTGAGGAGGAATAAAACAGGGGGAATTACGCTCCCTGACTTCAAGCTCTACTACAAAGCTACAGTAATTAAGACAATTTGGTATTGGCACAAGAACAGACCCACAGACCAGTGGAACAGAATAGAAAATCCAGACATTAACCCAAACATATACAGTCAATTAATATTTGATAAAGAAGCCTTGGACATACAATGGGGAGATGACAGCCTCTTCAGCAGCTGCTGTTGGAAAAACTGGACAGCTACATGTAAGAGAATGAAACTGGACTACTGTCTAGCCCCATACACAAAGGTAAACTCAAGGTGGATCAAAGACCTGAATGTAAGTCATGAAACCATAAAACTCTTAGAAAAAACATAGGTAAAAATCTCTTCGACATAAACATGAGTGACTTCTTCATGAACATATCTCCCCAGGCAAGGGAAACAAAAGCAAAAATGAACAAGTGGGACTATATCAAGCTGAAAAGCTTCTGTACAGCAAAGGACACCATCAGTAGAACAAAAAGACATCCTACAGCATGGGAAAATATATTCATAAATGACATACCTGATAAGGGGTTGACATCCAAAATATATAAAGAACTCACACACCTCCACAAACAAAAAGCAAATAATCCAATTAAGAAATGGGCAGAGGCCATGAATAGACACTTCTCTAAAGAAGAAATTCAGATGGCCAACAGGCACATGAGAAGATGCTCCACATCGCTAATCATCAGAGAAATGCAGATTAAAACCACAATGAGATATCACCTCACAGCAATGAGGATGGCCAACATCCAAAACACAAAGAGCAACAAATGCTGGCGAGGATGTGGAGAAAGGAGAACCCTCCTACACTGCTGGTGGGAATGCAAATTAGTTCAGCCATTGTGGAAAGCAGTATGGAGGTTCCTCAAAATACTCAAAATAGAAATACCATTTGACCCAGGAATCCCACTCCTAGGAACTTACCTGAAGAATGCAGCAGCCCAGTTTGAAAAAGACAGATGCACCCCTATGTTTATCGCAGCACTATTTACAATAGCCAAGAAATGGAAGCAACCTAAGTGTCCATTAGTAGATGAATGGATAAAGAAGAGGTGGTACATATACACAATGGAATATTATTCAGCCATAAGAAGAAAACAAATCCTACCATTTGCAACAATATGGACAGAGCTAGAAGGTATTATGCCCAGTGAAAAGAAGCCAGGCGGAGAAAGACAAGTATCAAATGATTTCACTCATATGTGGAGTATAAGAACAAAGAAAAAACTGAAGGACCAAAAGAGCAGCAGACTCACAGAACCCAAGAATGGACTAATAGTTACCAAAGGGAAAGGGACTGGGGAAGATGGGTAGGAAGGGAGGGATAAGGGGGAAAAAGGGCTATTACAATTACCACACATAATGTAGCGGAGGTTGGGGTGGGGTGGGGGGATACAGGGAAGGCAGTTTAACATGGAGAAGAGAAGTAGTGATTCTGTAACATCTTACTACGCTGATGGACAGTGACTGCAATGGGGTATGTGGTGGGGACTTGATAATAGGGGGAGTCTAGTAACCATAATGTTGCTCATGTAACTGTATATTAATAATAGCAAAAAAATCATAAAAATAAAATTAAAATTAAAATTAAAAAAACCACCATCTCCAGAACACTGTCACTATCTGACCTATTTTAGCTCCCGGTAAAAGCCCCATTCATAAAGCATCATCATTATTTTATATCACTCAGAACTCACTAAGCAAGAAAAGAAAGTCCTATCCCCAGTGTGTCTGTCAATAATGATTAGCTGCAATTGATTTACACTGCATTACTAAGTCTGCCATACCAGTTGAGCAAACACAAGTCCAACAAAAAATTCTAAAGGAAAATCTATGGAATGAAATGTCCATAGAAGGTTCTGAACAGATCAAAGGAATTCATGAAGACTTAGAATTCTGCACACATGTGTAGGATATGTGCATGCCCAGAAAAAAGCTGAGAGGGCCCCACTCTCTTGCTTCTAGATAGTTTTGCAGTCTTACACAGACTTCACTTACAGAAAGTGAAGGCAAACTCATAAAGCACCTGAGTGTTGAAAGTGTGCCCCAACATGCACATACATACAGACACTCACAAAAGGGTAGGAGGCTTGAAGACAAAAGGAATTTAAGGAAATCTTTGTCCACTTCTTACATGACCTCTAACCAAACCAAGCAGAAACATTAGTGGCCACATACAATGAAGAAAACAGACTTCAGAGAATTAAGTCATTACAGAAAAGTCATTACACAAACAAACAGCAGCTATACAACAAGGTGATATCCTGGGGAGATGGGGAATTACGAGTCCCAAAGTTTACATACTAAGTCATGTAAAATTTCTAGTTTTGAATAAAAAATTATAAGGCATGCAGAGAAGCAAGTATGCCCCATACACAGGAAAAAACTTTCCCAGAAGAAGCTTAGATGCTGGACCTACTAGACAAATACTTTAAATGCTCTCATAAATATGTTCAAAGAACCAAAGGAAGCATATCTACAGAATGAAAGGAAAGGATGAGAACACTGCCTCTCAAAATAATGAATTTCATCAAAAAGATGGGTATTATAAAAAGGAACTTAAAAAATAAGAAACTTTATAACATTATAAAAATAGGAACCCTGGAGTTGAAAAGTATAATAACTGAAAGGAAATATTCATTATAGGGTCTCAACAGCAGTTCTGAACTAGCAGAAGAAAGAATAAACTTGAAGATACCTGAGATTATCCAGTTTCAGGAACACAAGGAACAGTGAAAAAAATAAATAAAAACCTCTGACCCTCTGGGACATTACCAAATGTACAAAGATCCACATAGTGGGAATCCCAGAAAAAGAAAAAAAGAAAAATCAGCAGAGAAAATATCTGAAGAAATAATGGGCCTGCAGGTTTCCACCCCAGCATATAACTTGGAAGTCATCACTAAAATTCTTACAGCAAGAAAAATGATGAAAAACTGAAAATAAACAAATCTTCTTAGATACATCAAAGAACTGAGGTCACTGGGTAAACTAAGAAGTTAATAAAGTTACCTGACTCCTGATAAATTAAAAGGAGTATGAGGAAATACTATGACTGATTTTATGCCAACAAATTCAACAATTGAGACAAAATGGACAAACTCATAGAAATCACAAAATACCAAAACTGACTCAAGAAGAAAAAAAATGTATACAGATCTATAACAAGCACAAATATTGAATGAGCTATTAAAAATATTCCTACAAAGAAATCCCAGGTCCAAATGGCTTCACTGGTGAGTTTTATCAAATATAAAAGAAGAAATAATACTAATAATGCAGAATCCTTACAAAGTAAAAGAGTATGGAACACTTCCCACATCATTCTATGAGGTCAGTATCACCCTGACATTCTATGACGCCAGACAAACCATCACAAGAAAGGAAAATTACAAACCAATATTCCTAACAAATACAGATGTAGAAATGCTCAACAAAATATTACCAAACCAAATCCAACAACATAATAAAAATAATTATGAACCATAATGAAATGGGAAATATCTCAGGAATGCAAGGTTGGTTTAGCAGCGGAACACCAATTAATGCAATACACTTTATTGATAGAGTTAAGGG
This sequence comes from Smutsia gigantea, assembly GCA_032199065.1. Classification (NCBI taxonomy): domain Eukaryota; kingdom Metazoa; phylum Chordata; class Mammalia; order Pholidota; family Manidae; genus Smutsia; species Smutsia gigantea. Next base: position 74,687 of record JAVSCE010004309.1, read on the forward strand.
CAAAAACCAAATGAACATTTCAGTAGGTACAGAAAAAGCATCTGAAAAAACCCAATACCCCTTCATGATAACAATTCTTAATTAACTTGGAGAAGGTAATCTCTTCAACCTGATAAAAACATCTGCAAAAAACCTATAGCACATATCATACCTGGTGATGAATTCTTTTCCCCTAAGATAAGGAACAAGGCAAGGATATCCTCTTTCACCTCTTCTATTCAACAAAGTACTGGAAGTACCTACCCATCAAGAAAAATAAATAAAAGGCATTAAATCTGTAAAGGAAGTAGTAAAACTGTATTTGCAGATTCATGATCATTTATATAGAAAATCCTGAGGAATCCACACACAAAAAAATTATAACAAGTAAACAAGTACATCAACAGCGCAGAAAATATCAATATATAAAAATTAATTGTATGTCTTATCTGAGCAATAAACAATCTAAAAATGAATTAAGAGCTTAATTCCATTCACAATAGTATTGAAAAGAATAAAGCACTTAAAAACATACTTAATGTGAGAAGTGTAAGACTTGTACTCTGAAAATTAAGTAACTTTTTAAAGCAATTAAAGATGATCTTTTAAAAATGGGGACACATTCAACATTCACGGATTGGCCTACAAGATTCAATATTGTTAAGATGGCAACTCTCCCCAAATTGATCTATATATTCCAAGAAATCCCTATCAAAATTTCAACAGGCTTTTTCACAGAAATTGATAAACAGATCCTAAAATTAATATGAAAATGTAAAACATTTAGAATATCCAAGACAATTTTGAAAAAGAACAAATGTGAAGGACATCCATGCTTCAAATTCAAAACTAACTATAAAGCTTCAGGGATCAAGGTATTATGATACTGGCATAAAAGACAGACACTAATCAATGGAACAGAACTGAACCTCCAAAAGTAAATCCTTGCAGTCCACTGATTTTTAACAAATATGCTAAGGCAATTCACTGGGGAATATATACTCTCCTCAACAAATGAAACTGGGACAAGTGAATATTCACGTGCAAAAAGATGACTTTAGATTTTCTCTTCACACCACACAGAAAAATTAACTCAAAATGGATCACAGACTTCAGCAGTCTTCTAAAACTTCTAGAAAACATGAGAAAAATCTTCAAAACTTGAATTAAGCAAATATTTCTTAGATAACAACACCAAAAACACGGTTCATAAAAAAAACTAATAAATTCATAAACAATGTTTAAATTTCCATTTCAAAGACACCATTAAGCCAATGAAAAAACAAGCAACAGACTGGAAGACAATGTTTGCAAAGTACATATTGCATAAAGAACTTGTAAGCAGAATTTATGGACAACTCTTCTGACTCAATAAGAAAAATGACCAAAAGATGGACAAAAGATATGAACAGATATATCACCAAGTATGAACAGCTAATAAGTGCATAAAAATATACCCAACATCATTAGTGAGAGGAAAATACAATTAAAATGAGACAGAACTTCATACTCATTAAAATGACTGTAATAAATAAGGGAGACAATAAACATTGGTAAGGATGAGGAAAAATGGAACCCTCATACATTGCTGGTGGAAATGTAAAATGCGTAGCCACTTTGGAATACAATTTGTCAGTTTCTCAAAAACTTAGAACTATCATATGATCCAGCAATTCCACTCCTAGAGAAAGAAAACATATCCATACAAACACTTGCACACAAGTGTTCAAAACAGCATTATTCATAATAACCCAAAACTAGAAACAACCTAAGTAGGTATCAGTTGGTGAATGGAAAGACAAAATGTGCCTTATCCATACAATGGTCTCATCAGCAATAAAAAGGAAATGACTACTGACATGTGCTACACATCATGTATGAACCTGAGAAACACTATTCAAGATGAAGTAAATTAGACACAAGAGACCATATACTGTATGATTCCATTTATATAAAATGACAAATTTATGGATGGAAAGTAAATTAGTGGTAGCTGGAGATGGTGGGGGTGGGAACAGGGATGAGCTATAAATGGTCAGGAAGGATTTTATTGAAGGAGAAGGGTGTAGATGGAATTGTCTAAAGCAGATTTATGCTGATGGTTGTACCATTCAATGAAGTTACTAAAAATCACTAACTGTATACTTAAAATGGGTAAATTTTATTGTATGAAAAATACACTTCAATAAAGTTTTGGGGAAAAAATGTTAAAATTATCCATATTATTGCATGTTGCATGATTGCTATATAGTATTCAACTATATGAATTTACAAAGTTTATTCATCTGCTTTCTTTCAATGGACATTTGGGTTGCTTCCCAGATTTTTGCCATTGTAAACAGTGCCGCTATGATCACATACATGCACCTGATACACATGGCAAGAGTTTCCCTTAAACACACAACTAGTATTAGAAGGGCCGAATGGGAAAGTATATGGATTGTCAATTTTATGATAGCAAACTGTTTTCCAAACTGACACAAGAATTTATACTTCTACCAGCAATGTGTCAAATATTTGTGGATCCACATCTTCTCTGTCCAACACTTGGTTTGAGACATAAACAATGATGTTAGATACAAACCTAGATCATTCGTTTTAACTGCTATATAGTATCCTGTTGTATAAATAGCTCACAGTTTACTCTTTTTTATGCATAATTTCACTGTTTACCCATTTTCATTCTCAAAACTGTTCTACAATTAGCATTTCTGTATAACCTGCTAATGAATCGAATGCAACAGCTTCTCTAAGGCAGACACCTGCCACAGTAATATACCAAAGTTCTTGTTGGCCCCCATCTATACCAACATCTGGGCTTGACAGACATCTCATTTTGGCCATCTGATGGATGAAATTGCTTATCAATCTTTACAAGTAACATGGAACTTATTTATGTATATGTTGGGCACTTGCATTTCTTATGTAAATAGACGTCATACCCTTTGCCTGTTTTGATTCTCAATCATTTGCCTTTTTCTTACAAATTTATGAGTGTTCCATAATCCATTTCAAATACAAATCAATTACATTTGTTGCAAGTCTACAATGTGATGTATTTAAACAATATGTAATTATGTCATATACAAGGTTTTTAATGTATACAAATTTGCCCATCTTTTCCTTTATGAGTTGTGCTTCTTATTTGAGAAACTTTCTCTACCCTGTCAAAAAAGATCCTTTTGTAGTTCCTGAAATATTAGAAGTTTGCTTTTCATATTGAGGTCTTTACATGTGATATTAATTTTTGACACTGCTTGTAAGATAGAGATTTTATCACTTTTCCTATCAATAGCCATGCACCCTGCCATCATTTATTAAATGGTCCACTCTTTCTCCCACTTAATTGTGATGTCATCTCTGTGACACATACGGGTCCCATACCTATGTGGATATTTTTCGGGTTCTCCATCCTGTTCCACCGATCTATATTCTATACCTATAGCAAAAACATGCTTTCAAATAATAAAACTTTTAACAAGTGTTGATAACCAGTAAGGTACTTCACTCTTCTTTTTCTGTATTGCCTTGGCTATTTGTGGCTCTTTACAATGAGAATTTTGGGAAGAGTTTGTCTAATCATGTAAAGACCTGGATTATTAGCACTGTACAGTTTGAAAAGGAATAAAGATGACCTCTGTGAACTACTAAAGAGAAATCTCCATATTGTTCACACTTTGTTTCACTTATTAAGTGAAAATGCAAAAAGAAGTGCAGTGTTTATAACAGGTGTCTTTGGTGTGATAAAGGAAGAGAGGATGAGAAACTAAAATTAACACAAACAGGAACGGGATATGGATTGATCTCTGGATATATCTTGTTTTACAATGTTGACACTGGAACCATGTAATTACATTACATAATTTTAAAGAAATAAAAACAAAGAAAAGACAATCCCAGACACAGAAACTGAACTGCCTATCAAATTAGTGGAATAACCACACACAGAAAATTACTTCAAGTTACTTTAGTTTACAGAATTTTGACTGCACATCTCTCCAGAGGGGTACAGCTTGTGGGGAAAGAGGGTGGAGAACTGCAAAAAAATATATATATTTTTTTTTCATAGCATTCTACCATCTTTTTAAAATAGAAATATTGATATTCTTATTTTTAAACTATTATATCATAAGATAAATCAAATGAGTAGTATCATAAGCCAGACTTTCAGCCAAAGAGAGAAGGGATAGCAACATAAGTCACAAATGACCTAGTAATCTTTCATGTGAAGCATCAGTTCTTCACTTTAAAATAAACATATACTACATGTATTATTATATTACTACTTATTCAGAGACAGGTATGTGTATAGTTGTGTGAATTTCCTAGCTCCGAATACTACAAATGACAAAAGTCAATAATGCAAACTGTGGTTTCTACATACAGTTTCCACTAAAGAGGAACAGAGGTCTTTTCAGAAATGACTGATGCAAGGTCACGAAATGTGCAAAGTGAGACTATGACAATTTGTTATTCCAGCAAGCAACAAAACCATGAAAAAAGAAATCGGGAGAGGTTTGGGGGTCTCAACAAAACACTAGCACATCAAACCGCACAGCAAATAAAGAAGTTTACATCATGACCAAGTTGGACTTACCCAGGAATGGGAGGGTGCTTCAATATTAGAAAGCCAGTCAATGTAATACCACATTAATAGAATTTTTAAAAATGATTATTTAGACAATTGACAAGGAAAAGCATTGCACAAAATGCATTATCTTTTCATGAAAAAGAAAAGTAGGAACAGAAGAGAACATCCTTAAAATGATAAAGAGCATTTACTTAAAAAAAACCCCATAGCTAACATCTCTCTCAATGGAAAAAGACTGAAAGCTTTCCCTTAAGATTAGGGATAAAACAAGAATGCCTATCTTCCCCAGTAATTCAACGTTGTACTAGAAATTCTAGAGAGAGCACTCAGACAAGAAAAAGAAATAAAGGCATCCAAAGTGGAAAGGAAGAAGTAAAAATATTTGAAGATGACATGATACTCTATATGGAAAATCCCAAAGTATCCATAAGAAAGGTACTAGAGCTTAATAAACAAATTCAGCAGACTTCTCAGCAGAAACCTTACAGGCCAGAAGGGAGTGGCATGATGTATTTAATGCAATGAAGCAGAAGGGCCTTGAACCAAGATTACTTTATCCCAGAAGATTATCATTTAAATTTGAAGGAGGGATTAAACAATTCCCAGATAAGCAAAAGCTGAGAGAATTTGCCTTCCACAAACCATCTCTACAGTGTATTTTGGAGGGACTGCCATAGGTGGAAGTGTTCCTTCAGATTAATAGTTTTCACCACAGGCAATAAAACCACCGTAAAGAAAATAGAACAGCTAATTACTACGAAAATGCAAAATTAAATTAACTATCCCCAAAGTCAATCAAGGGACAGACAAACAGTACAGAATACGATACCTAATATATAAAGAATGGAATAGAAAGAAAAAGGAGGAAACAAACAAACAAACAAACAAACAAAAAAGAACCTTTAGATTGTGTTTGTAATAGCATATTAAGTTAGTTGTTAGACTTTTAGATAGTAGGGAAGTTAACCTTGAACCTTTGGTAACCACGAATCTGAAGCCTGCAATGCCAATAAGTACATACCTATCCATAATCACCCTAAATGTAAATGGACTGAATGCACCAGTCAAAAGACATAGAGTCACGGAGTGGATAAATAAGCAAGACCCATCTATATGCTGCTTACAAGAGACTCACCTCAAACCCAAAGATATACACAGAATAAAAGTGAAGGGATGGAAAAAGATATTTCATGCAAAAAACAAGGAGAAAAAAGCAGGTGTTGCAGTACTTGTATCAGGCAAAATAGACTTCAAAATGAAGAAAGTAGGAAGAGATAAAGAAGGACATTACATAATGATAAAGGGGTCAGTCCAACAAGAAGATATAACCATTATATATATATATATATATGTACCCAACACAGGAGCGCCAGCATATGTGAAACAAATACTAACAGAATTAAAGGAGGAAATACACAGCAATGCATTCATTTTAGGAGACTTCAACACACCACTCACTCCAGAGGACAGATCAACCAGACAGAAAATAAGTAAAGACACAGAGGCACTGAACAACACACTAGAACAGATGGACCTAACAGACATCTACAGAACTCTACACCCAAAAGCAACAGGATACACATTCTTCTCAAGTGCACATGGAACATTTTTTAGAATAGACCACATACTAGGCCACAAAAAGAACCTCAGTAAATTCAAAAATATTGAAATCCTACCAACCAACTTCTCAGATCACAAAGGTATAAAACGAGAAACAAATTTGAGAAAGAAATCAAAGAGGCTCACAAATATATGGAGATTTAACAACATTCTCCTAATTAATCAATGGGTTAATGACCAAATCAAAACAGAAATGAAAGAATATATGGAGACTAATGACAACAACAACACAAAGCCACAACTTCGGTGGGACACAGCAAAGGCAGTTCTAAGAGGAAAGTATATTGCAATCCAGGCCTATTTAAAGAAGGAAGAACACTTCCAAATGAATAGTCTAAAGACACAATAAACAAATTCACTAAAGTTGCAGAGTACAAAATCAACACACAAACACAGAAGTATCCGTTGCATGTCATTTTTTTAAATTTCTTTTTTTATAATTTATTTTGGTATCATTAATCTACAATTACATGTACAATATTATGAATATTAAACTACCCCCTTCATCAGGTTCCCCCACCAACCCCATTACAATCACTGTCCATCAGCATTGTGCGATGCTATAGAATCACGACTTGTCTTCTCTGAGTTGTACAGCCCTCCCCATGTCCCACCCAATATTATATCTGCTAATCGTAATTCCCCCTTTTCCCTCTTATCCTTCCCTTCCCAACCATCTTCCCTAGTTCCTTTCCCTTTGGTAAGTATTAGTCCGTTCTTGGGTTCTGTGAGTCTGCTGCTGTTTTCTTCCTTCAGTTTTTTTCTTTGCTCTTATATTCCACATATGAGTGAAATCATTTGATACTTGCCTTTTTCGGCTAGGCTTATTTCACTCAGCATAATACCCTCTACCTCCATCCATCTTGTTGCAAATGGTAGGATTTGTTTTCTTCTTATGCGCGGAATAATATTCCACTGTGTATGTGTACCACTTCTTCGTTATCCATTCATCTACTAATGGACACTTAGATTGCTTCCATTTCTTGGCTATTGCAAATAGTGCTGCAATAAACATAGGGGTGCATCTGTCTTTTTCAAACTGGGCTGCTGCATTCTTAGGGTAAATTCCTAGGTGTGGGATTCCTAGGTCAAATGGTATTTCTATTTTGAGTTTTTTGAGGAACCTCCATACTGCTTTCCACAATGGCTGAACTAATTTGCATTCCCACCAGCAGTGTAGGAGGGTTTCCTTTTCTCCACATCCTCGCCAGCATTTGTTGTTGTTTCTGTTTTGGATGTTGGCCATCCTCACTGTCTGAGGTGATATCTCATTGTGGTTTTAATCTGCATTTCTCTGATGATTAGCGATGTGGAGCATCTTCTCATGTGCCTGTTGGCCATCTGAATTTCTTCTTAGAGAAGTGTCTACTCAGGTCCTCTGCCCATTTCTTAATTGAATTATTTGCTTTTTGTTTGTTGAGGTGTGTGAGTTCTTTATATATTTTGGATGTCAACCCCTTATCAGCTATGTCATTTATGAATATATTCTCCCATACTGTAGGAAGTCTTTCTGTTCTACTGATGGTGTCCTTTGCTGTACAGAAGCTTTTCAGCTTGATATAGTCCCACTTGTTCATTTTTGCTTTTGTTTCCCTTGCCCGGGGGATATGTTCATGAAGAAGTTGCTCATGTTTATGTCCAAGACATTTTTGCCTATGTTTTTTTCTAAGAGTTTTATGGTTTCATGACTTACATTCAGGTCTTTGATCCACCTTGAGTTTACCTTTGTGTATGGGGCTAGACAGTAGTCCAGTTTCATTCTCTTACATGTAGCTGTCCAGTTTTTCCAACACCAGCTGCTGAAGAGGCTGTCATCTCCCCATTGCATATCCAAGGCTTGACTGTATATGTTTCGGTTAATGTTTGGGTTTTCTATTCTGTTCCACTGGTCTGTGGGTCTGTTTTTGTGCCAATACCAAATTGTCTTGATTACTGTGGCTTTGTAGCAGAGCTTGAAGTCAGGGAGTTTAATACCCCCTGTTTTATTCCTCCTTCTCAGGATTGCTTTGGCTATTCCGGATCTTTTGTGATTCCATATGAATTTTAGAATTATTTGTTCCAGTTTATTGAAGAAAGCTGTTGATAGTTTGACAGGGATTGCACTGAATCTGTAGGTTGCTTTAGGTAGTATGGCCATTTTGACAATATTTATTCTTCCTAGCCAAGAGCATGTGGTGTATTTCCATTTGTTAGTGTCCTCTTTAATTTCTCTTAGGAGTGTCTTGTAGTTTTCAGAGTACAGGTCTTTCACTTCCTTCATTAGGTTTATTCCAAGGTATTTTATTCTTTTTGATGCATTTGTGAATAGAATTATTTTTCTGATTTCTCTTTCTGTTAGTTCATCGTTAGTGTATAGGAAAGCAACAGATTTCTGTGTGTTAATTTTGTATCCTGCAACTTTCCTGAATTCAGATATTAGTTCTAGTAGTTTTGGAGTGGAGTCTTTAGGGTTTTTTATGTACAGTATCATGTCATCTGCAAATAGTGACAATTTGACTCCTTCTTTACCAATCTGGATGCCTTGTATGTCTTTGTTTTGTCTGATTGCCATGGCTAGGACCTCCAGTACTATGTTGAATAATAGTGGAGAGAGTGGGCATCCCTGCCTTGTTCCCGATCTTAGATGAAAAGCTTTCAGCTTCTCGCTGTTAAGTATGATGTTAGCTGTGGGTTTGTCATATATGGCCTTTATGATGTTGAGGTACTTGCCGTCTATACCCATTTTGTTGAGAGTTTTAATCATGAATAGATATTGAATTTTGTTAAATGCTTTTTCAGCACCTACGGAGATGATCATGTGGTTTTTGTCCTCCTTTTTGTTGATGCGGTGGATGATGTTAATGGATTTTCAAATGTTGTACCATCCGTGCATCCCTGGGATGAATCCCACTTGATCATGGTGTCTGATCCTCTTGATGTATTTTTGAATTCGGTTTGCTAATGTTTTGTTGAATATTTTTGCATCTACGTTCATCAGGGATATTGGTCTGTAATTTTCTTTTTTGGTGAGGTCTTTGCCCGGTTTTGGTATTAGAGTGATGCTGGCTTCATAGAATGAGTTTGGAAGTATTCCCTCCTCTTCTATTTTTTGAAAAACTTTAAGGAGAATGGGTGTTATTTCTTCCTTATATGTCTGGTAGAAATCAGACGTGAATGCATCTGGTCCGGAAGTTTTGTTTTTGGGTACTATTTTGATTACTGATTCAATTTCGGTGCTGGTGATTGTACTGTTTAGTTTTTCTGTTTCTTGCTTGGTCAGTGTTGGAAGGTTGTATTTTTCTTAGAAGTCGTCCATTTCTTCTGTTTTCCAGCTTGTAAGCATATAGATTTTCATAATATTCTCATAATTGTTTGTATTTCGGTGGGGTCCATCGTTATTTTTCCTTTCCCATTTCTGATTCTGTTTATGTGTGTAGATTCTCTTTTTCTCTTAATGAGTCTGGCTAGGGGTTTATCTATTTTGTTTATTTTTTCAAAGAACCAGCTCAAGTTTTATTGATTTTTTCTACTGTTTTATTCTTCTCAATTTTATTTATTTCTTCTCTAATCTTTATTATGTCCCTCCTTCTGGTGACTTTGGGCCTCATTTGTTCTTCTTTTTCCAATTTCTGTAATTGTGTCTTTAGACTATTCATTTGGGAATGTTCTTCCTTCTTTAAATAGGCCTGGATTGCAATATACTTTCCTCTTAGAACTGCCTTTGCTGCTTCCCACAGACGTTGTGGCTTTGTGTTGTTGTTGTCATTAGTCTCCATATATTCTTTGATTTCTGTTTTGATTTGGTCATTAACCCATTGATTAATTAGGAGAGTGTTGTTAAGTCTCCATGTATTTGTGACCCTTTTTGATTTTTTTCTAAAATTTATTTCTAATTTTATACCTTGGTGATCTGAGAAGTTGGTTGGTAGGATTTCAATATTTTTGATATTACTGAGGTTCTTTTTGTGGCCTAGTATGTGGTCTATTCTGGAAAATGTTCCATGTGCACTTGAGAAGAATGTGTATCCTGTTGCTTTTGGGTGTAGAGTTCTGTAGATGTCTGTTAGGTCCATCTGTTCTAGTGTGTTGTTCAGTGCCTCTGTGTCTTTACTTATTTTCTGTCTGGTTGATCTGTCCTCTGGAGTGAGTGGTGTGTTGAAGTCTCCTAAGATGAATGCATTGCTGTCTATTTCCTCTTTTAATTCTGTTAGTATTTGTCTCACATATGCTGGCGCTCCTGTGTTGGGAGCATATATATTTATAATGGTTGTATCTCCTTGTTGGACTGACCCCTTTATCATTACGTAATGTCCTTCTTTATATTTTGCTACTTTCTTCTTTTTGAAGTCTATTTTGTCTGATACAAGTACTGCAACACCTGCTTTTTCTCTTTGTTCTTTGCATGAAATATCTTTTTCCATCCCTTCACTTTTAGTCTGTATATATCTTTGGATTTGAGGTGAGTTTCTTGTAGGCAGCATATAGATGGGTCTTGCTTTTTTATCCATTCTGCTACTCTGTGTCTTTTGATTGGTGCATTCAGTCCAATTACATTTAGGGTGATTATTGATAGATATGTTCTTATTGCCATTGCTTGCAGTAGATTCGTAGTTACCAAGGGTTCAAGGGTTGCTTCTTTACTATCTACCAATCTAACTTAACTTTCTTCTTAAGTTATTGTAAACACAGTCTGATGTTTCTTTCTTTCTCTCCCTTCTTATTCCTCCTCCTCCATTCTTTCTATACTAGGTGTTTTATTCTTTGCCTTTAGTTAGTATTTGGATGGTCTGCTTTCTTTGCTATGATTTTATTTTCTCTGGTGACATCTTTTTAGCCTTAGGTGTACTTCCATCTAGAGCAGTCCATTTAAGATATCCTGTAGTGGTGGTTTATGAGAGGCAAACTCTCTCAACTTTCGTTTGTCTGGAAATTGTTTAATCCCTCCATCATATTTAAAGGATAATGGTGCTGGATACAATATTCTTGGTTCGAGGCCCTTCTGTTTCATAACGTTAAATATATCATGCCATTCTCTTCTGGCCTGTAAGGTTTCTGTTGAGAAGTCTGATGATAGTCTGATGGGTTTTCCTTTGTAGGTGATCTTTTTTCTCTCTCTAGCTGCCTTTAATACCCTGTCTTTATCTTTGATCTTTGCCATCTTAATTATTATGTGTCTTGGTGTTGTCTTCCTTGGGTCCCTTGTGTTGGGAGATCTATGAGCTTCGGTGGACTGTGAGACTGCTTCCTTCCCCAGCGAGGGAAAGTTTTCAGCAATTATTTCTTCAAAGACACTTTCTATCCCTTTTTCTCTCTCTTCTTCCTCTGGTACTCCTATAATGCGAATATTGTTCCGTTTGGATTGGTCACACAGTTCTCTTAATATTCTTTCATTCCAAGAAATCCTTTTATCTCTCTCTGCCTCAGCTGCTCTGTACTCCTGTTCTCTGTTTTCTATTCCATTAACAGTCTCTTGCATCTCATCCATTCTGCTGTGAAGCCCGTCGATCGCTTGTCTGATTTCTTCATTGTCTTTCCTCAGTTCCCTCACTTCCTCCCTCAGCTCTTGCACATTTCTCTGTAGGTCCATCAGCATCGTTATGACTTTTATTCTGAATTCTTTTTCAGGAAGACTGTGCATTTCCATCCCTTCAGACTCCCTCTCTGGGGTTGTCCAGTTGATTTTGGTCTGAACCATATTCCTCTGTCTTTTCATGGCTATAGAATTGGTCACTGATAGTTGCCATGTATGTCAGCTGGGCTCTTTTAAGACTTTAAAAAGAGAAGAAGAAAAAAGAGGAAAAAAAGAAAAAAAAGAAGAAAGAAAGAAAGAAAAAAGGAAATAAAAGAAAAAACAAAAACAAACAAACAAAAAAGCCCACTGGACGTAGATTCCGTGGGAATGCTGTAGGTGGCGCTATTGCCCCACTATTCCACAGCTGTGGCTGCGTCACTCCGCAGGGTCCTTTATCGCTCTGGCAGTGGTGGGAATGACTAGGAGGCTGTTGATCTCAGTGAGAAGTGTAAGTATGGCTACGCTTCCTCAGTCACCAGCTAAGGCATCTGAAACTCCCCAGGACTCCCAGCCTGCTGGGCTGAGTGTGCAGGGGTGATCCGGCTCCTCCACTGGGCTCCTGTCTCTTTAAGACCGCTGAAGAAAGCACGCACTTTTTTTTTCCTTCCCAGGAGCCGGCTGCAAGCAGCCTGGCATGTTCCCCGCTCAGTTCCTGCCCCTCTGTCTCTCCAATCTCCGCTGCACTGCGCGGTGTGGGTCAGCACTCCCCACGCAGATCACTGGGGCTGGCTACTTCGCGGGGTGTACTTCCACTCCCTCCCGGCTCTGAATCCTCTCCTCCCGCCGGTGCGCTGGGGTGGGCGAGTGCTCGGGTCCCGCCGGGTCGCAGCTCCTTATCTTACCCGCCTCTTGGGGTGCCAAGTCCTCTCGGGTGTAGCTGCACGCTGTGCACTTTCCTGTGTATTCTCGTCTCTCTTTTAGGAATAGATGTATTTGCTGTGTTTTCATAGATAAATATAGTGTTGGGAGGACATTTCTGCTGCCCTGCTCACACCGCCATCTTCCCGGAAGTCGATGTTGATGGATTTTTGAATGTTGTACCATCCTTGCATCCTTGGGATGAATCCCACTTGATCATGATAGATGGTCTTTTTTATGTATTTTTGAATTCGTTTTGCTAATATTTTGTTGAGTATTTTTGCATCTATGTTCATCGGGGATATTGGTCCGTAATTTCCTTTTTTTGTGTGTGGTGTTTTGCCTGGTTTTGGTATTAGAGTGATATTCACCTCGTCGAATGAGTTTGGAGGTATTCCCTCCTCTTCAACTTTTTGGAAAACTTTTATGAGGATGGGTATTAGGTCTTCACTAAATGTTTGATAAAATTCAGCAGTGAAACTATCTGGTCCAGGGACTTTTGTTCTTAGGTAGTTTTTTGATTATGAATTCAATTTTTTTGCTGGTAGTTAATCTATTCCGATTTTTTATTTCTTCCTGGGTCAGCCTTGGAAAGTTGTATTTTTCTAGAACGTTGTCCATTTCTTCTAGGTTATCCAGTTTGTTACCATATCATTTTTCATAGTATTCTCTCATAATTCTTTGTGTTTCTGTGGTGTCCATAGAGATTTTTCCTTTCTCATTTCTGATTCTGTTTATGTGTGTTGACTCTTGATAAGTCCAGCTAAGGGTTTATCTCTTATTTCCTCAAAGAACCAGCTCCTATTTTCATTGACTTTCTACTGTTTTTTTCTTCTCAATTTTATTTATTTCTGCTCCAATCTTTATTATGTCCCTCCTTCTACTGACTTTGGGCCTCATTTGTTCTTCCTTTTCTAGTTTCATTAATTGTTAATTTAGAGTATTCATTTGGGATTGTTCTTCTTTCTTGAGGTAGGCCTATATAGCAGTATTTTTCCCTCTTAGCACGGCCTTCACTACATCCCACAGATTTTGCAGTGTTGAATTATTGTTTTCATTTGTCTCCATATATTGCTTGATCTCTGTTTTAATTTGGTCATTGATCCGTTGATTATTTAGGAGCATGTTATTAAGCCTCCATGTGTTTGTGGGCTTTTTCATTTTCTTTGTGTAATTTATTTCTAGTTTCATACCTTCATGATCACAGAAGCTGGTTGGTACAGTTTCAATCTTTTTTAATTTACTGAGGTTCTTTTTGTGGCTTAGTATAAGATCTATTCTTGTAAATGTTCCATGTTCACTTGAGAAGAATATGTATCCTGTTGCTTTTGAATGGAGTGTTCTGTAGATGTCTGTTCGGTCCTTCTGTTCTAATATGTTGTTTAGTGCCTCTGTCTCTTTATTTGTTTTCTTTCTGGTTGATCTGTCCTTTGAAGTGAGTGGTGTGTTAAAGTCTCCTAAATGAATGCATTGTATTCTATTTCCCCTTTCATTCTGTTATTATTTGCTTCACATATGTAGGTGATCCTGTGTTGGGTGCAGAGATATTTATAACAGTTATATCCTCTTGTTGGACTGACCTTTTTATCATTATGTAATGTCCTTCTTTGTCTCTTTTGACTTTTTTGTTTTGAAGTCTATTTTGTCTGACACAAGTACTGCAACTTCTGCTTTTTTCTCACTCTTAGTTGCATGAAATATCTATTCCCATCCCTTTACTTTCAGTCTGTGTATGTCTTTGGGTTTAAAGTGAGTCTCTTGTAGGCAGCATATAGATGGTCTTGTTTTTTTATCCATTCAGTGACTCTATGTCTTTTTATTGGTGCATTCAGACCATTTACATTTAGGGTGATTACTGATAGATATGTACTTATTGTCATTCCAGGCTTTAGATTCGTGGTTACCAAAAGTTTAAGGGTAATTCCCTTACTATCTGACAGTCTAATTTAACTCTTCGTATGCTATTACAAACACAACCTAAAGCTTCTTTTTTTCCCTCCTTTTTCATCCCCCTCCATTCTTTGTATGTTATGAATCATATTCTGTACTCTTTGTCTATCTCTTGGGTGACATCTTTTTAGCCTTAGGAATACTTCCATGTATAGGAGTCCCTCCAAAATGCACTGTAGAGGTGGTTTGTGGGAGGTAAATTCTCTCAGCTTTTGCTTATCAGTAAATGGTTTAATCCCTCCTTCAAATTTAAGAGATAACCTTGAGGGGTAAAGTATTCTTGGTTCAAGGCCTTTCTGCTTCATTGCATTAAATATATCATGCCACTCCCTTCTGGCCTGTAAGGTTTCTGTTGAGAGGTCTGATGATAGCCTGATGGGTTTTCCTTTGTATGTGATCTTTTTTCTCTCTCTAGCTGCTTTTAAAAGTCTGTCTTTGTCCTTTAACTTTGCCATTTTAATTATTCTATTTCTTGATGCTTTTTTCCTTGGGTCCCTTGTATTGGGAGATCTGTCCACCTGCATGTCTTGAGAGACTACCTCCTTCCCCAAACTGGGGAAGTTTTCAGCAATTACTTCCTCAATGACACTTTCTATCCCTTTTCTCTCTTCTTCTGGTACCACTATAAAGCGAATATTGTTCCATTTGGATTGGTCACACAGTTCTCTCAATATTCTTTCATTCGTAGGGATTCTTTTTTCCCTCTGTGCCTCATCTTCTTTGTATTCCTCTTCTCTAATTTCTATTCCATTTACTGTCTCTTCTACTACATCTAATCTGCTTTTAAATCCCTCCATTGTATGTTTAATTTCAGATATGGAATTTCTTAATGATTGAATCTCTGGCTTAAATTCATTCCTGAGTTCTTGAATATTTTTCTGTACCTCCATAGGCATGTTTATAATTTCTATTTTGAGCTCTATTTCAGGATTATTGGTGAGTTCAGTTTCATTTGGCCCTTTTCTGGGGTTTGTGAGATTTTTGTCTGAACCATGTTCTTTTGACATTTCATATTTCTTTGTGGTGCCCACTGGTGGGTGGAAACTCCAGTCTCTGGAGCTTCTCAGCCCCTAAAGTGAGGTTGGGGGTCATAGGGGAGCGGAGCTGGTGCCTGGGGGGAGGAAAGATCTGTTTCCTGATTCCCGTCTGCCCTGCCTGTCTCCAGTGTCAGAGCCAGTGGGTCAAGCACACACATGTAAGCCTCTGTGCTTTGCATCTCTAGCTGTTGTAGGTGGGGCCTCCCTCTGACAGGCCTGACACCAGCGCAGTGACTGCGGGTTTGCAAGCAGGTGCCTGCAGGCCCAGAGGAAGGCTTGGCAGGCTGTGTGGCAGATTGGGGGCCTCAGAGCTGTGTAGGCAGCCAGGGAGATGGAGCACCTGAAGCTCCTCAAAGTTCCCAACCAGTTGGACAGAGCGCACCCAGACAACCTTGTCCAGCTCTCCCTTCTCCCGTGCAGCAAGCTCCGTGCAAACCCCGCCCCTGCAGCAGCCCTCTCGCTGCTAGGAAGCCCCTCAGACTCCCTGCCTTTCCTCTGACACAGAGTGGCCGGGTGTGGATCCCATCCTCCACAAATGGCTGGAATGTCAGTGTTCCAGGCCCTCCGCCCATCTGAGCTCCCCAACATCCAGAGCACCACACAATGTAGGCTTCTGCTCACAAAGCAGATCTCCAGGGCTAGGTGTTCAGCAGTCCCAGGCTTCTGTAAGACCTTAGGGTTAGTATACAAGAAGCCATTTTAACAAATCTGACTAAGTGAACCTAAGTGAAAGACAGAACAGGACTGACTTTGTTTTCATGCCTAATCTTTATCTGAGGCCTAGACCAGGTCAGAAGAAACCTTGAAAAACCTTACCACAGGAAGGCAGGAAGGCCTTATCTCAAGGCCAACCATCTATGCCCAATGACCCAGGCGTACGGGATGTATGTGTCTTAAGAACACGGACAAATGGCCACTGGGGCCTGTAGACCCCCACCCCAGATAATTTCCCTAGCAATGCTCCTGCTCCTTGAACATAACATGCCTCTACCAGTTAGAATTGAATAAGTTTGCATCCTTCATTTACATGAACAGACCCCAGTGAGGACTAGCAACCACCCACTTGACCATAGATAACATACCTTACAGGTTACATCATTATGGTCAGGCCAGCCGAGCTTAACCAATAACAGTTGTTTAACTTCCAAAATCCCCAATCAGCTTGTGCTTATTTAGAATCCCCTCTTCCTGAACTTGTAATGTATAAAAATCCCTGCCTAACCTGAGCGGGGAGCTCTCACTTTGGAACCGCTGTGTCGGTGACAGGTGAGAGTCCAAGCTCGAGCTTGAAATAAATGACCCTTTTGTGTTTGCATCGGAATCGGCTCCTTGGTGGTCTCTCGGGGACTCGTGACTTGGGCACAACACTTCCACCCCATCCCCGTGCTGTTTCTCTTCCTCTGTCCGGTGAGCTGGGGTGGGGGAAGGGCTTGGGTCCCGCCGGATTAAGGCTTTCATACGTTACCCTGTTTTGTGAGGTCTGCTCTGTTCATGAGGTCTGTATGCAGTCTGGTTCAGCCTTCTTTCTTCTTCTGTATTAATTTACTATATTTTTGTATTATTTTCGGTTTGGTAGTTCTCCGTGTCACCTCTCATGCCACCATCTTGAATCCTGTTTACTGTTTTTGCCTGATCACCTCCCATAACTGCCTTCCCCTTCCCCTAACATCTTTTGTTTTTAGCTAAAAATGGAATTTAAGGTGATAGCTTGGGCCATATTGGGGAGTTACTACTTTTTCCTGGGTATCTCTCGTTTATACAGGGGTCATACATGTTATTTAGCTTCTTACTGAAGTAAAATAATATTTTTTAAAGTAGAAGTGAATTAATACTTACAAGAGGCAAGTCTAAGATTTGGGGGCCTGGAAGGTCCAGGTGCTCAAACTCTCCATGTGTGACCTGGACCCTCCCCAACTCTCTGGCCTGCTAAGTGCCTTTTGGGTGGCCACAGGCACAGTTTCTCTCACTGAATCCAGGACCTCCAGCAGCTCCAGGCCGACACCCACTCACTACCCATTCTACCAGGAGAGTTTCTCCTTCCCTTGGGTTCCACGAAAAGTCAGAGCCTTAAATGCCTTAGGCCTGGCTGTTCACTCTCATTCTTGAAACCATCAGAACACACAGAGGATGGGATGTGGGGCTGCCTAGACTTGGATCGTACCCCCATCTCCAGGGTGGTTGGAACGTGGTGCCTGTGGAACTGCTTGGACTGGAGCAGGTGAGATGCAGTTCCCAGGAAAGCTGAGGTGATGGACTTGGCATGAGAACAGATGCTGGGCGGGGAAAGCAGCGGGTGCCATGTCACTGAGGGCCCAGTGCACCACTGCGGATCTGAAGCCCGAGGGAGGGAGGGGCTCACTTAGGGCCGAGGCTCTGCTGCCCTCCCACAGCAGCAAGGAGCTCTCCACTTGCAGGTAAAGCCGCATTGCTTCTCATGGAAAATGCAAGGCTCCTGCCTCAGCATTGAGTCCTGGCATCTCAGAGGCTGGCCCAGAATAGCCCCTGTGCCCTGGGAAGGCACACAGACCTCGTCCTTGTCCCTGGGAGGTGAGAGCCCGGGAGTCACACCTGCCCCCTGACCATATTAATCACCCACCTCAAAGAACAAATCTGCTCATTTCCAGTCTCTTCTCTCTCCTTTACAAAGCGCAGAGACCAAATGCTGGGGTGGTAGAGAGAGTTTTGCTCAGTGAAGCTCAAGAATTATTCCATCCCATGAATCCACAGTCACCCAGCTTCTGGAGGCCACAAGGGCTCTCTGAGACCATACAGCCTCAGTAAGAAGCTGCCTGCTGGGAGACATGGTCACTCTCATGTCTTTGATTCTGAGTATGGATGTGAAAGGTTCATTGCAAATGGAAGGCCTAAGAATTACAAGGCCACAGTCTGCTGTACGGTTGCTGTGGCCAGGCAGGTCCACATTCAATGTTTAAAGGATTATTACCTGTCTAGGTAGGCCAAGAGACTATGAATGAGGAGGCACCTGTCTCAACCACAGGGATGTTGGGAAGTGAGACATCCCAAGGGCTGTCTGTGCTGCCCAAGTAGCTGCTGGATTGCTCAGCAGCAGGATCAGCTCAGTGGGGGACCACAGAGGCTAACAGGATCCAGGCTGGCCTGAGCTGGAGGACTTTTGATGCCTGCCTGCATGGTCAGAGGCCAAGGGCTGTCTTGTCTGAGACTGTCTGCTGTGCCCACTCAGATGGGACAAAAGATCCAGCCAGCCTCCCATCCCTCAGGAAAGGAGTACCTGGAGGCTGGCAGGTGCCTGCACACAGTCCTGTATAAACACACACCTGCACTAAGTGTCCTAATGTGTCAGGTCTGTTCAGGAACCTGGATCTGCTGAGGCAGTGGGGCCAGCACTACCCTCCAAGGTGGGACATGGGAGGAAACAGCACATGACCCCTGAAGACTTCCACATGTCTTGAATAAGTTTGAGTGAGTTTGACACTGTCAGTTACCAGAGAAGACATTTCATCCTTTTTTCTCTCAGAGCCCAGGATAACTGCAGAATAGGGAAGGCATAAAAACAATTGTCCAGCTCAACCCCTCCCTCAAGTGTGAGCCTAAGCAAGTCCTGTCCATTATGAAGAGTTCAGAGAGATAGGGAAGGGGAAGAGAGTGAGTCATGCTTAAACCTTACCCTAAACATAACCCTAAATTTCTGACTCTGACCCTGACCCTAACCCTTGGTTAGATTTATTCCTAGGTATTTGATTCTGTTCAATGCTTTTGAGTGGAATTGTTTTGTTAATTTCTCTCTCTGATTGTCCATAGTTTTTATATAGAAATGCAACAGGTTTTTACATATTGATTTTGTATTCTTCAATGTTACTGAATGCATTTAGTAATTGGAATGAAATGTGGGTGGCATCTTGACGGTTTTCTACAGATAGTGTCATGTGCAAACAGGGACACTTTTACTTCTCTTGTGTCAATTTGCCTTTTATTTATTTTTCTTGTCTGATTGCTGTGGCTACAATGTCCAGTACTATTTGAATAAAAGTGGTGAAAGTGGGCATCCTTGTCTTGTTCCTGATCTTAGAGGAAAAGCTTTCAGCTTTTCACCATTGAGTGTGATATGACCTGTGGGTTTGCCTTTATTAGGTTGGGACATGTTCCCTCTATGTCCACTATGCTAAAGGTTTTTATCACACATGGATGTTGAATTTTGTCAAATCCTTTTTCAGCCATCTATTGAGGTTTCAGTTCATCAGCTTGCTTATCATCAGTGTTGAGTAGACCAGGCATGGTTTCCAATGAGTTTGTCAATATAGTTCTACAATAGAACTTGGTGAGATTATACCTCTGAAATGTACATTTTAAAATGGCGAATATGGTAAATTTCATCTTGTGTATATTTTACCACAATAAAATTAAGTGGAAAGGAAGCATACAGTACATTTATGTAAAGTTCAAAACCAAAAAAAAAGTATTATATATTGTTTGAGGTTATACAGGTATGTAGTAAAATTATAAAAGAATATAGGGAAACCAGAAATGCTAAATTCTAGTTAAGGATAACCCTGGGGGTAGAAGGAGGCCATGACTGAAGTGTATAGAAGGACTTCCAATGTGCTAGAAATGTTTAATTAGTTAAGCTGAACATATATTTTTTATTATTTTATATACTTTCTGGTATATCTAATGTTTTTTTTTCTAAAAGCAATTTAAAATCTCATATAATCCAGCTTGTACATTTCCTTAGGATCTTATTATGGACTGATCTTATATTTGTATCCCCCTCAAATTCATCTGCTGAATCCTAACCCCCATTACTCAAAATGTGACAGAATTTGGATATAGGATCATTAAAGAGGTAATAAGTTAAAATGAGGTCATTAGGCTCTATAACATCTTACTACGCTGATAGTGACTGCAATAGAGGGGATGAGGACTTGATAATATGGGTGAATGTTGAAACCACAGTGTTGTTTATATGAAGCCATCATAAGACTGTATATCAATGATAGTTTAATAAGAAATATAAATGAGGTCATTAGAGTGGGTCCTAACCCAATGATTGTGTCCTTATAAAAAGTGGAGATTAGGATAGAGGTACCTATAGGAGAAACACCATGTGAAGATACTAGAAGAAGATGGCCATCTACGTGCAAAAGAGAGAAGCTTCAGAGGAAACTAACCCTGCCAGCACCTTAATCTTGGACTTCTAAATTCCAGAACTGTGAGAAAACATATTTCTGTTTTCTACTGCAGGCATTTTTCTTTATGTATCTATTATCTAGCTTGTCAACTGTAATGATCAAATCTTCATTTTATTTACTCATTTCTTTTTCTGATTTTTCTATTAATGACTGAGATAAAGATATTTAAAAGTTTTTATTCTGTTATTGCATCTGGCCATTTCAACCTGTAGATATATACACCTTGTAGATAGATATGGATATAGATATATTACAAGGAATATTTGGTCTTTGTCCATGTTCCTGGCAGAGACCTCCCAAAACTCTTAGAATTTCCTGATCAATAGGGGTGTCTTTTATTACCTAGAGTTTATGCTAATAAGGTGACTTAGGTAGGGACACTAGATAGCCTCAGAATGGGGCTGGTCATCAGAAAGACCAATTAGTTGGAGGACTAGAAGTTTCAGCCCCATACACTGATTTCTGGGGAGGGCAAGGGATGATGGAGATTAAGCACTATAAAAACTATTGAATTATGGGAGCTCCTGGTTGGTGAAGACATCAAAGTGCTGGGAGAGTGTTGTGCCAGGAAAGGGCATGGAATGTCATGCCTTCCCAGGCCCATAACTTGCCTTATGAATCTCTCCCATTTGGCTGTTCCTGAGTGGTATCCTTTTTAATAAACTGTTCATAGTAAGCACAGCTCTTACATTTTACTGTAGGCAATATTTGTAAGGACAAACTCAAACTAATGATATCCATTCCTGGATACTACAGTTCCTACATTTTTTTTCAGTTCCCATTTATTTTTGAATTTTTCTATACTAAATATCTTTTATGAATGTTAATTTAAATAAGAAAACTGTCTTCTCACTGCATTGCATAAACCATGTATGAACAAATTATTCAGAGCAGGTTTCTGATTTGTCATTAGAATCTTATTTGTTTCCCCTTGGACTGAGTTGATTGCTATTATTTGCTTCTTTTTCTCTCCAAAGACATTGTCCCATTGGAGACTGGCTTAATGCATTTTATGACAAAATATATTTTAAATTCATCAGAGACTGCAATCAGGGCCCCCATGGGCTGCTTTATTCAGTTGTTTTCTGCACACCTGTTGCAGATGGAGAAAATAAACAGGATCATAAATGTAAAAACATGTTTGTCCAAAGAAAATCAGAGCACCTGTTTTTTCAGAGCAAGAGCGGCTTAAGTCCTCTTTGCTCTTTGAAATATTTCCTAATTTTAAATTAGGATGGTTCTTCTTATAAATTCCAAAACCATGTCTATATCTAAGATGAGTATAGGCTTCTGGGGGCAAGGGACTAGGAATGCATTTAAATTATCTGACTAGTATATTTTTGCTCAAATGCAAGGCTCACTAAGGTCTTTGAGGTACAGCTTCCCAGTGAAACATTGAAGGATGTCAAAAGTACTGGGATTTTTTTCAAGCCAGGCACATATCTGTAGGTAATTTATTGAGAAGGTATTTGTGATTATGTTTCACTCTAGTTTAAAAAAATGAATTGCTAGTGTCACCATTTATCTGTTTTTGATATTTTATTAAGAGGGAAATTCATTTCTGAGATTATTTATAGAGCACACAAACCTTCACCTGATTGAAAATGTGGGTAGGACTCATTTATGCTTCATTAAATTGGTGCAGTCCCATGTACAGTGATTTGATTAGCACACGGAAAAAACTTTCTAATGTCCCTCTATATCTATCCTCTTTGTCTCTGACTCTGACTTATCAAATATCTATCTATATATTTATATCCCATATATCTCAATTACCATTTGCAAACATTCTATTTTTTTATCCTCATTCTTGCAGCATCAGTACGAGCTATTTGCCAACTATTTGTCTCGTATGCCCAGGTTAATGTCCATTTTTCTATCATGACATCGGTAACCCAGCCATGTACCATGGCAAATACTCGGTGGGAGCTGATACTACTCACATCCCAAAGATAAAAAAAGTGCTTCCTTTCCTCAGTCTCAGGGAACATCCACTTCAAAGATACTTGTGGGTTATATTTTATAAGTCTGAAATTCATTTAGAAAACAAATTTGTCTTAAGAAGAGACTTTTTTATTCCCTAATGTGAAATAACTTGAAAACTTAAAGTAGTACAGTCCAAAAGAAATATAGTGTGAGCCACAGTTGTCATTTTAAATTTTCTAACAGCACCATCAAAAAGGTAAAAAGAAACAGGTGATCTTAATATTAAGAATACATTTTATTTAACTCCAGATACACAAAGTATTAGCATTTCAACATACATGCAATATAAAATTGTAAGTGGTATATTTTACACGAACTGTTTTTTCAGTCATGAAATCTGATGTGTATTTCACAGTTACAGCACATCTCAGTTTGAACTAGCCACATAGCACATGGTCAACAGCCATATGAGACTAGTAAGCAGCTACTACATCATAAGACAGTGGAAGCCTAAAATGCTGAATGAGATAGCAGATAGTTGAATAGATCAACGTAAGAATTAGGTTATTTCAAGAACAACTAGTATGTGGCTATTGCCCAATACCTGAGTCACCATGGACTTGGCATTGGTCTTAATATCAGAGTAAGAGATAAACTGAGTAGATAGAAATTATATTAACAAAGAAAAGGTCAATTATCTGCTTGGCAAATATGATATTTTAGTTTTGAATGTGCAGTGACATGTTTCCCAAATTCAAAACTATATAAATGGTATACTGATGAAAGTGTCACACCCTAATAGTATTTTTATTCTTTTTTTAATATAAAGGAATACCAGAGAATGTATGCTGATGAAATAGATCTAGAAAAGCAGAAGAAAATAATAATGGAAGAGAAAGAGAGAGAGATGCTTCTTATAGAGCTAAGTACTTTCTTGAAATAATGAGAGAGATTGGCTTCAGAAAATAAGAAAAATAATACCAAATATGGGCATAATGTTAATTATGTGTTAAGTACTATTGTAAAAATGTTACATGGTTTATCTCATTTAACCCTCACAAAATCCTATGAAGTAGTATTCTAGTTAACTCCACTTTACAGATGAGGGAAGTATCTCATCAAATGCCAACTACCAACTTACAGAAGGAAACACACATGAGTGGGTTTGCTGGGTGTTGGAAACCACTGCCTGATTCTGTCATCTTTTGACATTGTTCCTCCGATCAATTCGGTGACTTTTATGTGAAGATTGACAATACATGAAGTCAGTGATGAGAAACCGTTCGGCAGTAACAACGTTCGTCATGCTGGGATTGACAAATGACCCACAGCTAGAGATTTTGGTTTTTATCTTTATGTTTATCACATACACATTGAGTGTAATTGGGAATCTGACTATAATTTCTTTCATCTTGGTGGATTCTCACTTAAAAACTGCTATGTATTTTTTTCTTCAAAATTTCTCTCTCTTAAAAATCTCATTCACAATGGCTTATGTCCCCACATACCTGTACATCATATCAAGTGGGAACAAAAACATCAGCATCAAAGCCTGCTTCAGCCAAATATTTTCTGCTGTCCTCTTTGGAGCTACAGAATTTTTTCTCTTGGCCGTGATGTCCTATGACCGCTATGTGGACATCTGCAAGCCCCTGCATTACATGACCATCATGAACAGTAGAGTCTGCAGGAATCTCATCTTGTGCTGTTAGGTATCTGGCTTTTTGATCATCCTTCCACCCCTTGGCCTGAGCCTCCATCTAGAATTCTGTGACTCTGTTATTGACCATTTTTTCTATGGTGCTTCTCCAATACTGAAGAATTCATGCTCGGATACATGGTTCATAGAGAAACTGGTTATATTCTGTGCTGTGTTGACCTTCATAATGACCCTGTGTGTATAGTTCTGTCCTACATATACATCATTAGGACAGTTGTAAGATTGCCTTCTGCCCATCAAAGGAAAAAGGCCCTTTCCACCTGTTCTTCCCACATAATTGTGGTTTCCATCACCTATGGCAGCTGCATTTTTACCTTTATCAAACCTTCAGCTAAGGATGAAGTGGCCATTAATAAAGCAGTTCCTCTGCTTACTGTGTCTGTTGCCCCTATGATGAACCCCTTCATTTATACCCTGAGAAATAAGCAAGTAAAGCAGTCTTTCCATGACACCCTCCAAACATTTGCATTCCTTTCAAAAAATATTAAATTCTTACACTGGAAATTTAAATTAAAACAAAAATAAGTTATCAGTTTATGGATGGAAATTGAGCCATGGGAGTTGTCCAGTCCATGCTGTTCAGGAGCAATAAAGAGAGTTGACAAGAATATCTAGGAGAGAGTGTGAGTGAGCCAGACTTGGGCAGATGGGTATTTCTCTACTTTCTGAAAAT
Organism: Smutsia gigantea; assembly: GCA_032199065.1. Classification (NCBI taxonomy): domain Eukaryota; kingdom Metazoa; phylum Chordata; class Mammalia; order Pholidota; family Manidae; genus Smutsia; species Smutsia gigantea. The sequence continues at coordinate 99,760 of JAVSCE010004309.1, forward strand.
TCTACATCTTCCTCATTTACACTTCAATCAACTCCTTTTAGTCCTGTCACATACACGTCCATCATTAGTCTTGCATGTTGAATCTATTCTGTCCTTGTCATTGATTTCTCCTTGCCATACAGCCTCTTTCAAAGCAGATAAGAAGAACATTAGTTTTTAGGAAATATAAGTTGTCTTCATCTTCAGCTCCACCTTGTCAATGCTGCCTCACAATAAATATGTAGATTTGCACAAAACAATAATATCCCTTGCCTCTCCTAATCTGAACTTATTAAAACATATGTAAAAAATCATTAACATAAACAAAAATGGAACGAAATAGTCTTTATGACAATCTGTAGGCTTCCTTTTCTGAGTAATTGTTCCAGGAACAACTAGTAAAACCAGGTAAAACACAAAAATCATTGACTTTGAGACATCCTATTGTGGCTGAAACAGTGCAGACCCAGGAGGCTGAGATTCTGGTAAGGCAGAACCACATGGATGGACTGATTGTAAATGGCTGCCTCAGCCCTCAGGGCATTTGCACATTCATGACTGTGGTGCATTAAAGATACTTGGAATTCTTGGTTACTTTAACAGTCAGAAGATGTAGTTTCTTTCCTCTTCCCTTTAAGCCTAACTGGCTCTCTGACTTGATCTTGGTCATGAGAAGCTGGTGGTAGTGACACTGCATCACTTCAGGCATTAGGTCACTGGAGCCTCGTAGCATCCATCTTCTTTTTTGGGACATATGCGCTTGGGGAACCGAGTGTCATGTGAGGAGCTTGAATACCCTGAGATTGCTACGCCATGAGGAAGCCCGAGCTAGCCTTGCAGGGAGAATGTGGTGAGGGAGATGCAGCCCCATCTCACCCAGCCGTCCTAGCCATGGTGACATTTGACTGAAGAAGCCATACTGGGCATCAGCTCAGTGGAGCCTTCACGTGACTTCAAATCCAGCCACTACTGCTTACAACTAAATGAAAGACCCATGTGAGAATCACCCCGTGATCCGTGTCCACTTCTAGTCTACAAGTGACCAAAAACTGCCTTACCCACTAAAATTTGGGGTGATTGTTACACAACAATAGATATTCAAAAGTAGGGTACACAGAAAATGCTTTGCCTGGGCAGTGGGCTACCAGGGAAATAGCAGAACTCCGGGAGGGCTCATGAGGCTAGAGAAACCATACTGGAGCATTGAGAGGTCTGAAAGAAATCTCCTCAGTTGGTAGAACTTTCAGTATACATATTACTGCACGGTGCTCTATGTGCAGTGTTAATTAAAAGAATTAAACCCCAACATTTAGATATAAAAATTATGGATCTAAAATAATTCGAACCCCTATGAAAACATTGTATTTTCAAAGAATATGATAAGAATGATAGAAGATTTGCAACATGGATGGAGCTAGAGGGTATTATGCTCAGTGAAATAAGCCAGGCAGAGAAAGACAAGTATCAAATGATTTCACTCATCTGCGGAGTATAGGAACAAAGAAAAAACTGAAGGAACAAAACAGCAGCAGATTCACAGAACCCAAGAATGGACTAACACTTACCAAAGGGAAAGGGACTGGGTAGGATGGGTCGGAAGGGAGGGACAAGAGGGGAAAGGGGGCATTACAATTAGCACACATAATGTTGGGGGGGCACGGGGAGGGCTGTACAACTCAGAGAAGACAAGTAGTGATTCTATAGCATCTCACTACACTGATGGACAGTGACTGTAATGGGGTAGGTGGGGGGGACTTGATAATAGGGGGAGTATAGTAACCATAATGTTGCTCATGTGATTGTATATTAATGATACCAAAATAAAATATAATAATAATAAATAAATAAATAAATAATGATAGAAGTCTGGAGGGAATACAAGCACACCTTGGAGAGATTGTGGGTTCAGTTCCAAACCACTGCAATACCACAACAAAGCAAGTCAAATGACTGTTTTGGCTTCCCACTGAATATAAGTTATATCTACACTATACCATAGTCCAATTAGCGGGAAATAGCCTTATGTCTAAAAAAACAATGTACAAACCTTAATTTAAAATTCTTTATTACTAAAAAAATGCTAACCACTATCTGAGCTTTCAGTGCATCATAATATTTTTGCTGCTGGGGGCCTTGCTTTGTTCTTGCTGGATGCTGATGGATCGCTAAGGCTGGGTGGTCATGGCAGTTACTTAAAATAAGGCATCAGTGAAGTTTGCCACATAGATTGACTCTTCCTTTCATGAATAATTTCTCTGGCTCTGATAGCACTTTTACCCACAGTAGAACTTCTTTCAAAATTGCAGTCAATCCTCTCAAACCCTGTCAGTGCTTTATCAACTAAGTTTATGTCATATTCTAATATTACATAATATTAATATTAGATTTAAATTAATTACATAATAATAATATGTAATATTCCATGTTGTCATTTCAACAAACTTCGCAGCAGCTTCACCAGGGGTAGATTCCATGTCAAGAAACTGCTTTCTTTACTCATCCATAAGAAGCAATTCCTCATTCAATCAAGTCTTATCATGAGATGCAGCAATTCAGTCACATCTTCAGGCTCCACTTCTAATTCTAATTCTCTTGCTGTTTCCCCCACATCTGCTGTTACTTCCTCCATGGAATTCTTGAACCCCTCAAAGTCACCCATGAGGGTTGGAATCGACTTCTCCCAAACTCCTGTTCATGTTGATAATTTGACCTCTCTCCATGAAGCACAAATGTTCTTAATGGCATCTAGAATGGTGAACCCTTTCCAGAAGGGTTTCAATTCACTTTGCCCAGATCAGAGGAATCACTATATATGGCGGCTATAGGCTTACAAAATATATTTCTTAAATAATAAGATTTAAAGTCAGAATTACTCCTTGATCCATGGGCTGCAGAATGGATGCTGTTAGCAGGCATGGAAACAACATTAATCTCATTTTCCATCCCCATCAGAGCTCTTGGGTGACCAGGTGTATTGTCAATAGGCATTAATATTTTAAAAAGAATATTTCTTTTCTGAGCAGTGGGTCTCAACAGTGGGCTTAAAATATCCAGTAAACCATGGTGTAAATAGATATGCTGTCATCCATGCTTTGTTACTCCATTTATAGAGCACAGGCAGAGTAGATTTAGCATAATTCTTAAGGGCCCTAGGATTTTCAGAATGGCCAATGAACTCTGGCTTTGACTTAGTCCCCAGCTGCCTTAGCCCCTAACAAGAGAGGCAGCCTGTTCTTTGAAGCTTTGGAGCCAGCCATTGATGTCTCTCCAGCTATGAACACCCTAGATGGCATTTTCTTCCAATAGAAGGCCGTTTCATCTACATTAAAAATTTGTTGTTCAATATATCCACCTTCAAAATCATCATAGCTGGGCCTTCTGGAGAACCTGCTGCAGCTTCTCCACCAGCACTTGCTGCTCCACCTGCACTCTTGCTATGGAGACAGCTTCCATAAAGCTCATGAGCCAACCTCCACTAGCCTCAACCTTTTCTCCCGCAGCCTCCTCACCTCTCTCAGCCTTCCTAGAATTGAAGACAGTAAGGGCCTTGCTCTGGATCAGGCTTTGGCTTAAGAGAATGTTGTGGCTGATTTGATATTCTATCCAAACCACTCAAACTTTCTCCATATCAGCAATAAGGTTGTTTTTATTTCTTATCACTCATGTATTCACTGGAAGAGCACTTTTAATTTCCTTCAAGAACTTTTCCTTTGCATTCATGACTTGGCAAGCTGTTCAGTTGGAAGAGGCCTAGCTTTTGGCCTATCTTAGCTTTCAATATGCCTTCCTCACTAAGCTTAATTGTTTCTAGCTTTTGATTCAAAGGAAAAGACATGCAACTCTTCCTCTCACTTGAACACTGGGAGGCCACTGTAGGGTTATTAATTGGCCTAATTTCAATATTGCTGTGTTTTAGTAAGAGGGAGGTCTGACGAGAGGAAGAAAGACAGAGAAACAACCTGTCAGTGGAGCAGTCAGAACACACACAACATGTATTGATTAAGTTCACTATCTTATATGGGCACAGTTCATGGCCCCCAAACAACTACAATTGCACCATCAGAGATCACTGATCACAGATCACCATAACAAATATAATAATAATATTAAAGTTTAAAATATTGTGAGAATTACAAAAATGTGGCACAGAGACACGAAGTGAGCAAATGCTTTTGGAAAAAATTGCTATGATAGACTTGCTCAGTGCAGGGTTGCCACCATCTTCAATTTGTTAAAAAATGCAATATCCACAGAGTGCAATAAAATGAGGTATGCCTCTCCATGTAATTTAGAGGCTCTAAATTGATTAAGAAAGTCAGGTTTCAGTCAGACTGTTAAGCATTTTATATATCACTGCTAATTCTCAAAACATTTTACAAGGTAATTTAAAAATCTTACTATAAGTTTAGAGAAAATAAGACTAATGAAAGTTAGTAGTTTTATAAATGATGGATCCATGGTCAAACCCATTTTAATGTGACTCCAAAGTTGTGTTAATATCAGTACCTGATATTTATTGCCACAGAGAAGCATATTTTGTTAATGAAGTAATGTGAAGGCTACATCTGCTGAGATAAGGAAAATTTTAATCATGGCAGTGCTAAAAATTTTCAGAACAGTTTCCTCTGATTCAAGTTTCAAGAAAAATTAACTAAAATATATCACTGTTTAATGTAATACTTTTTATTTTTTCAGCTTTATTTAGGCATAATTACAAAGAAAATTTTAAGATATTTAAAGAGTACATCATGAAGATTTGATATACATATACATTGTGAAAGGTTTCCACCCATACAGTTAATTAACACAACACATCCATCAAGTCACAAATTAATATTTTGTGTGTGTGTGAAGACAATTAAGTTCTACTCTCTTTGCAAACTTCCATTATACAGTGCTATAAACTATGGTCACCATGTTATACATTAGATCATCACACCTTACTCATAGCTAAAAGTTTGTACACCTTTACCAACCTCTCCCAGTTTTTACTAACCCCCAGCCACTGATAACTGCTTTTTTACTCTCTGTTTCTATGAGTTTACTTTTATTTAGATACCACATATGAGTCATGTCGTGCAGCATTTGTCTTTCCTGCCAGGCTTATCTCACTTGGCATAATGCCCTTATGTTCCATCTGTACTGTCTCAAATGGCAAGATTTCTTTCTTTTATGGCTTTATAATATTCCATTCTGCATACATATCACATTTTCAATGAAACATAGGTTGTTTCCATGTCTTGGCAATTATGAATAATGTTGCTGCAGTGAACATGGGGATGCAAATGTCTTTAGAGATAGTGTTTTTGTGTCCTTCAGATACACCCAGAAGTGGAATTGCTGGATCATGTGATAGTACTCTTTTTAATTTTTGAGGATACTCCATACTGTTTTCTACAGTGGCTGCACTAGATTACATTCCCACCAACAGTACACAAGGATTCCCTTTTTCCACATCCTTGTCAACACTTGTTATTTCTTGTCTTTTTGGTTAACAGTCATGTTACCAGGATTGAGGTGATAGCTCCTTTTGGTTTTCATTTACATTTCCCTGATGATTAGTGATGTTGAGCACCTTTTCATGTACCTGTTGACCATCTGTACGTCTTCTTTGGAAAAATGTTTGTTCAGATCCTCAGTCCATTTTTTAAACAGACTGTTTGCTTTTTTTACTATTAAGGTGTATGAGCTCTTTATGTATTTTGTATATTAACTCTTATCAGATACAGGATTTGCAAATATTTTCTCCCATTTGATAGATTGCTTTTTCATTTTGTTGTTGGTTTCCTTTGATGTGCAGAATCTTTTGTTTGATGTAGTCCTGTGTTTGTTCACATTTCAGGAGTTTGGTTCAAAACCCGGGTGAACTTCAAAACTGACCCCAAACTGGGAGGACAAGGAGGGACAAAAGGGGCAGAGCACTCAGACTGGTAGGCGGTGGTTTTAAAGACCAAGAGAACTTACATATGAGGTTCATCTTGGGTGGCCACAAGCCAGGTAGATCTCCACAAGCACTCGCCATAATCTTAAAAGTTTATATAGAAGCCTTAACTGGGTCCAGTCACAATACAGTCCAGATGGTCTCAACACATTACTATCCCAGGGTGCACCCTTAAAACAGCTCTGCTTGGAGAGAGGATTAAATATGGTGGCATGATAGGTGAGACAGAGGTTTCCTCCTAAAACCGCATATAGTACAAAAATATGACTGATACAACTAATCCTGAAAGAGCAACAGGAAAGAGGACATGGAGACAAGAGCAGACCTCACAGAACAGGGTAACATACTAAAGCTGCGGCTTAGCAGGACCCAAGCCCTTCCCCCACCTCAGCTCACCGGTGGGAGGAAGAGAAACGGAGCAGGGAGAGAGTGGTGACCTGGGACTGCTGAACACCTAACTCTGCAGATCTTCTCTGGGAGCACAAACCTACGTTTCATGGTGCTTACATGATACTCTCATAATTAGGGGATTGGAAAGCTAAGACAGGCAGAATTCCTGGAGAGACTGAGATTCCAGCCGCTTGTGGAAAGCAGGGATCCATATCTGGCTGCTCTGGGACAAAAGAAAGGTGGGAAGTCTGAGAGAATTCCTAACAAGGAAGCCCTTAGCAAGAGGGCTGCTAAAGGGGCAAGGATTGCATGGAGCTTACTGCTCAGGAGAAAGGACAGGCAGACAAAATTGTCGGGGTGCACTCTGTCCAGCAGGTTGTGAGCTTTCACGATCTTCAGGTGCTCCAGCTCGCTGGCTGCCTACACAGCTCCAAGAACCCGTTCCATGATAAGCAGCCTACTGTGCCTTTCTCCCAGCCAGCCCCACCTGGCTCAAAAACTGGCAAACCCTACCCTGGCATTAGGCCAGCCAGAGGGAAGATCTGTCTATAGCAACTACAAACACAAAGCGTAGAGGCTTATACCTGTGTGCTCAGCCCACTGGTTCAGGCAGTGGAGACAGGCAAAGCAGCCGGGAAGCAGGAAACAGCTCTTTCCTCCCCCCAGGCACCAATACCACTCCCCTGTGACCCCCAACATTGCTTCAGGGGCTGAGCAGCTCCAGGGAATAGAGCTTCTGGGCACTACAGGGCGCCATATACAAATATGAAACACCAAAGAAACCTGGTTCAGAGTAAAATTATTAACACAACTCCTGAGAGAGATTTAAATGATATAGACCTCATGACTCTCCCTGAAAGGGAGTTCAAAATAAAAATCATTAACATGCTCATGAAGGTATGGAAAGATACTCAAGAACTCAGGAATGAACTCCAGTCAGACATCCAATCATTGAAGAGCACAGTGGAGGGTTTTAAAAGCAGGTTGGATACAGTGGAGGAGACGATAAATGAAAGAGAAACTAGAGAAGAGGAATACAAAGAAGCTGAGGCACAGAGATAAAAAAAGAACTCTAAAAATGAAAGAATATTGAGAGAACTGTGTGACCAATCCAAACGAAACAATATTCACATTATAGGGGTATCAGAAGAAGAGAGAGAAAAAGGGATAGAAAGTGTCATTGAGGAGGTAATCGCTGAAAACTTCCCCAATCTGGGGAAGGAGATATCCTCTCAGGCCATGGAGGTGCACAGATCTTCCAACACAAGGGACCCAAGGAAGACAACACCAAGACACATAGTAATTAAAATGGCAAGGATCAAGGATAAGGACAGACTATTAAAAGCAGCCAGAGAGAGAAATAAGATCACATACAAAGGAAAGCGCATCAGGCTATCATCAGACTACTCAACAGAAACCTTACAAGCCAGAAGGGAGTGGCATGATGTATTTAATGCAATGAAGCAGAAGGGCCTTGAAAAAAGAATACTTTACCTGGCAAGATTATCATTTAAATTTGAAGGAGAGATTTAAAAATTTCCAGATAAGCAAAAGCGGAGAGAATTTACCTCCCACAAACTATCTCTACAGTGTATTTTGGAGGGACTGCTATAGATGGAAATGTTCCTACAGCTTAATAGCTGTCACCAGAGGTAAAAAACCACAATAAAGAAAGTAAAACAGCTAACTACTAAGCAAATGCAAAATTAAATTAACTACCCTCAAAGTCAATCAAGGGATAGATAAAGAGTACAGAATATGATACCTAATATATAAAGAATGGAGGAGGAAGAAAAAGGAGAAAAAAAAAGAACCTTTGGATTGTGTTTGTAATAGCATATTAAGTGAGTTAAGTTAGACTCTTAAATAGTAAAGAAGATAACCTTGAACTTTTGGTAACCACAAATCTAAACCCTGCAATGACAATAGGGACATACCTATCCATAATCACCCCAAATTTAAATGGACTGAATGCACCAATCAAAAGACAGAGTCACTGAAAAAACAAGATCCATTTGTATGCTGCCTACAAGAGACTCACTTTAAATCCAAAGACATACATAGACTAAAAGTGAAGGGATGGAAAAAGACATTTCATGCAAATAATAGGGAGGAGAAAGCAGAAGTTGCAGTACTTATATCATACAAAATAGACTTCAAAACAAAGAAAGTCACAAGAGACAAAGAACAACATTACATAATGATAAAAGAGTCAATCCAACAAGAAGATATAACCATTATAAATATATATGCACCCAACACAGGATCACCTACATATGTGAAACAAATACTAGCAGAATTAAAAGGGGAAATAGAATGCAATGCATTCACTCTAGGAGACTTCAACACACCACTCACTCTGAAGGTCAGATCAACCAGACAGAAAATAAGTTAGGAGAAAGAGGCACTGAACAACAAATAGAACAGATGGACCTAACAGACATCTACAGAACTCTAAACCCAAAAGCAGCAGAATACACATTCTTCTCAAGTGCACATGGAACATTTTCAAGAAGAGATCATATACTAGGCCACAAAAAGAGCCTCGGTAAATTTTAAAAGCTTGGAATTGCACCAACCAGTTTCTCAAACCACAAAGGTATGAAACTAGAAATGAATTATGCAAAGAAAATGAAAAATCCCACAAACACATGGAGGCTTAATAACATGCCCCTAAATAATCAATGGATCAATGACCAAATAAAAACAGAGATCAAGGTATATATGGAGACAAATGACATAATAATTCAACACCACAAAAATCTGTGAGATGCAGCGAAGGCCGTGCTAAGAGGGAAATATATTGTAATACAGACCTACCTCAGGAAAGAAGAACAATACCAAATGAACAGTGTAAACTCACAATTAATGAAACTAGAAAAGGAAGATCAAATGAGGCCCAAAGTCAGTAGAAGGAGGAACATAAAGATTAAGCAGAAATAAATAAAATTGAGAAGAATAAAACAATAGAAAGAATCAATGAAAGCAGGAGCTGGTTCTTTGAGAAAATAAACAAAATAGATAAACCCCTAGCTGGACTTATCAAGAAAAAAAGAGAGTCTACACACATAAACAGAATCAGAAATGAGAAAGGAAAAATCACTACAGACACCACAGAAATACAAAGAATTATTAGAGAATGCTATGAAAATCTATATGATAACAAACTGGATAACGTAGAAGAAATGGACAACTTTCTAGAAAAATACAACCTTCCAAGGCTTACCCAGAAAGTAACAGAAAATCCCAACAGACCAATTACCAGGAATGAAATTGAACAGGTAATCAAAAACCTACCTAAGAACAAAACACCTATACCAGATGGCTTCACCGCTGAATTTTATCAAACATTTAGTGAAGACCTAATACCCATCCTCGTTAAAGTTTTCCAAGGCAAAGACACCACAAAAAAAGAAAACTCCAGACCAATATCCCTGATGAACATAGATGCAAAAATACTCAACACAATATTAGCAAACTGAATTCAAAAATACATCAAAAAGATAATCCATCATGATCAAGTGGGATTTATTCCAGGATGCAAGGATGGTACAACATTCGAAAATCCATCAACATCATCCACCACATCAACAAAAAGAAGGACAAAAACAACATGATCATCTCCATAGATACTGAAAAAGCATAGACAAAATTCAACATCCATTCATGATAAAAACTCTCAACAAAATGGGTATAGAGGGCAAGTACCTCAACATAATAAAGGCCATATATGACAAACCCACAGCCAACATTATACTTAACAGCGAGAAGCTGAAAGCTTTTCCTTTAAGATCGGGAACAAGACAAGGGTGCCCACTCTCCCCACTGTTATTCAACATAGTACTGGAGGTCCTAGCCACGGCAATCAGACAACACAAAGAAATAAAAGGCATTCAGATTGGCAAGGAGAACTCAAACCGTCCCTGTTCGAAGATGACATGATATTGTACATAAAAAACTCTAAAAAATCCACTCCAAAACTACTAGATATAATAATATCTGAATTCAGCAAAGTTGCAGGATACAAAATCAAATACAAAAAAAAAAGGACACGTCGAAAAGGGTTGGAAAGTAGTTTCACATTACCCTCATCACCCCTCCCCCAAGACCGCACAGCCCAGCATGGAGACACCATCCCCGCGGGAGATGGCGAGTGAAGTGCACCAGCACTCACCAGTACCAGGCCGGCCCCACTGAACCTGCTCTGGCCCAGCTCCTGCAGACCCAGACGCCCAGCCCAGCCTAGTGCCAGGCCAGCCCACTGACCCAGCCTCCGGACTGTCTCTCATGGACCCAGGCTCCCAGCCTGCCCCAGCGCCAGCAAGCCCAGAGGCCCCAGACTCCAGGCAGGCTCCCACAGACCCAAGTTCCTAACCCACCCAGCACTGGGCGGTGTGAATTCAGTAGAAATTATACTTTTTTGAATTTTTGTCTTTCCCAGGCTAGCATGTGTCTCTCGTGATGCTGGCAGCTGCAGGGAGCTGCAGCCCCAGTTAACCACGTGATTGCAAGGATGAACAACCAATACACTTAAAACCATTCTGTGCCCAGACAACCATTCTGGCTTTTTTTCAGTACAGTATTCAATAAATTACATGAGATATTAAACACTTTATTATAAAATAGGCTTTGTATTAGATGAGTCTGCCCAACTGTAGGCTAATGTAAATGTTCTAGGCACATTTAGGATAGGATAGGCTAAACTATGATGTTTGATCAGTTAAGTGCATTTCTACTTAAAATATTTTCAACTTATGATGGAGGGATTGGGATGTAACCCCATTGCAAGCAGAGGAAGATCTGTGCTTGTATACCTCATGAATACAAGTGCTCACTGGAAGTCTTCTTCAGAAGACACACACACACACACCCCTATCAAAATTTCAGCAGACAAGCTGACTTTCCTACAAATGAGAGTCAACCTCTTTCCCCACTACCCTAACAGTTGTTCAGTTAGGTCAAAAACAAAGTGGCCATGATGGCAGGATGGCTTAGCTTGAGCCTCTCCTCACTGTGACTATCTGATCGCTGTCCGTGCTATGTCAAAAAACATGTTGAAGAATGCAGCAGCCCAGTTTGAAAAAGATATATGCACCCCTATGTTTATCACAGCACTATTTACGATAGCCAAGAAATGGAAGCAACCTAAGTGTCCATCAGTAGATGAATGGATAAAGAAGATGTGGTACATATACACAATGGAATATTATTCAGCCATAAGAAGAAAACAAATCCTACCATTTGCAACAACATGGATGGAGTTTGAGGGTATTATGCCCAGTGAAATAACCCAGGCAGAGAAAGACAAGTACCAAATGATTTCACTTATCTGTGGAGTATAAGAACAAAGAAAAAACTGAAGGAACAAAACAGCAGCAGATTCACAGAACCCAAGAATGGACTAACAGTTACCAAAGGGAAAGGGACTGGGGAAGATAGGTGGGAAGGGAGGGATAAGGGGGAAAAAGGGCTATTACAATTAGCACACATAATATAGCAGGATTGGGGGTGGGGTAGGGGGATACGGGGAAGGCAGTAGAACACAGAGAAGACAAGTAGTGATTCTATAACATCCTTCTATGCTGATGGACAGTGACTGCAATGGAGGTATGTGGTGGGGACTTGATAATAGGGGGAGTCTAGTAACCATAATGTTGCTCATGTAATTGTATATTAATAATAGCAAAATAAAAAAATAAAAAATAAAACATGTCGATGTTCTATTTCCTGTGATCATTTTTAATCATCATCCTTACTGCCATAAGGCCTTTGTGGAAATTAAGTAAGTCAAAGTACTATACTTTCCTGTTAATGTCCTCTGAGTATCTTTTGACTTCTTCCCCAAACCTTTATTAAAAATCTAATTCCAGAGTTCTCAAAAAATAGGGCTTATTAGCATGCTCTGACTGTGGGCCTCTAAAACCTTTTTCTTCAATTGATTATGCTGAGGTCTCCTCTGAATAGAATATTTAAAATATGCTTCAGTCTGGTATAAAATCAGAAGCAGAATATAGTGCACTCAGATGAGTCAGAAGAGGGGAAATAAGACTTTGAAGGGAGGGTGCTTTCTATTATCACTATCATAAATAATGCTTAACTTAAATAAATCACATCTCAAAGGATTACTTACTGGGCAGGATGCAGTTTAAATTAATGTGGGAATAAAAAGTGGCAATGCCAACTAAGCTGATATACAGGGTGGTGAGTAGGATTTTTCCTACTAAATTTTCATAAATTTGTGAACTTTTATGAATTATTCAGTAAATGTTGTTGGAAAAGCAAACAAGTTCAATTTTATACCACCTTTCATCCACATCTAACTTCTAATTTTTGATTCATCCCATTTTGGACATATATGGGTAAAGTCCCACAGAACTTGCCCTGAAAGTCAAATGTAAGTATACTTTCAGCTTATAATTATACCAATGTTACCTGCTTGTGATTATAGAGTGTGAAATCATATAACTGTGATTTTTTTAAATTAAAAAGTAACTTCACTTGTTTTACAGCATTCATGTAATATAAACAGGCATAGAGAGAGTTCCCTTTATGTCCTCCACTTCCCCATCTAACTCTATAGAGTACTGTTAACAATTTATTTTTCCAAATCTATGTGACCATGCACATAAAAATATAATTTTATATCACATCGAAGATATATATTTTTTTCAACCCAAATGGAATCATGCAATACACTATTGTTCAGCAGCTTGCTTTATTCACACAGCAGTATGTCAAATATATCTTTCCAAGTGACTTCACGTATATCTCTCCCATTAATTTTTATTGGCTTAATGTATTTTGCAGTTTGGATGTGCCAAAACTATTTAGTCATTTCCCTATTGATAGAAATTTTCACTGTTGCCAAATTTTTACATTTACAATGTTTCAATGATTTGTAAACAACTTATGTGGAATATGAATGTGAAGATTTGAATGATAACCTACAACTGTTCATCAAAGACCAAAAATTAATGACCAGGAGGTGCAAGAGCCTGGACATTCAGGCCTCTGGATGACATAACTCTTGTTCCACACGTCCCAGTGATTAGGATATTCTTGGGGACAACAGCAGAGATGGCTCTCTGGTTTTCCAGATAGATACATGGCCCAGATGGACAAAGAAGGGAACTTAGGAGATCTTTATTTCAAGTAACTTGGAAGATCAGAACAACATGAGGATGCTCAAAGAATTCTAGACATGTGAGGTTTCTTTCTGGGGACAAACCCAGACCTTTCTGAAAAAGAATCTTATGACCAAATAATATGGTAGCCCCTTTCCTGGCTCTGTTTTGGGGCTAAAATGGATCCCAAGGAAAGTGACAGCCCACCAAAAAGGCTTAGAGAGCAGAGGATGGGGGAGTTCAGTGCATGAACACTTCACCTTAAGTGTCCACGGAAAGAATCTAAAGTAGTTCCTGAAATCGTTCCGTGTCTGTGGTTTCTCTTCCCATCAGTGACAGCTCAGTATCCTGAGGATTGAGCATGATGGTGTCCTGGGCCCAAACTTTATATACATTAAGTCATTTGAAAATTACTGTATTCACATTACCCTCAATAAAAAATAGAAGAAATACAGATTTTTATTATTTGGTGATAGAAGAACACCAACTATGAACAATGGATTTCTCAAAATATGACCTATTGACAGAGGCCTGTCTCTCAGCTCTCAAAAATCTGAGTAGGGACCAGGTAACACACATGACTTAGTGACCACTCATCACTAGAAAAGAAAAGGGAAAAGGGAAGATCAGTTCATAAATTCAAGCAATTTTACCCTAGACAGGCTCTTGAAAGTTCCAGACAAAGTTGCTGGACAAAAAAAAAACTAGGAAAATATGTATAATTTATTTAGTAAATTGCCAAGGGTAAATAGGGAACAAAAAAAGTGAGGGGATAAAGAAAAGGTACAATCTTTTTTCTATCTATTTAACAACTATCAATTTTGACCCAATCTCAGTCTCCCCATCTGCAAAATGAGGATAGTACTAATACCTCTCAAAGGGTTATTATGGGAATCAAGTGAAATAATGACAAGGCTTGGTACATAGCAAGTTCTCGATTAAAGGTAGGTATTATTTATTGTCATAGCTATACCCAAATAAGAGAATGAAATTCTTTTTAATTTAGATGGTAATGAAAATGTTTGTTGTTTGTTTCTATTTTCAAGAGTCAGAAAGGGACTGATTTTTCACGCAAGAAGAGTCATCTACTCTTTTGAATAGACATATGAGAAGATTATTGTAGAGACAGAAATGTCTTAAGAAAAGCATGCTAGAGCAACTTAGTTATTACTAATTATTAATAAAATGTAGTGAGTTATTTGCTAAAAATGGCTTTGAGAATTTTTTTAGCATTTTTTTGCTTTTTTGTTTTCTTATTAAGGTATCATTGATATACCCTCCAATGAAGGTTTCACAAGAAAAACAATGTGGTTACTACACTCACCCATATTACTGAGTCCCCCCCATATCCCATGGCAGTCACTATCCATCAGCCTACTAAGATGCCACAGAGTCACTACTTGTCTTCTCTGGGCTACACTGTCTTCCCTGTGACCCAACACACACCATGTGAACTAATCATAATACCCCTCAATCCACTTCTCCCTCTCTCCCCATCTGCCTTCCCCCACCCCTCCCCTTTGGTAACCACTAGACCCTTCTTGGAGTCCGTGAGTCTGCTGCCATTTTGTTCCTTCAATTTTGCTTCATTGTTATACCCCACAAATAAAGGAAATCATTTGGTAGTTGTCTTTCTCTGCCTGATTTATTTCACTGAGCATAATACCCTTTAGCTCTATCCAGGTTGAAAATGGCAGGATTTGTTTCTTTCTTATGGCTGAATAGTATTCCATTGTGTATATGTACTGCACTCTTCTTTATCCATTCATCTACTGATGGACACTTAGGTTTCTTCTATATCGTGGCTATTGCAAACAGTGCTCCAATAAACATGGGGGTGCATATATCTTTTTGAATCTGAGATCTTGCTTTCTTTGGGTAAATTCCTAGGACTGGAATTCCTAGGTCAAATGGTATTTCTATTTTCAATGTTTTGAAGAACCTCCATATTGCTTTCCACAATAGTTGAACTAGTTTAATTCCCACCAGCAGTGTAGGAGGGTTCCCCTTTCTCCGCATCCTCACCAGCATTTGTTCTTCCTAGTCGTTTCGATGTTGGCCATCTTAGCAGGGGTGAGGTGAAATCCCATTGTGGTTTTAACTTGCATTTCCCTGATAATCAGCAATGTGGAGCATTTTTTCATGTGCCTGTTGGCCATCTGAATTTTTCTTTGGAGATTTGTCTGTTCATATTCTCTGCCCATTTCTTAATCAGGTTATTTGTTTTTTGGGTGTTGAGGCATGTGAGTTCTTTACATATTTTGGATGTTAACCCCTTGTTGGATGTGTCATTTACAAAGATATTCTCCCATACTGTAGGATACCTTTTTGTTCTGCTGATGGTGTCCTTTGTTGTACAGAAGCTTTTAGCTTGATGTAGTCCCATTTGTTCATTTTTGCTTTTGTTTCCCTTGCCTGAGGAGATGCGTTCAGGAAAAAGTTGCTCATGTTTATATTTAAGAGATTTTTGCCTATGTTTTCCTCTAGGAGTTTTATGGTTTCATGACTTACATTGAGGTCTTTAATCCATTTTGAGTTTGCTTTTGTGTATGGGGTTAGACAATAATCCAGTTTCATTCTCTTACATGTAGCTGTCCAGTTTTGCCAACATCAATTTTTGAAGAAGCTGTCATTTTCCCCATTGTATATCCATGGCTCCTTTATCGTATATTAATTGACCATATATGGTTGGGTTTATATCTGGACTCTCTAGTCTGTTCCATTGGTCTATGGGTCTGTTCTTGTGCCAGTACCAAATTGTCTTGATTACTGTGGCTTTGTAGTAGAGCTTGAAGTCGGGGAGTGTAATCCTCCCCCCACTTTATTCTTCCTTCTCAGGATTGTTTTGGCTATTCGGGGTCCTTTGTGGTTCCATATGAATTTTAGAACTATTCCAGTTCATTGAAGAATGCTGGTGGTATTTTGATAGGTATTGCATTGAATCTGTAGATTGCTTTAGGCAGGATGGCCATTTTGACAATATTAATTCTTCCTATCCATGAGCATGGGATGTGTTTCATTTATTGGTATCTTCTTTAATTTATCTCATGAGTGTCTTGAAGTCTTCTGGGCATCGATCTTTTACTTCCTGTATATGTTTATTCCTAGGTATTTTATTCTTTTTGATGCAATTGTGAATGGAATTGTTTTCCTGATGTCTCTTTCTGCTAGTTCATCATTAGTGTATAAGAAAGCAATAGATTTCTGTGTATTAATTTTGTATCCTGCAACTTTGCTGAATTCATGTATTAGATCTAGTAGTTTTGGAATTGATTCTTTAGGGTTTTTATGTACAACATAATATCATCTGCAAATAGTGACAGCTTAACTTGTTCCTTACTAATTTGGGTACCATGTATTTCTTTGTATTGTCTGATTGCCATGGCTAGGACCTCCAGAACTATTTTGCATAAAAGTGGGAAGATTGGGCATCCTTGTCTTGTTCCTGATCTTAAAGGAAAAGCTTTAAGATGTTGGCTGTGGGTTTGTCATATATGGCCTTTATTATGTTGAGGTACTTGCCCTCTATACCCATTTTGTTGAAACTTTTTATAATGAATGGATGTTGAATTTTGTCAAATGCTTTTTCAGCATCTATGAAGTTGATCATATCATTTTTGTTCTTCTTTTCATAGATGTGGTGGATGATGTTGATGGATTTTTAATATTGTACCATCCTTGCATCCCTGGAATAAATCCACTTGATCATGATGGATGATCTTTTTGATATATTTTTTAATTATTTGCTAATATTTTTGTTCATTATTTTTGCATCTATGTTCATCAGGGATATTGGTCTGTAGTTTTCTTTTTTTGTGGTGTCTTTGCCTGGTTTTGGTATTAGAGTGATGCTGGCCTCATAGGATGTATTTGGAAGCATTCCCTTCTCTTCTACTTTTTGGAAAACTTTAAGGAGGATGGGTATTATATCTTCACCAAATGTATCATAAAATTCAGTGGTGAATCCCTCTGGTCCAGGAGTTTTGTTCTTGGGTAGTTTTTTGATTGCTGATTCAATTTCGTTGCTGGTACTCAGTCTGTTCAGATTTTCTGTTTCTTCATGGGTCAGCCTTGGAAGGTTTTATTTTTCTAGAAAGTGGTCCATTTCGTCTAGGTTATCCAATTTGTTATCATATAATTTTTCATAGTGTTCTCTAATAATTCTTTGTGTTTCTGTGGTGTCCATAGTGATTTTTCCTTTCTCTTTTTTTTGTTTGTTTGTTTATGTGTGAAGATTCCTTTTGTCTTGATAAGTCTGGCTAGGGATTTATCTATTTGGTTTATTTTCTTGAAAAAACAGCTTCTGTGCTCACTGATTCTTTCTATTGTTTTATTCTTCTCGATTTTATTTATTTCTACTCTAATCTTTATTATGTCCCTCCTTCTACTGGCTTTGGGCCTCATTTGTTCTTCTTTTCCTTTTTTTGTTAACCATGCATGAGTTTAGACTGTTCATATGAGATTGTTCTTTCCTGGGGTAGGCCTGTATTGCAATATATTTCCCTCTTAGCATGGCCTTCACTGCGTCCGACAGATTTTGCGTTGTTGAATTATTGTTGTCATTTGTCTCCATATATTGTTTGATCTCTGTTTTTATTTGGTCATTGATCCATTGGTTATTTAGGAGCATTTTGTGAAGACTCCATGTGTTTGTGGGCTTTATCATCTTCTTTGTGTAATTTATTTCTCGTTTCATACCTTTATGGTCTGAGAAACTGGTTAGACAATTTCAATCTTTTGTAATTTACTGAGGCTCTTTTTTTGGCCTAATATATTATCTATTTTTGAAAGTGTTCCATGTGCACTTGAAAAGAATGTGTATCCTGCTGCTTTGGGGTGGAGTGTTCTGTAGATGTCTGTTAGGTGCCTCTGTTCTAATGTGTTGTTCAGTGCCTCTGTCTCCTTCTTATTTTCTGTCTGGTTGATCTGCCCTTTGGAGTGAGTGGTGTGTTGAAGTCTCCTAAAATGAATGCATTGTATTCTATTTCCCCCTTTAATTCTGTTAGTATTTGTTTCACATATTTAGGTGCTCCTATGTAGGGTGCATAGATTTTATAGGGTTTATAATGGTTATATCCTCTTGTTGGACTGACCCCTTTATCATTATGTATTTTCCTTCTTTGTCTCTTGTTACTTTCTTTGTTTTGAAGTCTATTTTGTCTGTTACAAGTACTGCAAGTCCTGCCTTTCTCTCCCTATTAGTTGCATGAAATATCTTTTTCCATCCCTTCACTTTAAGTCTGTGTATGTCTTTGGGTTTGAAGTGAGTCTCCTGTAGGCAGCATATAGACAGATCTTGTTTTTTTTATCCATTCAGTGACTCTATGTCTTTTGATTAGTGGATTCAGACCATTTACATTTAGGGTGATTTTCGATAGGTATGTACTTACTGCCATTGCACGCTTTAGATTCGTGGTTACCAGATGTTCAGGGTAACTTCCTTACTATCTAACAGTCTAATTTTACTCACTTACTATGCTATTACAAACACAACCTAAAGGTTCTTTTTTTCCCTCCTTTTTCTTCCCCCTCCATTCTTTATATGTTTGGTATCATATTCTCTACTCTTTGTCTATCCCTTGACTGACTTTGGGTGTAGTTGATTTGATTTTGCATCTGGTGACAGCTATTTAGTCTTGGGAACACTTCCATTTATAGCAGTCCCTCCAAAATACACTGTAGAGATGGTTTTGTGGGAGGTAAGTTCTCTCAGTTTTTACTTATCTGGAAATTGTTTAATCCCTCCTTCAAATTTAAATGATAATCTTGCCAGGTATAGTATTCTTGCTTCAAGACCTTTCCGTTTCACTGTATTAAATATATCATGTCACTCCCTTATGGCCTGTAAGGTTTCTGTTGTGAAGTCTGATGATAGCCTGGTGGTTTTTCTTTTGTATGTGATCTTTTTTCTCTCTCTGGTTTCTTCTAATACTCTGTCCTTGTCCTTGATCTTTGCCATTTTAATTATTGTATGTCTTTGTGTTGTCTTCCTTGGGTCCCTTGTGTTGCGGGATCTGTGCACCTCCATTGCCTGAGAGACTATCTTCTTCCCCAGATTGGGGAAGTTTTCAGCAATTACCTCCTTAATGACACTTTCTATCTCTTTTTCTCTCTTCTTCTTCTTCTAGTACCCCTATAATGTGAATATTGTTCCATTTAGATTGGTCACACAGTTATCTCAATATTCTTTCATTCCTAGAGTTCCTTTTTTCTCTCTATGCCTCAGCTTCTTTGTATCCCTCTTCTCTAATTTCTATTCCATTTACCATCTCTTCTACTACATCTAATCTGCTTTTAAATTCTTCCATTGTATGCTTCATTTCATATATTGCAATCCTTACTGTTTGAGTCTCAGTTCTGAATTCTACCCTGAATTCTTGAATATTTTTCTGTAGCTCCATGAGCATGTTTATGATTTTTATTTTGAAATCTCTTTCAGGAAGATTGATGAGTTCAGTTTCACTTGGCTCTTTTTCTGGTGTTTGTAGGATTTTGGTTTGAACCAGGTTCCTTTCATGTTTCATATTTGTATGTGGCACTCTCTTGTGCCCAGAAGCTCTACTCTCTGGAGCTGCTCAGCCCCTGGAGTGATGTTGGGGATCCCAGGGGAGCGCCCCTGGTGCCTGGGGGGAGGAAAGATCTCTTTTCTGCTTCCTGCCGGCTGTCCCTGTCTCCACTGATGGAACCAGTGGGCTGAGTGCACAGGTGTATACCTCTGTGCTTTGAGTTTGTAGCTGCTGTAGGCAGGACCTCCTTCTGGCTGGCCTGATGCCAGGGCAGGGGCTGCCGGTTTGCTAGCTGGTGCCAGCCTGGAGGAAGGCACAGAAGGCTGTGTATCACAGTGGGGGTCCTCAGAGCTCTGTAGCCAGCCTGGGGGATGGGTTGCCTGAAGCTCCTCAAAGTTCCCAAACCCCTGGGCAGAGTGCACCCAGACAACCTTGTCCACCTATCCATTCCCCTCCCCATACCAAGCTCCATACAAACCCCACCCCTTCAGCAGCTGTCTCCCTGCTAGGAAGCCTCTCTGACTGCCTGCATTTCCTTTGTCCCAGAGCGGCTAGATGTGGATCCCTGTCCTCCACAAGTGGCCGGAATCTCAGTCTTTCAAGCACTCCGCCTGTTCCAGCGCCCCAACCTCAGCAACCTACAGAGCACCACTGAGTGTAGGTCTGTGGTCCAAAGCAGACCTCCAGGGCTGGGTGTTCAGTAGTTCTAGGCTTCCACTCCTTCCCCACTCCGTTTCTCTTTCTCCCATCAGTGAGCTGGGGTGGGGGAAGGGCTAGGGTCCTGCCAGAGCAAGGCTTTCATATGTTACCCTGTTTTGTGAGGTCTGCTCTGTTCGTAGGGTCTGTATGCAGTCTGGTGCAGCCTTCTTTCCTGTTGCTGTTTTAGGTCTAGTTGTATTAACTATATTTTCACATTATATATGGTTTTGGGAGGAATTCTCTGTCTCACCTCTCATGCCGCCATCTTGAATCTGGGTGCCAGCATCTGAATTTTTTAAGGATTCTTTTTTTAGCAGTATAGTGGGGATGGCAAAGAAACCTATATGATAGTAAGGTGTCTGCATTCTATTTAAAGTGGTAAAGTCTTGATTCTAAGTGGACTGGGAAAAGTTAAGCATGTGTATTATAATTCCAACAGAAACAACTTTAAAAATTAAACAGATACAGCCAAAATCACAATAAATAAATGAATTTAAACATAATGTTTAAGAATGTTTAAATAACCCAAAAATAGACATGAAATGGGAAGCAGAGGCACTAAAAGGAAACAAACAAGAAACAATAAAATGATGGGCATAAATCCAAACATATCAATGATCACATTAAATGTAAACTGTCCAAACATGCCATTTAAAATAGACTTCCGAATGGATTTTTTTCTAAATGACCTAACTACACGTTGTCTACAAGAAACTCTCTTAAAATGCAATGATTTAAGTAGGCTAAATGTAAAGAATGGAAAAACATATACCATCAAACACTAATCAGAGGAAAGGTGGAGTGGCCACATTAGTATCAGACAAAGTAGACTTTACATCAAAGAAAACACAAGGGATAAAGAAGAATGTTTCATAATTACGAAAGAGTCAATTCACCAACAAGACATAATAAATGCATATGCACTCAACAGCACAGTTACAAAATATGTAAGTAAAAACATATATAACTCAAAGAAGAAAAGGAAAATCCACAATTATAATCGATGACTTCCATATTCCTCTCTCAGTAATAGATATAAATAGTAGACAGAAAATAAGCAAGGATATAGAAAAACTGAACATGGCCACCAATCAACTGAATGTAATTGACATTTGTAGAATACTCCGCCTAAAAACAGAGCACACTGTCTTTTTAAAGTCACATGGAATATTTACCAAGATGGACCATACTCTGGGTCATAATACAAATTTAAAAGAATTGGAATAATATAAAGTATGTTCTCAGTTCATAATGGAATTAAACTTGAAATTAAAAACAGAAGTATAACAGAAAATTTTCCAAACATTCGGAAATTGAACAGCACACTTCTTAGTAATTCATGACTCAAAGAGGAAATCTCAAAAGAAATTAGAAAACATACTGAACTAAGAAAATGAAAACAATATATCACAAACTGTGATGCAGCTATAGCAGTGCTTAAAAGGAAATTTACAGCACTAAATGCTTCCATTGGAAAAGAGGCAACGTCTCAGATCAACACTGTAAGTTTCCACTTAAAGGAAAAAAAGAAAACAAAAATAAAGACAAAGCAAGCAAAAAGAAGGAAATAATAAAAATAGAACAGAAATCAGTGGAATTAAAACAATATATAAATCAATAATACCATGAGCTGGTTCTTTGGGAACACCAACAAGACTATTAAGGATCTAGCAAGACCAACAAAAAGGGAGAGACAAAAAAAAAGACACAAAATTCCAGTATCAAGAATGAAAGAGGGAATATAATTACAGACACTGTAGACATTAAAAGGATAATAAAACACTATAAATGGGCGTGTGACAGATGCTGATCCAAGGGACAATTGATCCTTTATTAAGATGGTAATAGCCTGAAACCTTTTCACATTTGACTTTAAGATATGGAAAAAAATCATATGACTTTTTAGAAAAAATTATATGAACTCTTATGAGCACTGCTCAGATTACTCTGCTTATGTGTATTGACTTTCTTGCCCATAAAGACTTTGGGACCAAAGCTCACTGGATAGTTATTCCTTGAAATATACATATATGTGCATTAATGTTCAGATTAGCTACTCTGATTATGTGTAGGACAAGTATCTGGAACTTCAAGGTCAGAGGAGATAAGTAGGAAACAAAGCTGTAAATACATGGCCTTTCCACAGTATATATCTAGCAGTCCCATTTGCAACTTAGATCTCTACTTGTTAAATTAGAGGTCTTTTATCACAGAGAAGAAAGGACTCTTCTGATAACTGTCATATAGTGACCATTATAAGATGGGACACTGAAAGAGCTTAGGATTGTAGAAATTCCTCCTATGTGACTGGCTTTACTACTCCAAGAGATATGATGTTCTATGAAAGTGGAACTGATGATAGATATAGGGGAACCACAATTAACTAGAAAGCTATTGTATCACTATAGTTAGTTATAAACACCTTCTCTTGAGATGCTAGGAGGAGAGGGAATTGTCAGTTGCTAATGACTCCCTGAACACAGATTCATAGATAAATTTGGGATAGCTGTCCTATTTTTTAGCCAATATGAGACCGGTTCTTCCAATGGCCCTTTGGTTTGCACTATCTACAGGTGTTCTTATCCTTAAAGAACAGAGGAGTTTTCTATTTTGTTTTCACTTCGTGGTCAGTTGTTTTGTCTGGAGAGTCAGTGTTTGCTTTCTTTTATAGCTTGTTAGCATAAAGGAATTCTTTTAATACATAAACTCACAAAAATGAAAATAGGAGAAAGAAGACATCAACAAAAATGTTAGAAACTAGAAATCAAGTGGACAAATGGCAAATAATTCAGCAGAACTCCAAGCTGGCAAGGAGAGTAAATTGAGACCATCTAGTTTTTCTACATCATAATCCTCATGGGCAGTACCAGTTATCTCTGGTTCTCAGGATAAAAAGGGTAGTTAGATAAGGAGGCTAGATAAGAAGTGAAAACACTTTGAGAAGAAATTAGGTCTTTTGGAAACTTCCTTTACTTCACATCTTGAGTGACCCACTCTCACCTCTTCCCAGGCAAAGTCTGGAGACTTAGTCTCTAGAGAGAATAATACAGAGGAACACTGGGCTGAGCTTCAAGGTGCCAGTGAAAGCATGTCTATGGAAGACAAGGGGATTAAGTGACTTCACACTGACTGAACAGAGCCACCTTCACCCTCTTCTACCCCTTGGCTCTGAGGACAGCAGCAACCAAACACTTATGCTCACAGAAAAAATGAGAGAAGATTCTTCTTCAGGGACTCTAAGTCCACGTAGAAAGACCTAGAGATATTGACAGTGGGACATTCCTCAATAAGTGACCCACAGGAATCACCTGATGATAAAAGCCCTATTTCCATTTGTAGAACTGCTTCACTGAAAATACATCATCTCTATCAACTAACTCTTCAAGTCCAGGACATGGAGAAGAAAATAATTCTTCACCTCTGTCAGATGCTATTAAAGAGAAAGAAAAGCTTAACTACTTCATGTCAATATCACCATCAGCAGTGCCACAGTTATCCAAAACAAAGAAAAGTCTTGAAACTATGTTACCCCTCCATCAACCTCAGTTGAAAGGGAACATCTATTTAGTATCACAAATGTTCAGTATAGTGACCATAGAACCGTCCATAGCAGGCAGCACTGAATGAGTTGTTCCTTCACTGTACTATCCAACTTTAAAATATGAATCTTAAATTTTGTAAAAATAAAATGGCATTAATAATTAAGCATTTTTAAACTTTGGTTTTATTCTGTATCAAAGAGGTTTTTCTTATGAGGTGACATTCAGCTTAGGTCTAAGCTTTGACTTCAAAATATTGATTTTTACCCTGACATGCAACATTTGGCTAAAATGTGTACTTGATTCATCTTTTTAAAAAAAATACATAACCGACTCAAGACTTGCAAGATGCGGTGTGAGAGGTGGGACAGAGAGCTCCTCCCAAAACCACAAATTTTACAAAAATATAGTTAATTAATACAACTAACCTTAAAACAGCAACAAGAAAGAAGGCGGAACCAGACTGCAAACAGACCTCACGAGCAGAGCAGACCTCACGAAACAGAGTAACATAGGAAAGCCTTAATCTGGCGGACCCAAGCCCTTCCCCCACCCCAGCTCACTGGCAAGAGGAAGAGAAATAGAGAGAGGGAGGGAGTGAAAGCCTGGGTCGGCTGAACACCTAGCCCTGGATATCTGCTTTGTGAGCAGAATCCTATAGTGTGTGGTGCTCTGGACCTGGGGGAGCTAGGACACGTGGAGTGCTTGTGAAATTGACATTCTGGCTCTTTGTGGAGGACACGATCCACACCCGGCCGCCCTGTGTCAGTGAAAAGGCAGGCAGTCTGAGAGGCTTCCTAGCAGCCAGAGAGCTGCTGAAGGGGTGGGGTTTGCACGCAGCTTGCTGTGTAGGAGAAGGGAGAGCTGGACAAGGTTTCCAGGCATGCTCTGCCCAGGTGGTTAGGAACTTTGGGGAGCTTCAGATGCCCCATTCCCCTGGCTGCCCATTTAGCTCCAAGGCCCCCACTGTGACACACAGCCTGCCAAACCTTCCTACTGGCCTGCAGGCACCTGCTCGCAAACTGGAAGTCACTGCACAGGTGTCAGGCCACCCAGAGGGAGGCCCCGCCTACAACAGCTAGAGACGCAAAGCACAGAGGTTTACACTTGTGTGCTTGGCCCACTGGCTCTGACACTGGAGACAGGCAGGGCAGACGGGAACCAAGAAACAGATCTTTCCTACCCTCAGGCACTAGCTCCGCTCCCCTATGACCTCCAACCTCACTTTATGGGCTGAGAAGCTCCAGACACTGGAGTTTCTGCACACTAGTGGGCACCACACAGAAATATGAAATGACAAAAGAACATGGTTCAGACCAAAATCTCACAAACCCCAGAAAGAGGGCCAAATGAAACCGAACTCACCAATCTTCCTGAAAGAGAGTTCAAATTAAAAATTATAAACATGCTTACGGAGGTACAGAAAAATATTCAAGAACTCAGGAACAAATTTAAGTTGGAGATTCAATCATTAAGAAATTCCATATCTGAAATGAAACATAAAATGGAGGGATTTAAAAGCAGATTAGATGTAGTAGAAGAGACAGTAAATGGAATAGAAATTAGAGAAGAGGAATACAAAGAAGCTGAGGCACAGACAAAAAAGACTCTCTAAGAATGAAAGAATATTGAGAGAACTGTGTGACTAATCCAAACGCAACAATATTCGCATTATAGGGGTACCAGAAGAAGAAGAAGAGAGAAAAGGGATAGAAAGTGTCATTGAGTAGGTAATTGCTGAAAACTTCCCTAATCTGGGGAAGGAGATAGTACCTCAAGCCATGGAGGTGCACAGATCTCCCAACACAAGGGACCCAAGGAAGACAACATCAAGACATATAATAGTTAAAATGGCAAAGATCAAGGATAAAGACAGACTTTTTAAAGCAGCTAGAGACAAAAGATCACATACAAAGGAAAACTCATCAGGCTATCATCAGATTTCTCAACAGAAATCTTACAGGCCAGAAGGGAGTGGCATGATATATTTAATGCAATGAAGCAGAAGGGCCTTGAACCAAGAATCCTTTACCCCTCAAGGTTATCATTTAAATTTGAAGGAGGGATTAAACCATTTACTGATAAGCAAAAGCTGAGAGAATTTACCTCCCACAAACCACCTCTACAATGCATTTTGGAGGGACTCCTATACATGGAAGTATTCCTAAGGCTAAGTAGATGTCACCCAAGGGATAGACAAAGAGTACAGAATATGATTCATAACATACAAAGAATGGAGGACGAAAAAAAAAGAACCTTTAGGTTGCATTTGTAATAGCATACAAAGTGAGTTAAATTAGACTGTTAGATACTAAGGGAATTGACCTTGAACCTTTGGTAACCATGAAACTAAAGCCTGCAATGACAATAAGTACATACCTATCAATAATCACCCTAAATGTAAATGGTCTGAATGCACCAATCAAAAGACGTAGAGTTACTGAATGGATAAAAAACAAGACCCATCTATATGCTGCCTACAAGAGACTCACTTCAAACCCAAAGACATACACAGACTGAAAGTGAAGGGATGGAAAAAGATATTTCATGCAACTAACAGTGAGGAAAAAGCAGGAGTTGCAGTACTTGTATCAGACAAAATAGACTTCAAAACAAAGAAAGTCACAAGAGACAAAGAACAACATTACATAATGATAAAAGGGTCAAGTCAAACAAGAGGATATAACTATTATAAATATCAATGCACCCAACACAGGATCATCTACATATGTGAAACAAATACTAACAGAATTAAAGGGGGAAACAGAATGCAATACATTCATTTTAGGAGACTTCAACACACCACTCACTCCAAAGGACAGATCAACCAGACAGAAAATAAGTAAAGAGACAGAGGCACTGAACAACATATTAGAACAGATGGACCTAATGGACATCTACAGAACACTCCATCCAAAAGCAACAGGATACACATTCTTCTCAAGTGCACATGGAACATTTTCAAGAACTGATTATATATTAGGCCACAAAAAGAATCTCAGTAAATTTAAAAAGATTGAAATTGTACCAACCAGCTTCTCAGATCACAAAGGTATAAAAATAGAAATAAATTACACAAAGAATACAAAAAAGACCACAAATACATGGAGGCTTAATAAATTCTCCTAAATAATCAATGGATCAATGACCAAATAAAAACAGAGATCAAGGAATATATGAAGACAAATGACAATAATAATTCAACACCACAAAAATCTGTGGGATGCAGTGAAGGCCATGCTAGGGAAATATATTGCAATACAGGCCTACCTCAGGAAAGAAGAACAATCCCAAATGAACAGTCTAAACTCACAATTAATGGAACTAGAAAAGGAAGAACAAATGAGGACCAAAGTCAGTAGAAGGAGGGACATAATAAAGATTAGAGCAGAAATAAATAAAATTGAGAAGAATAAAACAATAGAAAGAATCAATGAGAGCAGGAGCTGGTTCTTTGAGAAAATAAACAAAATAGATAAAGCCCTAGCTGGACTTATCAAGAAAAAAAAAGAGTCTACACACATAAACAGAATCAGAAATGAGAAAGGAAAAATCACTACAGACACCAAAGAAATACAAAGAATTATGAGAGAATACTATGAAAAATTATATGCTAACAAACTGGATAACCTGGAAGAAATGGACAACTTTCTAGAAAAATACAACCTTCCAAGGCTGACCCAGCAAGAAAAAGAAAATCTGAATAGACCCATTACCAGCAAAGAAATTGAATTGGTAATCAAAAAACTACATAAGAACAAGATACCTGGACCAGATGGTTTCACTGCTGAATTTTATCAAACATTTAGTGAAGACCTAATACCCATCCTCCTTAAAGTTTTCCAAAAAGTAGAAGAGGAGGGAATACTCCCAAATTCATTCTATGAGGCCAACATCACTCTAATACCAAAACCAAGCAAAGACACCACAAAAAAAGAAAATTACAGACCAATATCCATGTTGAACACATATGCAAAAATACTCAACAAAATATTAGAAAACCGAATTCAAAAAACATCAAAAAGTTCATCCATCATGATCAAGTGGGATTCATCCCTGGGATACAAGGAAGATACAACATTCGAAAATCCATCAACATCATCCACTACATCAAAAAAAAGAAGGACAAAAACCACATGATCATCTCCATTAGATGCTGAAAAAGTATTCGACAAAATTCAACATTCATTCATGATAAAAACTCTCAACAAAGTGGATATAGATGGCAAGTACCTCAACACAATAAAGGCTATATATGACAAACCCACAGCCAACATTATACTTAACAGCGAGAAGCTGAAAGCTTTTCCTTTAAGATTGGGAACAAGAGTAGAATGCCCACTCTCCCCACTTTTATTCAACATAGTTGTGGAGGTCCTAGCCACGGCAATCAGACAACACAAAGAAATAAAAGGCATCCAGATTGGTAAGAAAGAAGTCAAAGTGTCCCTGTTTGCAGATGACATGATAGTGTACATGAAAAATGCTAAAGAATCCACTCCAAAACTACTAGATCTAATATCTGAATTCAGCAAAGTTAAGGGATACAAAATTAATACACAGAAATCTGTTGCACTCCTCTGCACTTATGATGAACTAGCAGCAAGAGAAATCAGGAAAACAATTCCATTCACAATTGCATCCAAACGATTAAAATACCTAGGAATAAACCTAACGAAGGAAGTGAAAGACCTATACCCTGAAAACTGCAAGACATTCTTAAGAGAAATTAAAGAGGACACTAATAAATGGAAATTCATCCCATGCTCTTGGCTAGGAAGAATTAATATTGTCAAAATGGCCATCCTGCCTAAAGCAATCTACAGATTCAATGCAATACCTATCAAAATACCTACAGCATTCTTCAATGAACTAGAGCAAAGAGTTCTAAAATTCACATGGAATGACAAAAGACCCCGCATAGCCAAAGCAATCCTGAGAAGGAAGACTAAAGCAGGGGGAATTACGCTCCTTGAATTCAAGCTCTATTACAAAGCTACAGTAATCAAGACAATTTGGTACTGGCACAAGAACAGACCCATAGACCAGTGGAACAGACTAGAGAGCCCAGATATAAGCCCAAGCATATATGGTCAATTAATATATGATAAAGGAGCCATCGATATACAATGGGGAAATGACAGCCTCTTCAATAGCTGGTGTTGGCAAAACTGGACAGCTATATGTAAGAGAATGAAACTGGATTACTGTCTAACCCCATACACAAAAGTAAACTCAAAATGGATCAAAGACCAGAATGTAAGTCATGAAACCATAAAACTCTTAGAAAAAAACATAGGCAAAAATCTCTTGGACATAAACATGAGCAACTTCTTCATGAACATATCTCCCGAGGGCAAGGGAAACAAAAGCAAAAATGAACAAGTGGGACTATATCAAACTAAAAAGCTTCTGTACAACAAAATATACTATCAGTAGAACAAAAAGACATCCTACCATATGGGAGAATATATTCATAAATGACATATCCGATAAGGGGTTTGACATCCAAATTATATAAAGAGCTCACACTCCCCAACAAACAAAAAGCAAACTAGCCAATTAAAAAACGGGCAGACGATCTGAACAGACACTTCTCCAAAGAAGAAATTCAGATGGCCAACAGGCACATGAAAAGATGTTCCACATCACTAGTCATCAGAGAAATGTAAATTAAAACCACGGTGAGATATCACCTCACAGCAGTTAGGATGGCCACCATCAAAAGACAAATAACAACAAATGTTGGTGAGGATGTGGAGAAAGGGGAACCTTTCTACACTGCTGGTGGGAATGCAAATTAGTACAACCATTGTGGAAAGCAGTATGAAGGTTCCTCAAAAAACTCAAAATAGAAATACCATTTGACCCAGGAATTCCACTCCTAGGAATTTACCCTTAAAATGCAGCAGCCCCGTTTGAAAAAGACATATGCACCCCTATGTTTATCACAGCACTATTTACAATAGCCAAGAAATGAAAGCAACCTAATGCCCATCAGTAAATGAATGGATAAAGATGTGGTACATATACACAATGGAATATTATTCAGCCATAAGAAGAAAAGAAATCCAGACATTTGCAACAACATGGATGGAGCTAGAGGGCATTATGCTCAGTGAAATAAGCCAGGTGGAGAAAGACAAGTATCAAATGATTTCACTCATCTGTGGAGTATAAGAACAAAGAAAAAACTGAAGGAACAAAACAGTAGCAGTCTCACAGAACCCAAGAATGGACTAACAGTTACCAAAGTGAAAGGGACTGGGGAAGGTGGGTGGGAAGGGAAGTATAAGGGGGAAAAAGGGCTATTACAATTAGCACACATAATGTAGTGGTGGGGGTGGGGTTTGGGGGATACGGGGAAGGCAGTAGAACACAGAGAAGCCAAGCAGTGATTCTGTAACATCCTACTATGCTGACGTACAGTGACTGCAATGGGGTATGTGGTGGGGACTTGATAATAGGGGGAGTGTAGTAACCATAATGTTGCTCATGTAACTGAATATTAATAATAGCAAAATTTAAAAAAATACATAACCACTTTGAAGCAGAAGACCTATTCCTGGACATTCGTCCCATACTAATGAAAGCAGAAGGATATGAAGATTCGGTAAAGGAATGACCTTCGGTAGTATTCAAAGTATGAAAAAGAAAAAAAAAATTTTTTTTAAAACAGGAAACACTGAATGTCACCAATTGTGGATTGCTGAAATAATGATACCTCAGCATGGAATACTATACAATCATTTTAAAAATTAGAGCTTTATCACACAGTTTGAACATATTTTTAGGATATATTGAGTGAGAAAGTCAAGATGATGGAGAAAGTGTAAAATGAGATCCCAGATTTATAAACCAATGACCTATTTAGATATTTAGTACATATATTTAGATGTGATTTTATGAGCATGGATAAAAAATATATATAAAAGGCTGCAAACCAATTTGTTAATAAGGGTGATCAGGTAGGAGCAGAGGATGTGGGAGAGGAAAAATAACTGAAAAAGAAAAAAACTGCGTTAAGTATTACGTTAAGATATCACATTAGGATAATTCCATTAATATGTTTTACGTCTGAAAATTTGTATGACTGTTGGAAACACCAAGACCAACGCCATTCCTCTCTCCACCCCATTTATTTTTATAGTGAACGAGTCAAATAACCACCTTCTCCAAGAAACATTCGCTTTATCTCAGCATGAGAATAAAATTCAAGCAAACAAATTATGAATATATAACATAGTCTCCCACATCCAACATTGTACAGGCTTCTGCTTGAATCTCAGTTTCCACTTGCTGCTGTTTGGTGCAGTCTAGGCGAGCTCTATCACAGTCAGTCCCTGTGCTTGGAGAAAACTAAGGTTATCCCCCTTGGATATCCAGCTGAAGCTGACCAACAAGATCCTCTCAGGTCCCCAGCATACACACCTGATGTTCTTTCCACCCTCGTTCCCATACTCAGAATTTCTTGAGCTTTTTGATTGCTAAGCTCATTTGGATGTAGAAAGGAGAAATTCTCTCAAAGTAGCATAAGAAATGTTTGCAGTACCACCTCAAAGAGCCCAAATTCAAGAAGTATAGCTAGACGTAAGTTCCAGAATGCCATCTTTTGGCTCCTATCTCTCTATCTCTCTCCTTCTCGCTCTCTCTCTCTTGCTCTCTTTCTTATTATGGATCTGTCTCACCTTATCTTATAATGAACCGACCTCCCTGATGGTTCAGAAACTCTCACACGGTCTTCTTTGCCTGCCCCATGAAGTCTAAATCTCCTTCCAGCCTGACTGCCCACATTTAGCAAACTCAGTCACTGTAGCCCATGTATAAATACCCAGGAAAGAGACTCTAACTGGGGTAGCTCAACCCTCATGCTAGCAAAGCTCCAGTCATCCATGGTTAAGTTGCACCTTTTCCAGGATAGCCCAAGAAATATTCTTTTAGGGGAGTGTGGACTGGGAGGAAATGATCCCACACACTGAATAGAAAATGGTCCCTCTGTGTGGCTTTGTGATGAGATTCATGGATTGCAAGTATGTGGATGGAAGGAGCCTAGAGATGCAGAACCAGAAAGGAAATGATGAGAGGCCAGGAAGGAAGGTAGTTCAAGCCCATAGAGGAAAAGACAGAGTGATGGAGAGCATCGTGCCTTCCCTCAAAGGCAGGAATCAGAGAACAATAGCCTGACACAGCGAGGAGAAAGGTTTTTCTGAAACAAATCCTGAGCCTCTCCTGTGGTGACACAGCAATACCAGTGGCAATGGGAAGCAAAGAGCACTTCTCCAGCCCTCATGTTCTTGAAGAGGCCTATAGTGCCCTGGAGAATTAGGCACATCTGCCCTCAAATGCCAACAATTCAGGGTACCCATTATGTGACTTTGGAAAAATTACATAACTTCTAGATATTTCATTCCCTCATTACTCAATTACAAAACAGTAATAATAGTAACTTGTCTAGCATTTACCATATTCCAAGCACTTTTCTAAGCACTCCACATATATTGACACCTTTAGTTCATATGACAAACTTATGAAACAGGTACTATTGTTTCCCCCATTTTACAGCTGAGGCACAGAGAAGCCAATTAACTCACCTAATAAGCAGGTGAGCTGAGAGCCTAACAGCAATTGCCTCAAATGTATACATAAAATGACAAAAGGAATGGAATTGCTACAAGGCTGCCCAGCTCAGGTAATCTGCTCAAGAAACTAACACTGCTGCATTTTCTTACTGTTGTTGTCATGATTACTACTTTCCTTCCCACAAGGCTTTATTCTGTAACATAACCTTGTGACAACATCCTCAGGGTCTGTTTGGAACATCTTCCCTAGTTACTCCTCAAGTGTTCCCCCAAATAATTTCCAACATTATTTTTTAAGGCTAATTAGAATTTTCTGGACCTGAGTCCCCAGGGCAGTAATTTACCCCTTAATGTCTCAGCTGAGAAAACTACATGAAACATGTATCACTCAAACTGGTATATAATTGCAAAGAAGTCCATAACCAATCTTCAGTCAAAATGGAGAAAATGAGACTTTGAAGAGAAAGATGTTCCTGTACTCTTCAAGTTGTTCAAATAAGGCAGCATCTTCAGGAGTTATAGATCCAGTTTGGATCAACTGTAGGAGCAAGTGATTGAAGGGCTAAAGGCAAGAAGAGCTAGAAACTATTTCTTTTCAAACTAGTGCTCAAGTCGGTATGCTTTGTGAACAAACAGGTCATGGATTAGTATTAGAAAATAAAATATGTTACATTTTATTCTGCTTTTTCATCCACATCTGACTTTTCAGTTTTGACTCACTCCACATAGCATCCAGAAGTAACATCTCTCAGCATCTCTCCTGAGTGTCAAAAAGTAAGTATGCCCACAGTTCATCGATGTTATCCCTCTGATGATGGAACAGGAGATCAATCTGAATGTGACTTCTACTGTTGTTTTTATCACTAAAAAATCTCATTCAGGCTTGTTTTTAAAATTTTTAATAACCAATATGGGTATAAATAAAAAGGGAAAGTCTTCCATCATTTGCACAGTGGCACTCCAGGAATAGCTATCACTGGCCATTTGGTACTCTTCCTGACAACCTTCTATGCACTTAGAAATATACATATAAATTTCTGGTTCCTTTCACAGATAAAATCACACTGTATGTAATGGGCAGCCACCTGTGTCTTTCACCAGCAATAAATTGTAATCATATTAAGTCAGTACAAATAAATTTCCCATTTTATTCCAAGTAGGAATAAGCATAACTTATTTAGCCATTCACGTAGTGGTGAAATTTTTATTGCTTATGATTTTTCATTATTACAAACAAGGATGAAATGAACATTTTTGGACAATTATATATGTACCATTATGCTGATATTTCTATAAAATCAAATACAAATTTTTGAATGACAATAGAGGAAGTTCTTTAAAAGACCAAAGGCTAGTGAACAAAAGTCTGACCTCCCAGTTAGAGAGTGACACTGTCTTGGACCTTAAAGTCCAGTGATTATAATGATTCAAGGACATGGGTGGATCTCCACTGTGGATTTGTTCCAGATTAGCACCCAACTCAGAGGGGACCTTGATGTTCTTTAGTTTCAGGGGTCCTGAAAGATCAGAACACAAAGTAAATGCCCAAAAAGATCCTTGAACCTAACAGGTTTCTTCTTGAGAATCTTTCTTGATTACTCTGTATTAGTCTGTAAGGATGAGTCTGGCCCCTAGTTTTCTGTCCCAGAGTCACATCTGTTCTGGAGACTAAAACCACATTAGAAGGGATCCAGGTCCAGATAAACATTTTTCCCTTAATGTTTAAAGCAGTTAAAGTTTTCCTGGGCTATCTTTCCATTTAAAACCAGGAAAAAAGGATTCATACAGAAAAGAAGTCCATATTTCAAAGCTCTCTCAAGCCCTGCTGTCACACACAGAACCCAGGACACATAAAGGGCTTCACTCCTGCAATGTAGAGTTGGCACTGTTATCTGGCAGAGCAAAAGGATAGGGAGGGTGTCCGAGATGCTGGAAAGGGCAGCAATGAAATAAATTGCCAAGGCATTAAGGCTGGATAAAGATGAGATAATCCTATGAGGATCCTAGGAAAGGGGTGTCAGAGATCTGAGAGGAAAACCAAGTAAGAATAAAGGAGCAAAAACTAAAATACAGAAGATGCATTGAGGAGAGCCATGTGTTGTTCCGAGAAAGGGGTCTCAGGAATAAAGCCTCCTACATGGGAACTTTACTAAATATTTTGTGAAAGGCCAGACTGAGACCAACAGACATTCTGTTGCGTCACATAGAGGAATTTCCCATGAACAAATTTCAAAGGAAATCCACATCCACCCCTCGATATTCCTGAGTTTTGCAGTCCTCATTACTCATTTCTCTCCTTCTCAGGTTTATAGGCAGCAAACATTAGTGATGAAAAACCAAACTTTGACTGAATTCATTCTGGCAGGACTAACAGACATCCCAGAGCTTCAAATTATCATCTTCATATTTCTCTTCCTCACGTACATATTCAGCATCTTAGGTAACCTGATAATCATCGCCCTCACACTACTGGACTCCCACCTGCAGACTCCCATGTATTTCTTCCTCCGGAATTTCTCCTTCCTAGAAATTTTCTTTACAACCACGTTTACTCCTAGGCTACTATTTAGCATCTCAACTGGAAACAAGAGCATCAGCTTTACTGGATGCTTCAGTCAGTATTTCTTTGCCATCTTCTTTGGGGCCACAGAGTTCTACCTTCTGGCCGCCATCTCCTATGACCGCTACGTGGCCATATGCAAACCCCTACATTATATGACCATTATGAGCAACAGAGCCTGCGTCCAGCTGGTTCTATGCTCTTGGCTAGGTGGTTTCCTGATCATCATATCCCCCATTAGCCTAACCGCTCAGCTGAATTTCTGTGCCTCCAATGTCCTGAACCATTATTACTGTGACTATGGACCCCTCATTGAAATATCTTGCTCAGACACAAGACTCCTGGAGCTCGTTGACTTTATCTTAGCAGTGGTGACCTTGGTGGCTACCCTGGTGCTGGTGATTCTCTCTTACACAAACATCATCCAGACCATTCTGAAAATCCCCTCTGCTCAGCAAAGGAAAAAGGCCTTTTCCACGTGTTCTTCCCACATGATTGTCATCTTCCTCTCTTACAGCAGCTGCATCTTCATGTACATGAAACCCTCAGCAAAAGAAGGAGTTGCCTTCAGTAAGGGAGTAGCTCTGCTCAATACCTCAGTTGCCCCTTTATTGAACCCGTTCATTTACACCCTAAGGAATCAACAAGTAAAACAAGCCTTCAAGGATGTGGCCAGAAAAATAGTGCATCTTTATTCATTTTAATGGCCTCAAAATCAATGGAAATTCTAAATATTCATGAAGTTACTCCAGCTGATAACTTGAGCTTCTGATATCTCCTCTTGTTAAAATAATTTCTCAGATAAATTAACTGTGAGCACATGTTGAAATGTTGTTACAAATTTGCCAGCAAGAGAAAGGTATTCAAAGAAGGCCAGTTCAAAGATTTTTTTTCTGGTAAATATCTTTTAATAAAGGGAGAAAAGTAGGAAAATAATATTATTAGAGTATGTATAAAAAGAACTGTCTTTAAAAATTGCTTATCATAAATCTGGTGATCAGCTTAAGGATTAAGTTTACCTTCCCATGAAGAGCTCTTAGTCTTATCGATCATGATCAAATAAATGTAGACACATTTTGTCAAAAATTCCTAGACACTTTCCAAAAGGAATTGCTCATGATGTCACACACACACACACACACACACACACACACACAATTCCACTTCAGATGACCTTTCTCAATTTTAAATAATTTTATTCCTCAAGCTTCTCCCTCAGACAACTCAGTGATTACGTCTTCCTAGTATCTACAGAAAATTTCCTATTGGGAAGTATAGCGTGGGATCCCATAATTGTTCTTAAACATTTCTGACTCTCATTTGTGAGCGAAACCAGAGAGAAAACTGTTATCCAGCAATCATTTGAACTTCATTTAAAGAAGAATTTAGCTAAAGAGATAACTTAGGCCATCTTGGCAATGATCAAAAGCTATAGAAGCTGGAATGTGACAAAGTGCCTGACTTTTAGAAGATATATTTATAGGGAATCTGAGGAAGTTGGGAGTCACAGTGTTACTTAGGGAGGCCTTAGGATGCCATGGTCTATTAACTATCTCCACAACTTCCTGCAGTTGGAGTCCCCTGTTTCTCTGACTGTGCCAGTCATTGTGGTCATTGATTCTGGCAGGTGAATGGAGCCACCTGACCTCTACTACTTCAGGCCCCATCATCTCTGTGAATGTTAACAAGCCCAGCTCTATGACCATCTGTGCTACCATCATCTCTGGTGAATGAGAGCTTCCCAGCATCACATTCCTCATGGCCTTGGTGAAAGCTGTGTCCTGTATACCCTCTTATGGAGCAAATCTTCTAGTGGGCCTTATGCTCTTATGTCATATAACCATAATGCCCATCTCCCTCAAAATTTTATTCCTTCCTTTATCATCTTCCAGGGTATCTCAGCTATACCCACATTACAGAATGTTTCCCATAAATTTTCAGGTTCTAAGAGCCACCCCAGGAGTGAAATGGGGTCCTTGCTAGGGTGTTAAATCTCAGATTCTGAGAATGTGTTCCCAGCTCAATAAATTCTCATTCAGCCAGTCTTCCATTCTAGGACCCTGATCAAAATCCAATCCTAGGAACACTTCTCTGACTTCTGCCAGCACCAGCTATCCAATTCTTTTAGTGTATAGATTCTTCCCTCCTTTATCAATTCCAGCATGTCCCCAACTGGATTATACTGGGTTTGGCCCTAATTTTCAGCCTAGCATTTAGAAGGGTTGGGGACAGCTCTGAAGGGAAGCATCTGGTGTCTTGTGAGGGAGAAACTTCTAAAGCATCTTCCAACTAGCTCTTAATTGGGCAAAGTCAACAACTCTGCAAATCCAAAATGTTTGTAGTGAGCTGCAAGGTTGAAATCCTCAGAAGCATCTATCCAGATGTGCCTTTTCCATGTTTCCATTGTCCTTGTTTCTCTCATCAGGACCATGAGCTTCGTAACAGACCTGCCATGGCTAAGCATACAAATGATTCTGGCACTCTATGACTCTAGAAAGTAATTCTGGCACTCTATGACTCTAGAAAGTAGATCAACATGCCACTCAACTATGTCTGTCCTTCCACTACAGGAGATAAGCTCCTCTTTACAACCTACCACTTAAGTATGTCCTCTGGCTCTCACAGCTACCCACTAACTGCTTGTTAACAGCCCTTAGACTCTCATTATATCTCCTCAGGACATCAGTATAATTTGACAGTAACCAGTCAGTTCTGCTGTCTCTATAGGCATTTATTGCCTGTATTTTTCAGATGTCTGTATCGGCACATCTGTATTCTCCTACACTGGTACATTTTTTCAAGTTAATACAGTGAAAATTGAGCGATTGAGCCACCACAGTGTATGCAAGAAGACAAGGATTGAAGGATTTTGTACATT
Organism: Smutsia gigantea; assembly: GCA_032199065.1. Classification (NCBI taxonomy): domain Eukaryota; kingdom Metazoa; phylum Chordata; class Mammalia; order Pholidota; family Manidae; genus Smutsia; species Smutsia gigantea. Next base: position 137,955 of record JAVSCE010004309.1, read on the forward strand.
AAAATTATTGATAGCAACAACAAAAACTAAGCTCAATGCAATTGTTGACTAGATGGATTCAACCTACCAACTATCAGTCTTACAGGAGAAACTATTTTGTGATTGAGCAGGACCCAAAAAAACATGCTATTTTTATGTATAAATACTATTTATCTTAGTCTCCACTATTTGTCTACATATGATGTCCAACTTGCAATAAAAAATTACAAGAAACAAAAAAAAAAGCAAAGAAGAAACAACCCATCATTGAAACAAAGTTTTGAAGCAAAACCAGATGTTGGAATTATCAGACAGAGGGTAAAAATAGTTACAATTAATATGTTAAAAGATCTATTGAACAAGGTAGACACCATGCATGAAGAGTTGGAGAACTTTAACCAAAAGAAAGGTTTCTTTTTAAGAGTATAATGGAGTATAACTAGAATATACAGTAATATAAATAAAGAATTTCTGTAATGGGCTCATAAGTCCACCGGACACAGTTTAGGAAAGAATCAGTAAAACTGAAGAAAGGTCAACAGAAATTATCGAAATTAAGTGCAAAGAGAAAAAATTGTGGGTGGAAAAAATCAGACTATTTCAGAGCAATGGGATAATATCAAACACTCAAAAATATGAGTAATAGGAGTCACAGAGGAAGTGAACAGAATGGGGAGAAAAAAATATTTAAAGTAGCAATTTCATATAATTTTCCACTTACAATGAAAAACAACAAACAACAGACCCAAGCAACCCAGAGAATACATAGCAGAATATCAGGATAAATAACACATTCATACACACATGCACACACACACACACACTTTGATACATCATAGTCAAACTGCTAAAAGCCAAAGGTGAAAAGAGTAAGTTGGCCAACAAAATCTTGAGAAAGAAAAAAAAAGCTGGGGGTATTACACCCCCTGGCATCAAGCTAAACTACAGTAATCAAAACAGTATGTTTTGACACAAGAACAGACTCTTAGATCAATGGAACAGAATAGAGAGCCCAGAAATAAACCCATGTATATATAGTCAATTAATAAATGATAAAAATGCCACGAATATACAATAGGGAAAAGACAGTCTCTTCAATAACTGGTGTTGGGAAAAATAGACAGCTACATTCAAAAGAAAGAAACCGGATTACTGTCTAACTCTATACACAAAGGTAAACTTGAGAAAAGACAGCAGAGTAGGAAGGCAAGGCAAAAACCTCCTTCCAAAAACACAGCAAAGAAGCAACTACAATAAAAAACTGAACCTGAAAATGACATGAAGACTGCAGAACAGACCATGTACATCTGGTGAAGAAGAGAAGACCACACAGAAAAGGGTAAAGTGGCAGAGCTGTGACTGAGCAGGACCCAAGCCCTTCCCCCATCCCAGCCTATAGTTAGGAGGAATAGCAATGGAGCAGGGAGGGGATAGGCACTCAGGAACTCTGCACACCTGGTCCTGGAGATCTGTTCTGGGAGCACAAGTCCACGTTGCCGTGGGTTCTGGTGATTAGTGAGGCTGAACACTAGGGGCAGTTGGAACACTCTGGGAGGCTTAGACTCCAGCCACTTGTGGAGGATGGGCACGCTACACTGGTCCCACTGAGACCCCAAGCAGAGGTGGCAGTTTGAAACATTTGCCAGCATTGGGAGCAGTGCCGGAGGGGCAAGGGTAGGATGGGGCTCTCTCTGCAGTAAAAAGGGTGGGTGGATGATATCTCTCCAACACTCCCTCAGCCCAACAGGTCAGGTATTCTCGGGAGCCCCAGGCACTCCATACCCCTCACTAGCAGCTCAGTCCCAAGGTACTTCCCTGCACATAGCTGCAGGCCAGACCACTAGGCCCAGCAGTGTCAGACTTTGCTTCCTGGCAGGCAGAGGGAGGCTCTCCTATCTTTCTCAGCCAAGGCTCACACCAACTGGGGAGGCACCTGCAGGAGCCAGCCCCAAGTGCTCCTTCCTCCCCACAGGCAGCCAAACCCACTGCTGGGCACCTTACCAGCACCATGGGATGCCTGCACAACATCATGGGATGCTGCTGAAGTGCCTCTAAGCCACCACACAACTCTCCATGTCTGGCCTGCCCCAGAGCCATCCAAATGCCCTGCCTACCCAGTTACTCCCGCAGCCCCACCACCAGTGCAGGTCAGGCAGAGGGTGCTGCCACACACAAAAAAAAAAATGATCTCAGCAGAAGCCACTGCTCTAATCACAAAGGGCCAGCTGAGGCAAACTGCCAGCCACAACAGACTGAGATAAACCACTGCTGGCCGACAGACAGAAAGAAGACATTGCCCATTGCCCACAAACAGCTACTGGGGCTCCACTGCAAAGGAGAACCAGGCACTGGAGAGAAAAGTTTCTTGAGATTCTGGGCACCACAGGTCGCCTTCATAAAGTCATTACTCTCTAGGCCAGGAAGCATAGCAGATCCATCTAATACAAAGGAAGAAACACAGAAACCCTGAAAAAATGAGGAGGCAGAGGAATATGTTCCAAACAAACCTACAGGTTAAGAAAACAGAAAGAAGGCTAAATGAAACAGAGATGATCAGTCTTATTGATGAAGGTTTCCAAGTGAAAATCATAAAAACATAATCACTGATGAGCAGAAAAGTATTGAAGATCTCATGGAGGAATTCAACAAAGAGATATAGGAGCTGAAAAATAGCCACTCAGAGCTGAAGAATACAGTAACCAAAATGAAATATACAACGGAGAGAATGAAAAATAGATTGCTGCAAGCAGAGGAGACAATCAATGAGATGGAAATTAGAGAACAGGAACACAATGAAGCTGAGGAACAGAGAGAAAAAAGAATTTCTAGAAATCAAAGAATGATAAGAGAGCTATGTGACAAATTCAAACAAACAATATTTCATAATGGGTGTACAAGAAGAAGAGAGAGATAAAGGGATAGAAAGTCTCTTCGAGTAAATAATTGTTGAAAACTTCCCCAATCTGGGGAACGAAATAGACACTCAGGTCATGGAAGCACAGACAGCCCCTAACAAAAGGAAACCCAGGAAGACAACACCAAGACATATAATAATTAAAATGGCAAGTATTAAGGATAAGGAGAGAGTGTTGAAAGCAGACAGAGAGAAAAAAGATTACATAAAAAGGAAACCCTATCAGGATATCAGAAGACTTCTCAGCAGAAATTTTTCAGGCCAGAAATATTTAATGTATTGAAACAGAGAAACCTTCAACCAAGAATCCTCTACCTAGCAAGATTATCCTGCAAATTTGAAACAGAGATTAAACAATTCCCAAATAAACAAAGGCTCAAGGAATGTATAACCACAAAACCAGCATTACAGGGTATGTTAAAGGAACTGTTGTAGATGGAAATGTTCCTAAGTCTAAATAGTTTTCACCAGTGAAAATAAACCCCTAGTAAAATTACTTATCTAGCAAGTACAAAATTAAAACAAAAGAAAAATATTAAAATCAACTATACACAAAATCAGTCAAGGGATACACAAAAAATGCAGATTATGATATCTAATACATAAAGTGTGGAGGAGGAAGCAGAAGAAAAACTAAATACTTTTAGATTGGGTTTGAAATATAGCAATCACCAACTTAATATAGACTGTTATACAGTTAGGAAGCTATGCTTAAACTTTATGGTAACCGTAACCTAAAGTCTATAATAGATACACCAAAAAATTAGAAAAGAGGAATCCCATCACAATGCTAAAGAAAATCATCACAAGAGAAGAATATAAGACAGGAAGAAAGGAACAGAAAGGAACTATAAAAACAAACAGAAAACCACTAATAAAATGGCAATGAGTACATACCTATCAATAATTATCTTAAATGTAAATGGACTGAATGCACCAATCAAAAAACATACAGTGGCAGAATGGATAAAGAAGACCCACCTATATGCAGCCTACAGGAGACTCATTTCAGACCCAAAGACGTACACAGACTAAAAGTGAAGGGATGAAAAAAGATATTTCATGCAAATAACAGGGAGATTAAAAAAAAGAGTAGCAGTACTTATAGCAGACAAAATAGATTTCAAAACAAATAAAGTAAAAAGAGACAAAGGGGGACATTATATAATGATAAACGGGCAGTCCAACAGAGGATATAACCATTATAAATATCTATGCACCCAACATAGGACCACCTAAATATGTAAGACAAATACTAATAGAATTAAAAGGGGAAATAGACTGCAGCACATTTATTTTAGGAGACTTTAACACAGCACTCACATTAATAGATCAACCAGAAGAAAATAAGTAAGGAAACAGAGGCACTACACAATACATTAGATCAGATGAACTTAACAGTTCTCTATAGAACCCTCCACTCAAAAGCAGCAGAATACATATTTTCTCAAGTGTTCATTCAACATTCTCTAGAATAGATCACATACTGGGCCACAAAAAGAGCCTCAATAGATTCAAAAAGATTGAAATTGTATCACAAACCTTTCAGATCATGGTGGCATGCAGCTAGAAATAAAAAGCCCACAAACACATGGGAGGTTTAACAACATGCTTCTAAATAATCAACGAATCAATGAACAAATTAAAATAGAAATCAAGCAATACATGGATACAAATGAAAACAAAAACACAACACACCCCAAATCTGTGGGACACGGCAAAGGCAGTTCTAAGAGGAAAGTACATAGCAATAGAGGCTTACCTCAAGAAACAAGAACAATCCCAAATAAATACTCTAAACTCACAATTAAAGAAACTACAAAAAGAAGAACAAACGAAACCCAAAGTTAGTAGAAGAAGGAACATAATAAAGATCAGAGCAAAAATAAATAAAATAGAGAAGAATTAAAAAAAAGATTAAAAAATCAATGAAACCAGGAACTGGTTCTTTGAGAAAACAGACAAATTAGATAAACCCCTGGCCAGACTTATCAAGAAAAAAAATGGAAAGTACACAAATAAGCAAAATCAGAAATGAAGAAGGAATGCTCACAACAGATACCATAAAAATACAAAGAATTATTAGAGAATACTATGAAAAATTATAGGCCAATAAATTGGACAACCTAGAAGAAATGGAAAAATTCCGAGAAAAAATACAACCTTTCAAGACCAACCCAGGAAAAAATAGAAAATCTGAACAGACCAATTACCAGCAATGAAATTAAATTGGTAATCAAAACCTCCACAAACAAATTTCCATAACCAGACGGCTTCACATCTAAATTCTACCAAACATTTAAAGAAGAGCTAATAGCCATCCTCCTTAAAATTTTCCAAAAAGTAGAAGATGAGGGAATACTTCCAAATCATTTTATGAGGCAAGCATCACTCTAATACCAAAACCAGACAGAGATACCACAAAAAAGAAAATTACAAACCAATATCGCTGATGAACATAGATGCAAAAATCCCTAACAAAATATTAGCAAACCAAATTCAAAAATACATCAAAAATATCATCCATCATGACCAAGTGGGATTTCTTCCAGAGATGCACAGATAATACAATATTTGAAAATCAATCAACATCATACATCACATCAACAAAAAGGAAAAAAATCACATGATCATCGCAATAGATGCTGAAAAAGCATTTGACAAAATTCAATATCCCTTCATGATGAAAACTGTCAACAAAATGGGCATAGAGGTACACACCTCAACAAAATAAAGGCCATATATGACAATCCACAGGTAACATCATATCTAATGGTGAAAAGATGAAAGATTGTCTAAGATTGGGATGAAGAAAAGGATGTTCACTCTCACCACCATTATTCAACATAGTCCTGAAGGTCCTAACCACAGCAATCAGACAAAACAAAGAGATAAAAGGCATCCAAATTGGTAAGGAAGAAGTTAAACTCTCACTATTTGCAGATGACATGATATTATACAAAGAAAGCCCTAAACACTCCACAAAAAAACTATTAGAACTAATAACTGAATTCAGCAAAGTTGCAGGATACAAACTTAAAACACAAAAATCTGTTGCATTCCTATATACTAACAACTAGCAGAAATAGAAATCAGGGAAACAATTCCATTTACAATTGCATCCAAAAGAATAAAATACCTAGGAATAAACCTAACCTAGGAGGTGAAAGACTGTACTCTGAAAATTATAAGACACTCGTGAGAGAAATTAAAGAAGACACAGATCAATGGAAATCTATCTCATGCTCAGGGATAGGAAGAATTAATATTTTCAAAATGGCCATCTTATTCAAAGCAATTTACAGATTCAATGAAATCCCTATCAAAATACCAACAGCATCTTCAATAAATTAAAGCAGATAGTTCTAAAATTCATGTGGAACCACAAAAGACCCAAATAGCCAAAGCAATCCAGAGAAAGAAGAACAAAGCTGAGGGTGGGGGGATCATGCTCCCTGACTTCAAGCTCTACTACAAAGCCACAATAATCAAGAAAATTTGGTACTGGTGCAAGAACAGATTCATAGATCAATTAAATAGAATAGAAAGCCCAGAAATAAACCCATGCATATATGGTCAGTTAATATAAAATAAAGGAGCCATGAATATACAATGGGAAAAGGACAGCCTCTTCAACAATCCCTGTTGGGAAAACTAGACAACTACATATAAGAAAATAAAACTGGATTATTGTCTAACTCCATACACAAAAGTAAACTTGAAATGGATCAAAGACCTGAATGTAAGTCATGAAACCATAAAACTCTTAGAATAAAACATATGCAAAAATCTCTTGAACATTTAAGTATGAGAAACTTTTTCCTGGACACATCTCCTCAGGCAAGAGAAACAAAAGCAAAAAAGAACAAGTGGGATTATATCAAATTGCAAAGCTTCTGTACAACAAAGGACACCATCAGCCAAACAAAAAGGCAACCTAAAGTACGGGAGAATGTATTTGTGAATGTTTATCCAATAAGGGATTAACATTCAAAGTATATAAAGAGCTCACATGCCTCAGCACCGAAAAAACAAATAATCCGATTAAGAAATGGGTGAAGGACATGAACAGACAATTCTCCAAAGAAGAAATATGGATGGCCAACACACACATGAAAAGATACTCCACGTCACTAATTATTAGGAAAATGCAAATCAAAACCACAATGGGATATCACCTCACACTATCCAAAAGACAAGAAATAAGTGTTTGTGAGGATATGGAGAAAAGGAAACACTCCTACACTGTTGGTAGGAATGTTAGTTGTTGCAGCCACTGTGCAAAGCAGTATGGAGGTTCCTCAAAAACTAAACATAGAAATACCATCTGACCCAGTAACCCCACTTCTAGGAATTTACCCAAAGAAAACAATTACTGTTTCAAAAATATATATGCACCCCTAGGGTTACTGCTGCTTTATTTACAATAGCCAACATATGGAAGCAACCAATGTGTCTGTTAATAGTGGATAAAGATGATGTGGTACATATAGACAAAGGAATATTATTTAGCCATAGAAAGGAAAAAAACCTGCCATTTACAACAATGTAGGTTGACGTAAAGGGTACTATGCTAAGTGAAATAAGCCAGGCAGGGAAAGACAAATACATATGATTTCGCTTATTTGTGGAATATAAAAACAAAACAAAACAGAATGAACAAAGTAGCAGTAGACCCTAGGTAATGAGAAGTGACTGGTGGTTACCATGGAGGAGGGGTGGTATGGGTGGGTAGGGTGGGTGAGGGGGATAAATGGGAACAAAAATCTCAGTCATAATATAAATTGATCACAGGGATGGAACTGCAGCATGGAGAATATAGTCAGTGGTTCTGTAACATCTTCCTTTTTTATTTATTTTTTTATTTTGGTATCATTAATCTACAATTACATGAGCAACATTATGGTTACTAGACTCCCCCCATTATCAAGTCCCCACCACATACCCCATTACAGTCACGGTCCATCAGCATGAAAGATGCCATAGAATCATTACTTGTCTTCTCGGTTATACTGCCTTCGTCGTATGCCCCCCACCCCCCTGCTACATTATATGTGCTAATCAAAATGCCCCTTTTTCCCCCTTATCCCTCCCTTCCCACCCATCTTCCCCAGCCCCTTTCCTTTTGGTAACTATTAGTCCATTTTTGGGTTCTGTGAGTCTCCTGCTGTTTTATTCCTTCAATTTTTTTCTTTATTCTTATACTCTACAGATGAGTGAAATCATCTGATACTTGTCTTTCTACGCCTGGCTTATTTCACTGAACATAATACCCTCTAGCTCCATCCATGTTGTTGCAAATGGTAGGATTTGTTTTCTTCTTATGGCTGAATAACATTCCATTGTGTATATGTACAACATCTTCTTTATCCATTCATCTACTGATGGACACTTAGGTTACTTCCATTTATTGCCTATTGTAAATAGTGCTGCGATAAACAGAGGGGTGCATATGTCTTCTTCAAACTGGGATGCTGCATTCTTAGGGTAAATTCCTAGGAGTGGAACTCCTGGGTCAAACGGTATTTCTATTTGGAGGTCTTTGAGGAACCTTCATACTGCTTTCCACAATGATTGAACTAATTTGCATTCCCACTAGCAGTGTAGGAGGATTCCCCTTTCCCCATATCCTCGCCAACATTTGTTGTTGCTTGTCTTTTGGATGGTGGCCATCCTAACTGCTGTGACATGATATCTCATTGTGGTTTTAATTTGCATTTCTCTGATGATTAGCAATGTGGAGCATCTTTTCATGTACCTGTTGGCCACCTGAATTTCTTCTATGGAGAAGTGTCTGTTCAGCTCCTCTGCCAATTTTTCAATTGGATTATTTGCTTTTTGTTTGTTGAGGGTGCGTTCTTTGTATATTTTGGATGTCAACCCTTTATCAGATATGTCATTTATGAACATATTCTCCCATACTGTAGGATGCCTTTTTGTTCTATTGATGGTGTCCTTTGCTGTACAGAAGCTTTTCAGCTTAATATAGTCCCCCTTGTTCATTCTTGCTTTTGTTTCCCTTGCCCAGGGAAATATGTTCATGAAAAAGTTGCTCATATTTATATCCAAAATATTTTTGCCTATGTCTTTTTCGAAGAGTTTTATGGTTTCATGACTTACTTTCAGGTCCATGATCCATTTCGAATTTACATTTGTGTATGGGGTTAGACCATTATGCAGTTTCTTTCTCTTACACATAGCTGTCCAGTTTTGCCAACACCAACTGTTGAAGAGGCTGTCATTTCCCCATTGTATATACATGGCTCCTTTATCGTATATTAATTGACCATATACACTTGGGTTAATATCTGGACTCTCTATTCTGTTCCACTGGGCTGTGGGTCAGTTCTTGTGCCAGTACCAAATTGTCTTGATTACTGTGGCTTTGTAGTAGAGCTTGAAGATGGGGAGCCAGATCCCTCCTGCTTTATTCCTCTTTCTCAGGATTGCTTTGGCTATTCAGGGTCTTTTGTGGTTCCATATGAATTTTAGAACTATTTGTTCCAATTCGTAGAAGAATGCTGATGGTATTTTGATTGGAATTGCATTGAATCAATAGATTGCTTTAGGCAGGATGGCCTTTTTAACAATATTAATTCTTCCTACCCAAGAGCATGGGATGAATTTCCATTTATTAGTGTCCTCTTTAATTTCTCTCATGAGTGTCGTGTAGTTTTCAGGGTATAGGTCTTTCACTTCCTTCGTTAGGTTTATTCCTAGGTATTGTATTCTTTTTGATGCGATTGTGAATGGAATTGTTTTCCTGATTTCTCTTTCTGCTGGTTCATCATTAGTGTATAGGAAAGCAACAGAGTTCTGTGTGTTAATTTTGTATCCTGCAACTTTGCTGAATTCAGATATTAGTTCTAGTAGTTTTGGAATGGAGTCCTTAGGGTTTTTTATGTACAATATCATGTCATCTACAAATAGGGACAATTTGACTTCTTCTTTACCAATCTCAATTCCTTGTATTTCTTTCTTTTGACTTATTGCCATGGCTAGCACCTCCAGTACTATGTTGAATAACAGTGGGGAGAGCGGACATCCCTGTCTTGGTCCTGATCATAGGTGAAAAGCTTTCAGCTTCTCACTGTTAAGTATTATGTTGTCTGTGGGTTTGTCATTTACAGCCTTTATTATGTTGAACTACTTGCCCTCTATACCCATTTTGTGGAGTTTCTATCATGAATGGATGTTGAATTTTGTCGAATGCTTTTTCTGCATGTATGGAGATGATCATGTGGTTTTTGTCCTTCTTTTTATTCATGTAGTGGATGATGTTGATGGATTTTTGAATGTTCTACAATCCCTGCATCCCTGAGATGAATCCCACGGGATCATAGTGTATTGTCCTCTTGATGTATTTTTGAATTAGGTTTGCTAATATTTTGTTGAGTATTTTTGCATCTATGTTCATCAGGGATATTTGTCTGTAATTTTATTTTTTTATGAAGTCTTTGCCTCGTTTTTATATTAGAGTGATGCTGGATTCAGAGAATGAGTTTGGAAGTATTCCTCCTCTTCTATTTTTTGGAAAACTTTAAGGAGAATGGGTATTATGTCTTCTCTATATGTCTGATACAATTCAGTGGTGAATCCATTTGGCCCGGGTATTTTGTTCTTGGGTAGTTTTTTTATTACTGATTCAATTTCGTTACTGATATTTGGTCTGTTTAGATTTTCTGTTTCTTCCTTGGTCAGTCTTGGAGGGTTGTATTTTTCTAGAAAGTTGTCTATTTCTTCTAGGTTATCCAGCTTGTTAGCCTATATATTTTCATAGTATTCTCTAATAATTCTTTGTATTTCTGTGGGGTCCATCGTGATTTTTCCTTTCTCATTTCTGATTGATTATGTGTGTAGATTCTCCTTTTCTCTTAATAAGTCTGGCCAGGGGTTTATCTATTTTGTTTATTTTTTCAAAGAACCAGCTCTTGGTTTCATTGATTTTTTTCTATTATTTTATTCTTCTCAATTTTATTTATTTCTTCTCTAATCTTTATTATGTCCCTCCTTCTGGTGACTTTGGGCCTCATTTGTTCTTCTTTTTCCAATTTCAGTAATTGTGTCTTTAGACTATTCATTTGGGAATGTTCTTACTTCTTTAAATAGGCCTGGATTGCAATATACTTTCCTCTTAGAACTGCCTTTGCTGCGTCCCACAGAAGTTGTGGCTTTGTGTTGTTGTTGTCGTTAGTCTCCATATATTCTTTGATTTCTGTTTTGATTTGGTTGTTAACCCATTGATTAATTAGGAGAGTGTTGTTAAGTCTCCATGTATTTGTGAGCCTTTTTGTTTTCTTTGTACTATTTATTTCTAGTTTTATACCTTGGTGATCTGAAGTTGTTTGGTAGAATTTCAATATTTTTGAAATTACTGAGGTTCTTTTTGTGGCCTAGTATGTGGTCATTTCTGGAAAATGTTCCATGTGCACTTGAGAAGAATGTGTATCCTGTTGCTTTTGGGTGTAGAGTTCTGTAGATGTCTGTTAGGTCCATCTGTTCTAGTGTGTTGTTCAGTGCCTCTGTGTTTTTACTTATTTTCTGTCTGGTTGATCTGTCCTTTGGAGTGAGTGGTGTGTTGAAGTCTCCTAAAATGAATGCATTGCCTTCTATTTCCTCCTTTAATTCTGTTAGTATTTGTTTCACATATGCTGGCTCTCCTTTGTTGGGTGCATATATATTTATAATGGTTATATCTTCTTGTTGGACTGACCCCTTTATCATTATGTAATGTCCTTCTTTATCTCTTGCTACTTTCTTCGTTTTGAAGTCTATTTTTGTCTGATACAAGTACTGCAACACCTGCTTTTTTCTCCTTGTTGTTTGCATGAAATATCTTTTTCCATCCCTTCACTTTTAGTCTGTGTATATCTTTGGATTTGAGGTGAGTTTCTTGTAGGCAGCATATAGATGGGTCTTGCTTTTTATCCATTCTGTTACTCTGTGTCTTTTGATTGGTGCATTCAGTCCATTTACATTTAGGGTGATTATCAATAGATATGTACTTATTGCCATTGCAGGCTTTGGATTCGTGGTTACCAAAGGTTCAAGGGTAGCTTCTTTACTATCTAGCCATCTAACTTTAACTCACTTATTACGCTATTATAAATACAGTCTGATGATTCTTTATTTCTCTCCCTTCTTATTCTTCCTCCTCCACTCTTTATATGTTAGGTGTTTTTTTCTGTACTCTTTTGTGTTTCCCTTGACTGCTTTTGTGGATAGCTGATTTTATTTTTTGCCTTTAATTAGTATTTGGTTCATCTGGTTTTTTTGCTGTGATTTTATTTTCTTCGGTGACATCTATTTAGCCTTAGGAGTGCTTCCATCTAGAGCAGTCCCTTTAAAATATCCTGTAGAGGTAGTTTGTGGGAGGCAAATTCTCTCAAGTTTTGCTTATCTGGAAATTGTTTAATCCCTCCTTCAAATTTAAATGATAGTGTTGCTGGATACAGTATTCTTGGTTCAAGGCCCTTCTGTTTCATTATGTTAAATATATCATGCCATTCTCTTCTGGCCTGTAAGGTTTCTGTTGAGAAGTCTGATGATAGTCTGATGGGTTTTCCTTTGTAGATGATCTTTTTTCTCTCTCTAGCTGCCTTTAATACCCTGTCTTTATCTTTGATCTTTGCCATCTTAATTATTATGTGTCTTGGTGTTGTCTTCCTTGGGTCCCTTGTGTTGGGAGATCTATGAGCTTCGGTGGACTGCGAGACTACTTCCTTCCCCAGCGAGGGAAAGTTTTCAGCAATTATTTCTTCAAAGACACTTTCTATCCCTTTTTCTCTCTCTTCTTCTTCAGGTACCCCTATTATGCGAATATTGTTCCATTTGGATTGGTCACACAGTTCTCTTAATATTCTTTCATTCCTGGAGATCTTTTTATCTCTCTCTGCCTCAGCTTCTCTGTATTCCTGTTCTCTGATTTCTATTCCATTAACAGTCTCTTGCACCTCATCCAGTCTTCTCTTCAGTACTTCTATTGATTGTTTCATTTCTGTTATCTCCCTCCTGACTTCATCCCTTAGCTCTTGCATATTTCTCTGCAGCTCCATCAGCATGGTTATGACTTTTATTTTGAATTCTTTTTCAGGAAGATTCATTATATCTATCTCACCAGGCCTCCTCTCTGGCATTGTTTGAGTGATTTTTTGACCAGGTTCTTCTGCCTTTTCATAGTGATAGAAATGATTGCCACCAGGTGGCATGTGTGTCAGCTGGGAGAACAAAGTCCCTTCCTGCTTGCTGGTTGCCTTGCCTGTCTCCACTGCCTGTGCTGGTTACCCGCATACCAGGAGCAGTCTCTAGGTTAATTTCCTGAGCTGTTATGGGCGGGGCTGCCCTCAGGATGGCCTAGGGCACTGCGGGGGTCACAGACATGCTGTATGTGTTCTCCTGTGAGAACGGTACCCCTTCACGCCTTTCAGACCTTGCACCGGCTTCCTCTGCCAGTGCCAGGCAGCTGCGTGTATGCAGCAGCTTCTGAGTCTGGCCCGGTTAGCTGCACACTAGGAGAACATTCTGTGTGGTTGCTGTGGGCGGGGCTGCTCCGCGGCTGCTGTGCAGCAGCTGCAAGTCAGCTGGTTTGCTTGGAGCGCTGGTGGGGGTGGGTGATGAACGGCACTCAAACAACGCCAGAGAGGAGGCCTGGTGAGACAGATATAACGAATCTTCCTGAAAAAGAATCCAAAATAAAAGTCATAACCATGCTGATGGAGCTGCAGAGAAATATGCAAGAGCTAAGGGATGAAGTCCAGAGGGAGATAACAGAAATGAAACAATCAATAGAAGTACTTAAGAGCAGACTAGATGAGGTGCATTATTGCTGTGAGGGGCTTCAGAGCTGCGTTGCCACCCAGAGGCTTAGGGCGCCTGAAGTTCTTGAAGATTCCCAGCCTGCTGGGCTAAGTGTGCTGGGACAATTTTGTCCACCTGTTAAACCCTTGTCCCTTTAACACTTTTAAAGTGCCCGCTTTTCTTTTGTCCCATGGGAGCCGGTTGTGGGGAACCGCCCGCAGTCTCCGTCTCAGATTTTACTTTTCTGTTTCTCTAATATCCAGTATGCCATGTGATGTGTGTCTGTGCTCCTGGTACAGATTACTAGGACTGGTTATTCAGTAGTCCCTGTGTTTCCACTCCCTCCCCACTCTGTTTCTTTTCCTCCCGCTGGTGAGCTGGGGTGAGGGGAGTACTCGGGTCCCACTGGGTCATGGCTTTGTATCTTACCGTTTTTGTGAGATGCTGAGTCCTTGCAGATATAGATGTAGCCTGGCTGGTGTACTGTATCTTCTTGTCTCTCTTTTAGGAATAGTTGCATTTGCTGTATTTTCAAAAATATATATGGTTTTGGGAGGAGATTTCTGCTGCTCTACTCATCTTGAGCGCCTCTCCGGTAACATCTTTCTGTGTTGACAGATAGTAATTGCACTGGTTGGAGTGATTATTTAATAATGTGTGTAGTTGTTTGATCACTGTGTTGTATACTTTAAATCAATATAATATTTCATATCAACTGTACTTCAATTAAAAAACTTAAAAAAGACTATGTTGAAATCATTCAGAGAAAAAAATAATCTAAAAGTAACAAAGATGAGAATTTTGGCTATTTCTCCCTAACAATTTATGTCATCCAGATGACAATAGGCTGGCAACTTTTAAATACTGGGAGGAGAAACTATTGACCTCAGTTTTTATGCCCACTGAAAATATATTTCAAAAATTAAGGCAAAATAAAGAATTTTTAAAGCAAGCAAAAGATGAGAGAACACATTCCCAACATACTTGTGCCACAAGAAGTGTCAAAGGAAATCCTTCAGGCAGAAGAACAGGACTCCAGGCAGATACCTGGGTCTATGCAAGGAAATGAAGCCCACTAGAAATGGTAAACATGAAAGTGAATATAAATTGTCTTATTTTAATCACTTTGAAATACAGTTGAGTGTTTAAAACAAAATTGTAATAATGTATTGTGAAACACAAAATGTACACTAACAATAGTGTAAAGGCCAAGTGGGAAAAAAACGAAAGTAGAGTGTATGGTTGTAAAGTTCTTGCACAGTACGTGAAGTAATATAACATTATTTAAAATAGACAGTAATAAGATTAAGAATTATATTGTAAATCCTGGAGCAACCATTAAAATATCAACACAGAAAAATAACTAATAAGCTAATAATGATAATAAAATGGAGTTTTAAATACTCATTTAAGCCAGCAGGATTTTTGAAGGAAAAGGGACAAAAACAGACATAAAAAGTAGCAGCAAAATGGTAGATTTAAGTCCAATCATATCTATAACTACATTAAATGTGAATGATCTAAACATCCTAATTAAAATACAAAGGGATTGTCACATTAAAAAAAGAAAGTGCTATCTATATAATAATTATAAGACACCAACGTTAAATATATAAAGTGATAAAAGTAAGGGAAAATATTCCAGGTAAACATTAGTCAAAAGTTTTATATATTAGGCTATATAAAATAAAAAAGTAGACTTCAGAACAAAGGATATTATCAGGGATGAAGAAGGGCATTCCATAATGATAACTAGTCAGTTCTCCAGAGAACAACAATCCTACACGTGCATGCGGCACTGAGCAGCAGAGCGTCATCGTGTACTTCATCAGTCTTCGCTCAGTAAGTGACAGAACAAGTAGCCAGAGAAACATAAGGAAATGACAGTTCTACTAAACAAACTGAATTAACTGAACTTTATAGAATGTTCCACCCAACAGCAGAATGTACATTCTTTTTCAAGGGCACATGCCATAGTCACCAAGGTAGACCATAATCTAGACTATAAAGTAAAATTTGTTATGATTCTTTTTCTGTGTCCATTTGCCTGGGCCATGGAGTGCTCAGATGCTTGGTTAGACATTATTTCTGGATGTGTCTATGAAGATGTTTCTGAATGATATTAACATTTAAATCAGTAAACTAAGTAAAGCAGATTGACCTCCCCACTGTGGGTCAATTTCAGCCAATCCATTGAAGGCCTGAATAGAATAAAAGTCTGAGTAACAAAGTAGTTTCTGTCTCTGCCTGTCTTCAAGTTGGGACATCAGTCTTCTCTCATCTTTGGACTTTGATGGAGGAGTTACACTCTCAGCAATCCCCCGTCTCCAGCTTGCTGACTGCAGATATTGAATTTCTCAGCCTTCATAATTGCAGTGGCCTTATCTCAACAAATCTTTTAAAAATCAAAGTAATAAAAAATGTTACCTCATCTTCCTATATTGACAGATATTAGCTGTACTAGTGGGGATGAGGATTTAATAATATGGGCAACTGCTGAAACTAATGTAAGACTGTATATCAATAAAAATGCTACCTATGACTGAAATAAACTAGAAATCACTTACAAAGGTTACCTAGAAAATGCCCTAAATATGTGTAAAAGTAAGCAATACACTTCTAAATAATCCATGCTTAAGGAGGAAGTTACAAATAAAATTATATTTTCAACTAAATGAAAATGAAAGTGCAACATATAAAAATTTATGGCTCACACCTAAAGAAATGCACATTAGAAAATACATAGCATTATACAGAGGAGAATTAAAGATGGTGGCATGAGAGGTGAGACACAGGCTTCCTCCTAAAATTGCATATAATAAGAAAATATAACTGATACAACTAATCCTGAAAGACCAACAGATAAGAGGACAGTGCCAGACTGCATACACCTGGAGAAAAGAGCAGACCTCACAGAACAGGGTAATGTACCAAAGGTGAGACCCAAGCCCTTTTCCCACCCGAACTCACCTGTGGGAGGAAGAGAAATGGAGCAGGGAGGGAATGGAGGCCTGGGACTGCTGAATAGCTAACTCCGGAGATGTGCTCTGGGAGCACAAACCTACATTTCATGGTGCTTGCATGATACTCTCGTGATTACGGGGTTGGAAAACTAAGACGGGCAGAATTTCTGGAGAGACTGAGATTCCAGCCACTTGTGGAAAGCAGGGATCCATATCAGGCTGCCCTGGGACAAAGAAAGGTGGGCTGTCTGAGAGAATTCCTAACAAGGAAGCCCTTAGCAAGAGGGCTGCTAAATGGGCAAGGAATGCACAGAGCTTACTGCTCAAGAGAGAGGACACGTAGACAAAATTGTCTAGGTGCACTCTGCCCAGCAGGCTGGGAGCTTTGCCATATAGACTCTCATATTTAAGGAGGAAAAAGAAATCTTCCTCCTTAGATGATCTTCAGGTGCTCCAGCTCCCTGGCTGGCTACACAGCTTCAAAGAAGGAACCCTCCCTGATACGTAGCCTACTTAGCCTTTCTCCCGGCCAGCCCCACGTGGCTCGCAAACCGGCAAACCCTACCCTGTTGTTACGACAGCCAGAGGGAAGATCTGTCTACAGCAACTACAAACGCAAAGCGTAGAGGCTTATACCTGTGTGCTCAGCCTACTGGTTCAGACGGTGAAGACAGGCATAGCAGCCAGGAAGCAGGAAACAGCTCTTTCTTCCCCCCAGGCACCAATACGACTCCCCTGTGACCCCCCAACATTGTTTTGGGGCTGAACAGCTCCATGGAGTAGAGCTTCTGGACACGAGAGGGTGCTATATACAAATATGAAATGCCAAAGGAACCTGGTTCAGAGTAAAATTATTAATACAACTCCTGAGAAAGATTTAAATTACATCGACCTCATGATACTTCCTGAAAGGGAGTTCAAAATAAAAATCATTAACATACTCATGGAGGCATGGAAAGATAGTCAAGAATTCAGGAATGAATTCCCGTTGAAGGTCCAATCGTTGGAGAGCACAGTGGAGGGTCTTAAAAACAGATTGGATATGGTGGAGGAGATGATAAATGAAATAGAAACTAGAAAAGAGGAGTACAAAGAAGCTGAGGCACAGAGATAAAAAAAAAGGAACTCTAAGAATGAAAGAATATTGAGAGAACTGTGTGACCAATGCAAACGGAACAATATTCACATTATAGGGGTACCAGAGGAAGAAGAGAGAAAAAAGGGGTAGAAAGTATCATTGAGGAGGTAATTGCTGAAAATTTCCCCTATCTGGGGAAGGAGATAGTCTCTCAGGCCTTGGAGATGCACAGATCTCTCAACATAAGGGACCCAAGAAAGACAACACCAAGACATATAGTAATTAAAATGGCAAAGATCAAGGATAAGGATAGACTTTTAAAAGCAGCTACAGACAGAAATAAGATCACATACAAAGGAAAGTGCATCAGGCTATCACCAGACTTCTCAGCAGAAATCTTACAAGCCAGAAGGGAATGGCATGATGT
Source organism: Smutsia gigantea (assembly GCA_032199065.1). Classification (NCBI taxonomy): domain Eukaryota; kingdom Metazoa; phylum Chordata; class Mammalia; order Pholidota; family Manidae; genus Smutsia; species Smutsia gigantea. The sequence continues at coordinate 156,113 of JAVSCE010004309.1, forward strand.
ATTTAATGCAATGAAGCAGAAGGGCCTTGAACCAAGAATACTTTACCTGGCAAGATTATAATTTAAATTTGAAGGAGGAATTAAACAATTTCCAGATAAGCAGAAGCTGAGAGAACTTACCTCCCACAAACCATCTCTACAGTGTATTTACAGGGACTGCTATAGATGGAAGTGTTTCTAAGGTTTAATAGCAGTCACCAGAGGTAAAAAAAAAAAAAACACAGTAAAGAAAGAAGAATAGCTAATTACTAAGCAAATGCAAAATTAAATTAACTATCCCCAAAGTCAATCAAGGGATAGACAAAGAGTACAGATTATGATATCTAATATATAAAAAATGGAGGAGGAAGAAAAAAGGAACCTTTAGATTGTGTTTGTAATAGCATATTAAGTGAGTTAAGTTAGACTCTTAGTTGTAAGGAAGTTAACCTTGAACCTTTGGTAACCACACGTCTAAAGCCTGCAATGCCAAGAAGTACATTCCTATCGATAATAACCCTAAATGTTAAGGGACTGAATGCACCAATCAAAAGACATAGAGTCACTGAATGGATTAAAAAACAGGACCCATCTATATGCTGCCAACAAGAGACTCACTTTAAACCCAAAGACATACACAGGCTAAAAGTGAAGGGATGGAAAAAGATATTTCATGCAGCTAATAGGGAGAAAAAAGCAGGAGTTGCAGTACATGTATCAGACAAAATAGACTTCAAAACAAAGAAAATCACAAGAGACAAAGAACGACTTTATATAATGATAAAAGGGTCAATCCAACAAGAAGATATAACCATTATAAATATCGATGTGCCCTACACAGGAGCACCTACATACATGAAACAAATACTAACAGAATTAAAAGGAGAAATACAATGCAATGCATTCATTCTAGGAAACTTCAACACTCCATTCACTCTGAAGGACAGATCAACCAGACAGAATTAAGTAAGGACAGAGAGGCACTGAACAACACAATAGAACAGATGGACCTAACAGACATCTTCCGAACTCTACACCCAAAAGCAGCAGACTACACATCCTCAAGTGCACATGGAACATTTTCAAGAATATATCATATACAAGGCCACAAAAAGAGCCTCGGTAAATTCAAAAAGATTGAAATTGTACCAACCAGTTTCTCAGACAACAAAACTATGAAACTAGAAATAAATTACACAAAGAAAATGAAAAATCCCACAAACACATGGAGGTTTCACAACATGCTCCTAAATAACCAATGGATAAATCACCAATTAAAAACAGAGATCAAGCAATATATGGAGACAAATGACAACAATACTTCAACACCGCAAAATCTGTGGGACACAGCAAAGGCCATGCTAGAGGAAAGTATATTGCTGTGCAGGCCTACCTCAGGAAAGAATGACCCCATATGAGCAGTCTAAACTCACAATTAACGAAACTAGAAAAAAAAGAACAAAAGAAGCCCAAAGTCAGTAGAAGGAGGGACATAATAAACATTAGAGCAGAAATAAATAAAATTGAGAAGAATAAAACAACAGAAAGAATCAATGAAAGCAAGAGCTGGTTCTTTGAGAAAATAAACAAAATAGAAAAACTCCTAGCCAGACTTATCAAGAAAAAATGAGACTCTACTCAAATAAACAGAATCAGAAATGAGAAAGGAAAAATCACCATGGACAGCACAGAAATACAAAGAATTATTAGAGAATACTATGAAAAATTGTATGCTAACACACTGGATAACCTAGAAGAAATGGACAACTTTATGAAAAATACAACCTTCCAAGGATGACCCAGTAAGAAACAGAAAATCTCAACAGACCAATTACCAGAAACGAAATTGAACTGGTAATCAAAAACCTATCTAAGAACAAAACACCTGGACCAGATGGCTTCACCACTGAATTTTACAAAACATTCAGTGAAGACCTAATACCCATCCTCCTTAAAGTTTCCCAAAGAGTAGAAGAAGAGGGAATACTTCCAAACTCATTGAGGACAGCATCACTTTAATACCAAAACCAGGCAAAGACACCACAAAAAAGAGAAAATTACAGACCAATATCCCTGATGAACATAGATGCGAAAATACTCAACAAAATATTAGCAAACTGAATTCAAAAATACATCAAAAAGATCATCCATCATGATCAAGTGGGATTCATCCCTGGAATGCAAGGATGGTACAACATTCGAAAATCCATCAACATCATCCACCACATCAACATAAAGAACAAAAACCACATGATTATCTTCACAGATGCTGAAAAAGCATTGACAAAATTCAACATTCATTCATGATAAAAACTCTCAACAAAATGGGTATAGAGGGCAAGTACCTCAACATAATAAAGGCCATACATGACAAACCCACAGCCAACATTATACTTAACAGCGAGAAGCTGAAAGCTTTTCCTTTAAGATTGGGATCAAGACAAGGATGCCCACTCTCCCCACCTCTATTCAACATACTACTGGATGTCCTCGCCACAGCAATCAGACTACACAAAGAAATATAACACATCCAGATTATCAAGGAAGAAGTTAAACTGTCACTGTTTGCAAATTACATGATATTGTACATAAAAGAATCCACTCCAAAACAACTAGATCTAATATCTGAATTCAGCAAAGTTGCAGGATACAAAATTAATACGTAGAAATCTGTGTCATTTCTATACACTAACAATGAACTAGCAGAGAGAGAAATCAGGAAAACCATTCCATTCACAGTTGCATCAAAAAGAATAAAATACCTAGGAATAAACCTAAGGAGGTGAAAGAACTATACTCTGAAAACAAGAAGACACTCATGAGAGAAATTAAAGAAGATACCAGTAAATGGAAATATATCCCATGCTCATGGATAGAAAGAAGTAATATTGTCAAAATGGCCATCCTGCCTAAAGCAATCTACAGATTCAACGCAATTCCTATCAAAACACCAACAACATTCTTCAACGAACTAGAGAAAATCGCTCTAAAATTCATATGGAACCACAAAAGACCCCGAATAGCCAAAGCAATCCTGAGAAGGAAGAATAAAGCAGGGGGAATTATGCTCCCCAACTTCAAGCTCTACTACAAAGCTACAGTAATCAAGACAATTTGGTACTTGCACAAGAACAGACCCATAGACCAATGGAACAGACTAGAGAGCCCTGATATAAACCCAACCATATATGGTCAATTAATATATGATAAAGGAGCCATGGACATACAATGGGGGAATGACAGCCTCTTCAACAGCTGGTGTTGGCAAAACTGAACAGCTACATGCAAGAGAATGAAACCGGATTATTGTTTAACCCCATACACAAAAGTAAACTCAAAATTGATCAAGGACCTGAATGTAAGTCATGAAACCATAAAACCCTTAGAAGACAACATACGCAAAAATCTCCTGAATATAAGCATGAGCAACTTCTTCCTGAACGCGTCTCCTCGAGTGAAGGAAACAAAAGCAAAAATGAATTCATGGGACTACATCAAACTACAAAGTTTCTGTATGGCAAAGGACACCATCAACAGAACAAAAAGGCATCCTACAGTATGGGAGAATATATTTGTAAATGACATATCCGACAAGGGGTTAACATCCAAAATATATAAAGAACTTACACACCTCAACACCCAAAATTCAAATAACCTGATTAAAAAATGGGCAGAGAATATGAAGAGACAGTTCCCAAAAGAAGAAATTCACATGGCCAACACATGCATGAAAAGATGCTCCACATCACTAATCATCAGGGAAATGCAAATTAAAACCACAATGAAATATCACCTCACACCAGTAAGGATGGCCAGCATCCAAAAGACTAAGAACAACAAATGCTGGTGAGGATGCAGAGAAAGGGGAACCCTCCTACACTGCTGGTGGGAATGTAAGCTAGTTCAACCATTATGGAAAGCAATATGGAGGTTCCTCAAAAAACTAAATATGGAAATACCATTTGACCTGGGAATCCCACTCCTTGAAATTTACCCAAAGAATACAACTTCTCAGATTCAAAAAGACATATGCACCCCTATGTTTATTGCCACACTATTTACAATAACCGAGACATGGAAGCAACCTAAGTGTCCATCAGTAGATAAATGGATAAGGAATAAGTGGTACATATACACAATGGAATACTATTCAGCCATAAGAAAGAAACAAAACCTACCATTTGCAACAACATGGATGGAGCCAGAGGATATTATCATCAGTGAAATAAGCCAGGCAGAGAAAGACAAGTGCCAAATGACTTCCCTCATTTGTGGAGTATAACAACAAAGCAAAACTGAAGGAACAAAATAGCAGCAGATCCAGAGACTCCAAGAAGGGACTAGTGGTTACCAAAGGGGAGGGGTGCGGGAGGATGGGTGGGGAGGTTGGGAGAAGGGGATTGAGGGTTATTATGTTTAGTACACATGGTGTGGGGAATCACAGGGAAAACAGTGTAGCACGAGAAGGCAGATAGTGAATCTGTGGCATGTTACTACACTGATGGACAATGACTGCATTGGGGTATGGGTGGGAACTTGATAATATGGGTAAATGTAGTAACCACATTGTTTTTTCATGTGAAACTTCGTAAGAGTGTATACCAATAATACCTTAATAAAAAAAAGAAAATACATATTACTAAATGCTTATGTTGGAAAACAAGAAAGCTCTCAAATCAATAATCTGAGCTAGTTGATTGAGAAACAAGAAAAGCATTTTTTAGACTAGATTTATGACTTTTTTCATAGCAAAACTCAACTCTATGTAAGAGGAAACAAATAAAAACATACAATAATGGCAGTATTTTTTTTTCAACAGCAATTCACCTAGTGAGTGTTGATACTTTGGGTCTGAGAGAACAGAAAAGAAGAAAGAAAAATATAATCAAAATGAAATCAAAAACAGAAAAATGATAGAGAAAAATCAAGAAAACAAAACACTGATTCTGAAAGGATCAATGAAATTGATAAACCTCTAGCCAGACTGATCAAGAAATTAAAGAGAAAGGATACAAATTATCAGTCAAAAATGGAAAAGGAAACATCACTGAAGATCCTGCAAGTACTACAAGGATAAGTAAAAATCATGAATAATTCCATGCCAATAAATATTATAACTTAGGTGAAATAGACAAATTACTTGAAAGATACAAATTACCAAAGCTCACTCACTCAAGAATGTGTATTCAATCACAATATAAGTTGGTCACAGGGACAGCAGTACAGCATGGAGAATATATTCAATGATTCTGTAACATCTTTCTACATTGATAGATATTAGCTACACTAGTGGGAGTGAGGATTAATAATATGGATAACTGTTGAACCACTGTGTTGTACATTTGAAATGAATATAAGATTGTTAGAATTTGTCATTAAAAACCTTCCACAAAGGAAGATTTCTTTCCACAAACAAAAAAAGCCCAGGTGTCTCCACCACCAGATATTTAAAGTCTACCAGATATTTAAAGAATAAATTATACCAATTATCCATTAATTCTTCCAGAAAATCAGAAGAGCGGGAAACACTTCCCAACTCATTTGAGATCAGCATTACCCTGATATGAAAGCCAAACAAATACATCTCAAGAGAAGAAAATTACAGACCAATATCCTTCAAGAACAGAGATGCAAAAGCCCTAAATAAAATAACATCAAATCAAATCCAGCAATATTTTTTAAAAAGATAATATATCATGACCAGTGACCAGAAATGTAAGATTGGCTTAACATTCAAAATATCATCAATGCATATGTCCAAACTCATCAAGATGTATACATTAAATGTGTGCAATTTTTATATTAGTTATACCTCAATGAAGCTTTTTCAAGGCTTGAATTAAAAGTTTGCTAATATACGGAAGGATTAATTAATTTTAATCTGAATTAATTAATTTAAAAATGAAATAAAGATAACCCACCAATGTAATTTACTATATCCACAAAAAACCTTTAAAATATACAATCATCTCAATAACTGCAGAAAATGAATTTTTTAAAATGCAGCATGTGCTCATGATTTTTTTAAAACTACCAAATTAGAAATAGAAGGTAAATTTCTCAACTGATTAAAAGGCATCCATGTAAAACCAACAAATAACTCAATCTTAATGGGAAAGACTGAAAGAGCTAACACTGGGGAAAAGACAAGGATATCCACTATCACCACTTGTATTTAATATTGTAATAAAAGTCCTAGCCAGTGGAATAAGTCATGAAAAAGATATTGGAAAGGTAGAAATTAAAACTCATTATTCAGAGACTACATGATCATCAACATAGAAAATTCCAAAGATCCTACAAAAAGCTACCAGAACTAATAAGTGAATTTAGCAAGGTCACAGAATACAGGTAAACATAAAAAATCAATTGTATTTCTATATATTAACAATGAGCAATCACTAGAGTTGGCAAGGAAGAGTACCAGAGACAAGAGCTCTCTAGAGATCTTAGAGGTTCCCCTTAAGTCATTAGCCAAGTACTCATCAGCACATGTGTGTGAGGAAACTACCCAAGTTTTGACAAGTTATCTGGGCCTGGGCCTCTTTGGCTTCTTTATGTACGAGCAAGGAAGACATCTACCTGGTCCCATAAAAACAAGATCCCTAAGGCCATCTGCCTGTGGCAGAGACAAGAGGTCTTCTTTTGATTCTGGAGAGACTCATCAACGAATTGCTGTACCTCCCCTGAGGCCATTTCTGTTTGTTCCCTGGAAGCCAGACACAGCTTCAGGGTGAGCAGACAAAAAGGAGATGGGAATTTCAGAAGGCTCACGAAGGATATGACAAAGGTGAGCAGAAACTGCTTCACAATATATTCTAGAGTAATGAGAAATATAGTGAAGCTTCTCAAAGCTTAAGAACATTGAAAAGAAGACAACTGAAAAGACATCTAACTTACACCATGCCCTTAACAGCTATAAAGTGCTGTTAGACACTGAAAAACTGAAACTCAGGAGCCGGAGAAGAATTGTCCAAGATCGCAGTGTTACCTGCAGAACTAGAATAGAATATGTCTTCTGACTTTTGATAGAGCAGCTTACCACATGTGCAACCTGCAGAGGTACCCATATGTAATGTCACATCTAAACATAGTATTTTAGCAATAGAGTTTAAAACTAGATTAAAATTGCTGAATAGGCTGGACATTCGTATATGTTTGGGATTGCACCAGCCAAGATTGTAATGATGACAAAGTTGTCTTTGATGCCTTCCAAAGTACTTGTCAGTTATCAAAAATATTTACCAACAGTTATTACAAACTACAATATTAACAATAACAGCAACACAACTACTCACTTAGGGGCAAGTTCTTAGGTAAACATTTTGTCATTTTCTCCTGCTATTTTTCACAAATTGTCCTGCTTACAATTTGTGGCCAGAACAATCATATCCTAGGCACATTAGTGAATTCTGAGCATAGATTCTCCTGAGCACAATTTTTTTTCCCAGAATTGATCCCCTGAGTCTGTAATAAAAGACTCTATAAAGCAAAAGTCTCTTTTCATTAGGTAGAACCTGCTCAGAAGCCTCTCCCATGACCCAAAACTTCAGATTTCATGGGGAAACCTGGGCCATAGCACAAGGGGGAAGCTTCCAGCCCCACCTCAGACTCTCGCTGGCCTTTCTGCTACATGGTTTGGGTGTTGACTAAGAAACAGAATATTGACTTTGGGGAGCTACGTTTAGGATTGTTGCTGCTGAAGGGGCAGATATGTTGAAGAAGGCCAGATAGAAATGAAGAATGAGTCAAGAAAAGATTTCTATGGAAACGTAATCCTGTGATTATTTCTACAGAGTTGCCTCCACACTTTGCTGCAAGTCTGAGCTCTTTTCACGAAACCACACAGGACATTCAGGCCTATACACTCCCTGCTCCCTCTTTGGGGAATTGCCAGAGACCTGAAAAATTCCTGTTATCCCTGAGCTGGTGAGTTCCTGGGGCCACTTCCCATATAACAAGTTGTTGGACAAAGGGGGAAGGAGATGAAGGTTACAGCTTCCATTGCCATGTCCAAAAAAATGACACGAACCAAGATTCCTGAATCACTAGGCAAATTCTCTGCTGTCCCTGTAGTCGTTCTGGAAAAATAACAGCTCAGAAACCTATTTTAAAACTGAGGCTAAAGGACAGTCTTCTGCAAAGAGAAAATGGGCCTCTTTGCAAACACAGACTGGCTGTGGGAAGGGAGGTAGGCAGCAGGCCCTAGATAAGAACTCTTCAAACCCTTTTTAGTCATACATTCCACCAGTAAAAATTTTTAAATGAAGTGAGGAAGCATCCCCAAGAGATGTGGATGTTAATTTTTAAATTATTTATATATACTGCTGCATAAATGTGTAGTTTATGTTTAAAAACATACACAGAAACAGAATTTTTAATGAACTAAAAAGAAATTCCATAGTTCACCAACTTAGAGACATACCTTCCAACATCTTTGAAAATGGGAGTCATCTTGTGACAAACAGGATGTTAGCATAGTGTCATAGTCTCATTGGGAGTATCTTTTTTTTTTCTCATAGAGGAGAGATGTGGTTGTCGTGTGGAAGGGAGGCAGGGGGTGAGTGAAATAAGTGAAGGCTATAAAGAGGCACAAAATTCCAATTATAATATAAATTAGCCACAGAGATGAAAGTACAGCATAGAGAATGTAGTCAATAATATTGTAATATCTTTACATGTTGACAGATGGCAACTACACTTATTGTGGTGAGCGTTTAATGACATAGATTTAATGACATAGATACCTGTCAAATCATTATGTTGTACACATGAAACTAATATAATATGGTATATCAATTGTACTTCAATTTTTTAAAAGCATCTTTTCCTTCTTAATGGCACATAAAACAATAGTGTATCTCACATTGAATTGTTCCCTAGATCTTATGAAATATTGTATAGAATGTTCTTATACCTCCTTCCCATGCTCTAGTGAATCATCTGGTGTACCTCATCATGAGGGTGCCCCAACATTTAAAGACCAGTGACAGGGACCGTCGGGTTCCTGGGCATTGGTCTCAACTGAAAAGGAGTGATAGAAAATCATTCATTAATTATATTTCTCAACAGAAGGAGTTTCCTTTGTACTCAGTAAAATAACAAGGCTGAGAGTCTCAGAGAATCTGAGTACTAGCATAGCAATCTTTAGAGATAGCTATCATGTGCTGGGCCCCAAGGGTCAGTGTGAGAAAGGGGTCTGAGAACCTAAATAGACATTTTTCTGAAGACATACAAATGACCAGCAGGTACATGAAAAGATGCCAACATCACCAGCCACAAGGGGAATGCAAACCAAAACCACACTGAGATGTCACTGTCACTGCACACCTGTCAGAGTGGCTGGTATCAGAGACAAGAGATAACCAAGTATTGGCAAGGATGTGGTGAAAAGGGAACCTTTGTGCACTGTTGTTGGGAATGTAAACTGGTACAGCCTCTATGGAAAACAGTGTGGAATTCCTCTAGATATTAAAAATAGAACTACCATATGATCCAGCAGTCCTGTTTCTGGGTATATAGCCAAAGGAAACAAAATCATTCCTTCAAAGATACATCTGCACTCCCATGTTTTTGCAGCATTATTCACAATAGCCAAAGAATGGAAACAACCCCAGTGTCTATCAACTGATGAACAGATAAAGAAAGTGTGGTATATATGCATAATGCTACACCATTCAGCCTCAAAAAAGAAGGAAATCTTGCCATTTGCAATAACACAGATGAACCTGAAAGGCATTACGCTATGTGAAATAAGTCAGACACAAAAAGGCAAATACTGCATTATCTCACTTATGTGTAAAATCTAAATAAAAAGTCAAACTTAAGGAAACAGAGAGTAAAATGGTGGTGCCAAGGTTGAGGGTGGGAGAGATAAGGAGAGGTTATAAAAGGCTACAAGGTACAACTTCCAGATGAATGAGGTCTGAGGATCTAATGTATTGCACAGTGACTAGAGTTGGTAATACTGTATTGTAATATTGAAATTCGCTAAAAGAATTTTTATGTTCTCATTAAAAATACATATATAGATTCAAGATGGCGTTATGAGAGGTGACACGGAGAACTCCTCCCAAAACCACAAATAGTACAAAAACATAGTTAATTAATACAACTAACCCTAAAACAGCAAGAAGAAAGAAGGCTGAACCAAACTGCATACAGACCTCACAAACAGATCAGACCTCACGAAACAGCGTAACGTATAAAAGACTTAATCCAGTGGGACCCAAGCCCTTCCCCCACCCCAGCTCACCGGCGGGAGGAAGAGAAACAGCACGGGGAGGGGGTGGAAGCCTGGGACTGCTGGACACCTAGCCCTGGAGATCTGCTTTGTGAGTGGAAGCCTACATTGTGTGGTGCTCTGGCCGTTGAGGAGCTCGGACGGGCGGAGGGCCTGGGAAACTGACATTTTGGCCATTTGTGGAGCATGGGATCCACACCCGGCCGCTCTGTGTCAGAGGAAGGGCAGTCGGTCTGAGAGGCTTCCTAGCAGCAAGAGGGCTGCTGCAGGGGCGGGGTTTGCACGGAGCTTGCTGCACGGGAGAAGGAAGAGATGGACAGGGTTGTCTGAGCGTGCTCTGCCCAGCTGGTTGGGAACGTTGAGGAGCTTCAGGTGCTCCATCCTCCTGGCTGCATACTCAGCTCCGAGGCCCCCCACTGTGACACACAGCCTGCTGAGCCTTCCTACTGGCCTGCAGGCACCTGCTCGCAAACCGGAAGTCACTGCGCTGTCGTCAGACCAGCCAGAGGGAGGCCGCACCTACAACAACTAGAGACGCAAAGGACAGAGGCTTACACATGTGTGCTTGGCCCACTGGCTCTGACACTGGAGACAGGTGTGAGAGCAAGAGAGACTCCATTTTAAAAAGGGGCCATCTTAAGAAAGAAGCCTCAACCCTGACCTAGTTCTAAGAAAACTTTTTTCCAGTTACTGGAAAAACCACCCATTGTTCCAGTAACCCTCACCCCAGGTAGTTCCCTAGCAACGACCTCAAGGTCCAGACACTCCTGCTCCTTAAAGATAACATACCTTACATGTTACATCAGCCAGCAGCTTAGCACCAGCCAGACTCAACCAATAAAGAATATACAAGACACGCTTACTTTAAATCATCCAATCTGCATATGCCAAGTTAGAGTTCCCATCTTCCTGCACCTTGTAATGCATAAAAACCGTGCCTACCCTGAGCTCGGGGCTCTCACTTAGGAACCGCTGCATCGGTGACAGGTGTGAGTCCAAGCTCGAGCTTGAAATAAATGACCCTTGTGTGTTTGCATCGGAATCGGCTCCTTGGTGGTCTTTCAGGGACTCGTGACTAGGGCACAACATTTGGGGGCTCATCCGGGATCCCCAAGACCAACAGGACCCCTGACCCGAAGGGTCTGAACCGGCCGGTAAGAACTCTGTGTCTATTGTTTGTGTTGTGTTCTGTACTTTCTCCTTTTTGAAGGGGCCCAGTCTGGAGGTCTGGAACTGGTTCCAGGCCGCTCTCTGAACATTGGCATAAGACTTAAGCGGACACGCAGGAGGGTCGCCGATTGGGGTACTGGAAGATGTTCCAGGCCTCCTGGTGGTGGTTCGAGCCCCCCCGGGGCTGTCTGGAGGCCTGGAACTGGTTCCAGGCCGGTCTGAAGGGGTCCCGGAGTTGGTCCAGGGCCCGTCTGGAGGGGGTTCTAGTTCCCCATTTGAAGGGGTCCCGGAGTTGGTTTAGGGCCCATCTGAGGGGGACAGAGTGCCCCTAATCTGTTTGGAACCTTTGAGGGAACGAGGCAGGTCACTACTGCCGAATGGCAGATTGCCGTCGTCCCACTTTCAATTTTGTTTTCGAACGCCGCAGGCATTTTTTGTTCTGCTTTTTGTTTGTCTGTAATGCTTGGTTGGCTCCCGATAGCTTTTTATTTTGAGAAAATGGGTCAGACTCCTTCTACTCCATTATCTCTGATGACAGACCATTTTAAAGAAGTTAAGGGAAGGGCAAATGACCTCAGTGTGGAAGTCCGGAAAGACACAACCATCCCCCACCAGGGGAAGCAGAAGCTGCTCCGAGAGCAGAGGGCGGAGGCACTCCAGTAGGAAGCCCACCCTATATCAGACAAAGAGCTCAGAGGGAGCAGTCTGCCTCTGCCACTGACTCCACTATTCTGCCTCTGTGAGCCACCAGTTCACCAGACACAGGGGGAAATCAGCCCCATCACTACTGGCCTTTCGCCACTAGTAACCTCTACAATTGGATATCAGTAACTCAAATCTGTGTATCAGTTTATCTGTGTGTATGTTCTTTTATGAAAAGTGTTGCTAACTGTAGTCATTGCATCTCAATCTGTATGTTTGTATGTCTAAGTGTGTAAAAAAAATTTTTTTTCTACCTCCAGATGGTATTAATAAGCATTAATGCTAATTTAAGTTGAACTGAAATGGACATATCCTTATGGTTATCAGCTGCCTAAGTTTACCTAAGTCATTTAAAGTTGATGTTATCTGTTAAATATTTCAAGAATACAATGCTTAAAGGCTTGACTTTGTCTAATGTTCAGTAAATGTTTTGTAAGTAATCTAGCATAGTTGCTAAGAATGAGTAAACTAAGTGTAGCAAGTGAACATCTTAATAATAGTGTGTTACAGTGTGTATACTTATGAGACAGGGACTGTGGGTGTAGTCAGAGTAGGGGGAGGGCCTCTGGAAAAAGCAAGGCAGAATATTTGCAGTCAGAGCAATGTAACTACATGCAAGGAAACCCCCTTCCAAAACTCTGTGTTAAACATTAAGCTCCAGGGTCATTCTTCAGTAAGATCAGTGGGTGTTCCCCAGATAAAGAAGAGTACCCCATGTTGTTATTATGCTAATCACTTGTAAGATTCACTTTAGCATGCTAAAAGGCTCAGGCCTATGTGCTGTCTTTCCTCTTTCAGATCTGATGGGGTGGTTTTGCAAAACGGGCAACTAATTTAGCATGCAGACCCAGCTGTAAACAACATAGCAAAAGGCAGGGAAGATCCAACTTAAAGATAAGATTGCATTTTAACACCCAGGAAGTTTAAGAAACAAGATTCTTAACTTACTCTTTAGCAAACACACAATACCTCAGCCCACCTTCGGGGCTGGGCAGGCTGCCTTTTGATATGCTCCTAGACCAAGACGCCAGTATCCTGGAGAGAGAAATCGGGCAAGAAATTCCATGTGTTAAGTTAATTCTGGGGGTTCAGACACCACTTAGCAGGTCTGCACCCCTGAACTTCTTTTCATGTTCTCGAAAAATCCTCATTTTGCCTATAAAACCCCCTAGACAATGCACCACACTGGACTCTCTTGTCCCCTCCTGGCATGAGCCAGGAGCTCTTTCCTCTCACTTTGTTTCTAAATAAAAGCCGGTACCTTGCTCTCCTACCCTGAGTGTTTGTGAAGCTCATGCTTTGGCTTCATGAACAAGAACGCTGGCATCACTTACAAACAGCCTGACAATTTTTGTGGTAACCTAAAACCTTAAAGTTTTGCTAACTAGACATACTTTGTGCTTAGTGAGACATTGTGCTATAAAGCTCATAGTTACAGAAATTATAAAATGTGTTCATAAATGTATCAATCTAAGGAATGATGGTGTTACAGTTTACCATAGCCTATTTTCAGTGTTCATTGAAAGTTAAAGTTCCTAATAGTTTTAAGTTCTAATTAAAACTACTCAAAGTAATAAAGAAAACATCTCTGCTTGCTAGAAAAGATGTGTGTTTTAACAAGAGAAGGTATAAAGAATGGAGATTCATTTTACTTAAGGTAAAAGAAGGTAATTGTTCTAAAGCATAGCTGTTCATTTAAAGAGGGAGAACAGTAAATATAAAAAGAAAGGTCTAGGAACTTTGTGGAAAAATTGACACGGTCGTGCTATGTAAAATTAAAGCAAATGAGTCTTGATATCAAGTACACAGCAAAATTAGAATTTTGTTTTCAGTTAAAGACAAAGTTTTCTTAAACTGATTAGTCTGCTCTTAATGTTAAGAGATTGCAAAGGGAGGACTTCCGGGAAGATGGCGGTGTGAGCAGGGCGGCAGAAATCTCCTCCCAAAACTATATAAATCTATGAAAATACAGCAAATACAACTATTCCTTAAAGAGAAATCAGAGCACACAGGAAAGTGCACAGCATGCAGCCACACCTGGGAGGACTCAGCACCCGGCGAGGTGGGTAAGATACAGAGCCTTGACCCGGCGGCACCCAAGCACTCACCCAGCCCAGCGTGTCAGTGGGAGGAGAGGATTCAGAGCCAGGAGGGAGTGGAAGAGCAGGTCCGCGAAATAACCAGCCCCGGTGGTCTGTGCCGGGAGCGCTGACACACATCGCGCGGTGCATCGGACATTGGAGAGGCAGAAGGTGCAGGTTTTGAGCCGGGAACGTGCCGGGACGGTGCAGCCAGCACCCAGGGATAAGAGAAAAGCACGTGCCGTTTGTAGCAGTCTTGGAGAGGCAGGCAGGGGGCCCAGCGAGGGGACACCATTGCCCGGGCAGGCTCAGCCCTGCAGGCTAGAAGTCCAGGGAAACTTCAGTCTCCTTTGCTGCTGACGGAGAGAAGGGAGCAGACATGCTGGAACTTTATACAGAAAACAATATCCTCCCATTCATTCCCGCCCTGGCCAAAAAGCGGCGCAGCCACGACTGTGGATTAGTGGAGCAACAGCGACACCTACAGCATGCTTAGAGAATCCACTCCAGGTGGGCTTATTTTTTTGTTTGTTTTATTTCTTGCTTTTTTTTTTTGCTCGTTGTTTTATTTCTTGCTCTTTTTTTTTGCTCGTTTGTTTTACTTCTTGCCCCCCCCTTTTTTTTGCTCGTTTGTTTTATTTCTTGTCCTTTTTTTTTCTTTTTTCACCTTTCTTTTCTTCCATTTCTTTCTTCTTTCTCTTCCTTCTTTTTTGGCTTGCTTCTTTTTTGGTGGTTTTTTTCTTTTGTTAAACCTTAAAGACCCCAGCTGACATACGTGGCACCTACCAGCGACCACTTCTATCAACATGACAAGACAGAAGAACATGATACAGACAAAATCACCAAGATCCAGACACCGTCTGAGAAGGAATCTGAAGGGATGGAAATGCAGCATCTCCCTGAAAAAGAATTCAGAATAAAAGTCATAACCATGCTGATAGATCTACAGAGAAATATGCCAGAGCTAAGGGAGGAAGTGAGGGAAGTCAGGAAAGATAAAGCAAAAATGAGACAAGCCATCGACGGGCTCAGCAGCAGACTGGACGACATGCAAGAGACGGTTAATGCAATAGAAATCAGAGAAGAAGAACACAGAGCAGCTGAGGCAGAGAGAGATAAAAGGATCTCTAGGAATGAAAGAATAATAAGAGAACTGGGTGACCAATCCAAACGGAACAATATTGGCATTATAGGAGTATCAGAAGAAGAAGAGAGAAAAAGGGATAGAAAGTGTCTTTGAAGAAATAATTGCTGAAAAGTTCCCATGCTGGGGAAGGAAATAGTCTCGCAGTCCATGGAAACCCACAGATCTCCTAACACAAAGGACCCCAGGAAGACAACACCAAGACACATAATAATTAAAATGGCAAAGATAAAAGATAAGGACAGAGTATTAAAGGCAGCTAGAGAAAGAAAAAAGATCACCTTCAAAGGAAAATCCATCAGAGTAACATCAGACTTCTCAACAGAAACCTTACAGGCTAGAAGAGAATGGCATGATATATTTAACACAATGAAACAGAAGGCCCTAGAACCAAGAATACTGTATCGAGCACGATTATCATTTAAATATGATGGAGGGATTAAACAAATTCCAGACAAGCAAAAGCTGAGAGAATTTGCCTCCAATAAACCACCTCTACAGGACATCTTAAAGGAACGGCTCTAGAGGGAAGCATTCTTAAGGCTAAAAAGCTGTCACCAGGGAAAATAAAATCATAGCAAAGAAAGCAGATCATCCAAACACTAACTAAAGGCAAAGAATAAAACACCTAGTATATAAAGAATTGAGAAGGAAGAATAAGAAGGGAGAGAAATAAAGAAACATCAGACTGTGTTTACAATAACTTAACAAGAAAGTTAAGTTAGATTCTTAGATAGTAAAGAAGCAACCCTTGAACCATTGGTAACCACGAATCTAAAGCCAGCAATGGATATAAGTACATATCTATCTATAATCACCCTAAATTTAAATGGACTGAATGCTCCAATCAAAAGACACAGAGAAATAGAATGGATAAAAAAGCAAGACCCATCTACATGCTGCCTACAAGAGACTCACCTCAAACCCAAAGACATACACAGACTAAAAGTGAAGAGATAGAAAAAGATATCTCATGCAAAAAAACAGGGAGAAAAAAATAGGTGTTGCAGTACTTGTATCAGACAAAATAGACTTCAAAACAAAGAAAGTGATGAGATAAAGAAGGACATTACATAACGATAAAGGAGTCACTTCAAAAGGAGGATATAACCATGATGAATATCTATGAACCCAGCACAGGAGCACCGACATATGTGAAACAAATATTAACAGAATTGAAGGAGAAAATAGAAGGCAATGCATTGATTTTAGGAGACTTCAGCACACCCCTCCCTCCAAAGGACAGATCAACCAGACAGAAAATAAGTAAAGACACAGAGGCACTGAACAACACACGAGAAGAGATGGACCTAACTGACATCTTCAAAACTACACCCAAAAGCAAAAGGATACACATTCTTCTCAAGTGCACATGGAACATTTTCCAGAATAGACCACATACAAGGTCACAAAGAGAACCTAAGTAAAATCGAAAATATTGAAATTCTACCAACCAACTTCTTGGATCATAAAGGTATTAAACTAGAATTAACCTTTGGAAAGAAAACAAAAAGGCTCACAAATACATGGAGACTTAACAACATTCTCCTAATTAATCAATGGGTCAATGACCAAATCAAACCAGAAATCAAAGAGTATATGGAGACAAATGACAACAACAACACAAAGCCACAGCTTCTATGGGATGCAGCAAAGGCAGTTCTAAGAGGAAAGGATATTGCAATCCAGGCCTATCTAAAGAAAGGAGAACATTCCAAAATGAATAGTCTAAAGACACAATTACTGAAATTGGAAAAAGAAGAACAAATGAGGCCCAAAGTCACCAGAAGGAGGGACATAATAAATATCAGAGAAGAAACAAATAAAATTGAGAAGAACAAAACAATAGAAAAAAATCAATGAAACTAAGAGCTGGTTCTTTGAAAAAATAAACAAAATAGATAAACCCCTAGCCAGACTCATTAACAGAAAAAGAGAATCTACACACATAAACACAATCAGAAATGAGAGAGGAAAAATCATGACGGATCCCACAGAAATACAAAGAATTATAAGAGAATACTATGAGAATCTATATGCTAGCAAGCTGGAAAACCTAGAAGAAATGGACAACTTTTTAGAAATATACAACCTTCCAAAACTGACCAAACAAGAAACAGAAAAACTAAACACACAATCACCAGCAATGAAATTGAAGCGATAATCAAAAAACTACCCAAGAACAAAACCCCCGGACCAGAGAGATTCACCTCTGAATTCTACCAGACATATAGAGAAGAAATAACACCCATTCACCTTAAAGTTTTCCAAAAAAAGAAGAGGAGGGAATACTTCCAAACTCATTCTATGAAGCCAGCATCACTTTAATACCAAAACCGGGCAAAGACCTCACCAAAAAAGAAAACTATAGACCAATATCGCTGATGAATGTGGATGCAAAAATACTCAACAAAATATTAGCAAACCAAATTCAAAAATACATCAAGACGATCATACACCATGATCAAGTGGGATTCATCCCAGGGATGCAAGGATGGTACAACATTCGAAACTCCATCAACATCATCCACCACATCAACAAAAAGAAGAACAAAAACCACATGATCATCTCCATAGATGCTGAAAAAGCATTTGACAAAATCCAGCATCCATTCATGATTAAAACTCTCAACAAAATGGGTATAGAGGGCAAGTACCTCAACATCATAAAGGCCATATATGACAAACCCACAGCTAACATCATACTTAATGGCGAGAAGCTGAAAACTTTTCATCTAAGATTGGGAACAAGACAGGGATGCCCACTCTCTCCACTGTTATTCAACATAGTACTGGAGGTCCTAGCCACGGCAATCAGACAAAACAAAGACATACAAGGCATCCAGATTGGTAAAGAAGTCAAATTGTCACTATTTGCAGATGACATGATAGTGTACATAAAAAATCCTAAAGACTCCACTCCAAAACTACTAGAACTAATATCTGAATTCAGCAAAGTTGCAAGATACAAAATTAACACACATAAATCTGTTGCTTTCCTATACACTAACGATGAACTAACAGAAAGAGAAATCAGAAAAACAATTCCATTCACAATTGCATCAAAAAGAATAATATACCTAGGAATAAACCTAACGAAGGAAGTGAAAGACCTGTACCCTGAAAACTACAAGACATTCCTAAGAGAAATTTAAGAGGACACTAACAAATGGAAATGCATCCCATGCTCTTGGCTAGGAAGAATAAATATTGTCAAAATGGCTATACTGCCCAAAGCAATCTACAGATTCAACGCAATCCCTTTCAAACTACCAACAGCTTTCTTCAATGAACTCGAACAAATAATTCTAAAATTCTTATGGCACCACAAAAGACCCTGAATAGCCAAAGCAATCCTGAGAAGGAGGAATAAAACAGGGGTAATTACGCTCCCTGACTTCAAGCTCTACTACAAAGCCACAGTAATCAAGACAATTTGGTATTGGCACAAAAACAGACCCACAGATCAGTGGAACAGAATAGAAAATCCAAACATTAACCCAAACATATACAGTCAATTAATATTTGATAAGGGAGCCTTGGATATACAATGGGGAGATGACAGCCTCTTCAGCAGCTGGTATTGGAAAAACTGGACAGCTACATGTAAGAGAATGAAACTGGACTACTGTCTAACCCCATACACAAAGTTAAACTCAAGGTGGATCAAAGACCTGAATGTAAGTCATGAAACCATAAAAATCTTAGAAAAAAATATAAGCAAAAAGCTCTTGGACATAAACATGAGTGACTTCTTCATGAACATATCTCCCCGGGCAAGGGAAACAAAAGCAAAAATGAACAAGTGGGACTATACCAAGCTGAAAAGCTTCTGTACAGCAAAGGACACCATCAGTAGAACAAAAAGACATCCTACAGTATGGGATAATATATTCATAAAAACCATCTGATAAAGGGTTGACATCCAAAATATGTAAAGAACTCATGCACCTTAACAAACAGAAAGCAAATAATCCAATTAAGAAATGGGCAGAGGACATGAATAGACACTTCTCCAAAGAAGAAATTCAGATGGCCAACGGGCACATGAAAAGATGCTCCACATCGCTAATCATCAGAGAAATGCAGATTAAAACCACAATGAGATATCACCTCACACCAGTGAGGATGGCCAACATCCAAAACACAAACAACAGCAAATGTTGGCGAGGATGTGGAGAAAAGGGAACCCTCCTACACTGCTGTTGGGAATGCAAATTAGTTCAACCACTGTGGAAAGCAATATGGAGGTTCCTCAAAAAACTCAAAATAGAAATACCATTTGACCCAGGAATTCCACTCCTAGGAATTTACCCTAAGAATGCAGCAGCAGGGGTGAACCTAATGAAGGGGGTAGTGTAATCACCATAATATTACTCATTTAATTGTAGATTAATGATATCAAAATAAACTAAAAAAAAAGTAAAAAATTTTTCAAAACAAACAAAAAAAAAGAATGCAGCAGCCCAATTTGAAAAAGACAGATGCACCCCTATGTTTACCGCAGCACTATTTACAATAGCCAAGAAATGGAAGCAACCTAAGTGTCCATCAGTAGATGAATGGATGAAGAAGAGGTGGTACATATACACAATGGAATATTATTCAGCCATAAGAAGAAAACAAATCCTACCATTTGCAACAACATGGATGGAGCTAGAGGGTATTATGCTCAGTGAAATAAGCCAAGGTGAAAAAGACAAGTACCAAATGATTTCACTCATATGTGGAGTATAAGAACTAAGAAAAAAACACTGAGGGAACAAAACAGCAGGAGACTCACAGAACCCAAGAACAGACTAATAGTTACCAAAAGGAAAGGGACTGGGGAGGATGGGTGGGAAGGGAGGGGCAAGGGGGAAGAAGGGACATTACGATTAGCAGATGTAATGTTAGGGGGGCACGGGGAGGGCTGTACAATCCAGACAGGACACGTAGTGACCCTATGGCATCTCACTATGCTAATGGACAGTGACTGTAATGGGGTTGGGGGGGGAGACCTGATGAAGGGGGTAGTGTAATCATCATAATATTACTCATTTAATTGTAGATTAATGATATCAAAATAAACTTAAAATAAATAAATAAATAAATAAAACCCAAAAAATAAATAAATAAATATAAGTCAGATCAAAAAAAGAGATTGCAAAGGGTTTTCTAATTGTTTTATCAAAGTTTCTCATGCTTAAAGTCTCAATGAGTTGTCTGGGTATTTAAGAAAATGAGATCTTAAGTATTAAAAATACTAAAAGCTAAACTTTGCTAACAACTGTAACCTTCTGTATTTGCCTTTGAGGTATTTTGTTGTCATTCTGATTAAATGGATGAGTATTGCTTCATGGCAATATATAATCCTATTTAAGCAAGTGAATTTACCTCTAGTTAACTCTGATATTTTCCAGAAGGCCCCTGGAACACGTCAGAGGAATTTTTCTCATTGGAGAAATATGTGGCTAATTAAGCTTATTTATCAGATATGTAATTACCTGCTTAATTACCTGGAAAGCACTGTCAAAGGGAATGATGCTAAACTTTGTTGCTGGATGTTTTGTGTTGCAAAAATATCCAAATTTCCTTGTGTCAACTGTCTTATAGTAAGCTCTCATCAGATCTTTAGCCACTCTCATTTACAAGTCTTTTGTCATTTATAGTCACTGTTTTATTACTCCTTAACTAGTAAAGAACTAGATTTCAGCAGAACAGGTATTTACATAAGATTAAGTAAACTAAGGAAGATGATTTTGTGGCTTTTTGTTTCAAGTGTTACTGATAAAGTGTTTTAAGTTTTCTTTTCTCTTAAGCTGACAACAGTTTAGTAAATGACAATAGCTTTATAAGCAGAATTGAAACATTTATCTTTCTCTCTACCTGATCCCTCCAGAATTTAAAAACTCGGTGACTACTTTTATATTTCATGGCAGTATATTTATTTGCATAGTTCAATAAGAATCTGCTTTCCTTGTAAGAGGACCAATTAAAAACACTGGTTATATTACCAAGGCTTTGACTGGAATGTTATTCCTAAAAGACATGTGCATAAACTCACATATGAACAGACAGCTTTAAGGAACTGAGGTCGACTTTATAAAGCCCACAAAGCCCCTTGGAAGAACTGGCCTGGTACCTTGCTTACAGGATTCCCAGCAGCCTTACCAGATGAGTAAAGAAGGTCACTTCCTGGCAGGTGCAGGAACCTCAGAATGTCTTGGGGACCTCAAGAAGAGAGGAATTCACCCAAATCTACAGGTACTGAAGGCAAAACCTGATGGCAGGTCTGGCTTGGCTTTCTGGCCTTGAGAGGTCTTTAAAAGTCCAATATGAAGTTCCTTATAAAAAGTTCCAGCAAAGTACATTTAAAAGAGCCTATGTAATCAATTGCTCTTCTTGCTGCACTTATGCAAATAGTCAAGCCAAATGTTAATTATTTTCTTAATCTTGTTACTTCTAATAAAAAAGAGAGTGATGTTAGAGAAAAGTATTGTTTCAATAATGCAGCCTTATCTACACTGTGTCCTAATACTAGTCATTGGGACATGAACTAAATCCAGAACTCTAGTTTCCCCAAGATATCTGGCTATGATTCTTAATTAGAGTTTTACTATTTCTAATCCTCATATTCAGCCATGCATTCATCAATCTCGTCATGTCTGTTCTTCCAGAATGGAAAATCCAACTCCAGATCTTACTATTTAACCTAATAAAATGATTTATTCTATCTTGCCTAGAAGCCACAAAACTGAAAATGGTGATAGCAATAGAACCCAGGATGGAAGTGCCCATCTTCCGAGGCCCTCTTGACCGACCATTGATAGAGACCTAGCTGCACCCCTTACTGCGCCCCCTCTCAGCATAAAGCAGCCAGAGTGTTCATTGCCCCCTTTCCCTAGCAGCAGCTAAGCTTACCATCTGTAGAAGGGGGAATGAGACTGAGACTGTTGGTGTAGTCAGAGTAAGGGGAGAGCCTCCGGAAGAAGCAAGGCAGAATGTTTTCAGTCGGAGCAGTGTAACTACATGCAAGGAAACCCCCTACCAAAACTGTGTTAAACATTAAGCTCTAGAGTCTTTCTTCAGTGAGATCAGTTGAGGCTCAAAGGGCCAGGGGTGGCTTGGCCTATAATGGTTGAGTGTTCTGCAGATTGGGGAGGGTGTCTCGGCATGGCCCATGACTTCACTGTGGGCAGTCCTAGCAGGCAGACGGCTGCCCGGCCCACCTTGGGGGCAGGCCAGGTGGTACAGGTCCACACCCTAAGCCTTCTCTTCACATTATCAAAGTATATGTGGCATGAGATACATCCTTCCTGCTCTAATAGATTATCCTGGAAAGAGTCATGAAAAACTTAAAGCCAATAATACTTGTGCTACTTTTCAAGAATTAACTTCAAGAAATAAGTGACTACTTTTAAGCAACTTTTTGAAATCATATGCTGATTCCCTGCCTGCATTTGCTGCAAGAATATAATCATGTATATTATGATTTTATCCAGAATTATAGCTGTTGGCTTTCCTCTCTTTTATATTTTATCTCCCTGTTTAGTCCCAAGAGATGGGTGGTTAGCCAGAGATGGGTAAGATTCCTCACAGGAGGAGCAACCTAAGACAGGCACAGTCGCAAGGGACTTCAGGTGAGCAAAGTGGGGGCCAAATGAGGTGAGGCATAGAACCTCACCCCCACCAGATGAAAGAAACATTCCCTGTGACAGGCTGTGTCACAGGTCGAGCCCTGCTAATCATTATTCTTGTACCTTTCTACAAATATATTGGTATATATCTCTGTCATTTAAAAACTTTGGGCCCATGATTGGACCCAATGAACAAGAGAAAAGGGGAGAATGTGAGAGCAAGAAAGACTCCATTTTAAAAAAGGGCCATCTTAAGAAAGAAGCCTCAATCCCGACCTAGTTCTAAGAAAACTTTGTTCCAGTTACTGGAAAAACCACCCATTGTTCCAGGAACCCTCACCCCAGGTAGCTCCCTAGCAACGACCTCAAGGTCCAGATGCTCAAGGTCCAGATGCTCCTGCTCCTTAAAGATAACATACCTTACATGTTACATCAGCCGGCAGCTTAGCACTAGCCGGACTCAACCAATAAAGAATATACAAGACACACTTGCGTTAAATCATCCAATCAGCATATGCCAAGTTACAAGACACACTTACTTTGAATCATCCAATCAGCATATGCCAAGTTAGAGCTCCCCTCTTCCTGCACCTTGTAATGCATAAAAACCGTGCCTACGCTGAGCTCGGGGCTCTCACTTAGGAACCGCTGCGTTGGTGACAGGTGTGAGCCTGAGATCAAGCTTGAAATAAACGACCCTTGTGTGTTTGCATCAGAATCGGCTCCTTGGTGGTCTTTCGGGGACTCACGACTTGGGCAGAACACAGGCACTGCAGACGGGAATCAGAAAACAGATCTTTCCTCCACCCCAGGCACCAGCTCCACTCCCCTACAACCCCAACCTCACTATGGGGGCTGAGCAGCTCCAGGAACTGGAGGTTCTGCCCACCAGAGGGCACCACACAGAAATATGAAATGTCAAAAGAACATGGTTTAGACCAAAATCTCACAAACCCCAGAAAAAGGGCCAAATGAAACTGAACACACAATCTTCCTGAAAGAAAGTTCAAAATAAAAATTATAAACATGCTTATGGAGGTAGAGACAAATATTCAAGAACTCAGGAACGAATTTAAGTCGGAGATTCAATCATTAAGAAATCCCATATCTGAAATGAAACATACAATGGAGGGATTTAAAAGCAGATTACAGGTAGTAGAAGAGATAGTAAATGGGATAGAAATTAGAGCAGAAGAATACCAAGAAGCTGAGGCACAGAGGGAAAAAAGAATCTCTAAGAATGAAAAAATATTGAGAGAAGTGTAGGAACCAATCCAAACGGAACAATATTCGCATTATAGTGGTACCAGAAGAAGAAGAAGACAGAGAAAAGGCAATAGAAAGTGTCACTAAGGAGGTAATTGCTGAAAACTTCCCCAATATGGGGAAGGAGATAATCTCTCAAGCACGGAGATTCGCAGATCTCCCAACACAAGGGATCCAAGGAAGACAACATCAAGACATATAATAATTAAAATGACAAAGATCAAGAATAAAGACAGACGTTTGAAAGCAGCTAGAGAGAGAAAAAAAGATCACATACAAAGGAAAACCCATCAGGCTATCATCAGATTTCTCAACAGAAACCTTACAAGCCAGAAGGGAGTGGCATGATATATTTAATGCAATGAAGCAGAAGGGTCTTGAACCAGAATAATCTACCTGGCAAGGTTATCATTTAAATTTGAAGGAGGGATTAAACAATTTTCAGATAAGCAAAAGATGAGAGAATTTACCTCCCACAAACCACATCCACACTGCATTTTGGAGAGACTCCTACACATGGAAGTATTCCTAAGGCTAAATAGATGTCACCCAAGGAAGAGACAAAGAGTACAGAATATGATTCATAACATACAAAGAATGGAGGAGGAAGAAAAAGGAAGAAAAAAAAGAAGCTTTAGGTTGTGTTTGTAATAGCATAGGAAGTGAGTTAAATTAGACTGTTAGATAGTAAGGGAATTATCCTTGAACCTTTGGTAACCACGAATCTAAAGCCTGCAATGGCAATAAGCACATACGTATCGATAATAACCCTAAATGTAAATACTCTGAATGCACCAATCAAAAGACATAGAGTTACTGAATGGACAAAAAAGCAAGACCCATCTATATGCTGCCTACAAGAGACTCACTTCAAACCCAAAGACATACACAGACTGAAAGTAAAGGGATGGAAAAGGATATTTCATGCAACTAATAGTGAGAAAAAAGCAGGAGTTGCAGTACTTCCATCAGACAAAATAAACTTAAACAAAGAAAGACACAACAGACAAAGAAGGACATTACATAGTGATAAAAGGGTCAGTCCAACAAGACGATATAACTATTATAAATATCTATGCACCCAACACAGGATCACCTACATATGTGAAACAAATCCTAACAAAATTAAAGGGGGAAATAGAATGCAATACATTCACTTTAGGGGACTCACTCCAAAGGACAAATCAACCAGAAAGAAAATAAATAGAGAGACAGAAGCACTAAACAACACATTAGAACAGATGGACCTATCGGACATCTACAGAACACTCCATCCAAAAGCAACAGGATACATATTCTTCTCAAGTGCACATGGAACATTTTCAAGAATAGATTTTATACTAGGCCACAAAAAGAACCTCAGTAAATTAAAAAAGATTGAAATTGTACCAACCACCTTCTCAGATCACAAAGGTATGAACCTCGAAATAAATTACACAAAGAACACAAAAAAGCCCACATACACATGGAGGCTTAATAACATGCTCTTAAATAATCAATGGATCAATAACCAAATAAAAAGAGAGTTCAAGCAATATATGAAGACAAATGACAACAATAATTCAACACCACAAAATCGGGGGACACAACGAAGGCCGTGCTAAGAGGGAAATATACTACAATACAGGCCTACCTCAGGATAGAAGAACAATCCCAAATGAACACTTAAAACTCACAATTAATGAAACTAGAAAAGGAAGAACAAATGAGGCTGAAAGTCAGTAGGAGGAGGGACATAATAAAGATTAGAGCAGAAATAAATAAAATTGAGAAGAATAAAACAATAGAAAGAGTCAATGAAAGCAGGAACTGGTTCTTTGACAAAATAAACAAAATAGATAAACCCTTAGCCAGACTTATCAAGAAAAAAAGAGACTACATACATAAACAGAATCAGAATGAGAAAGGAAAAATCACTAAAGACACCAAAGAAATACAAAGAATTATGAGAGAATACTATAAAAAATTATGTGGTAACAAACTGGATAACCTAGAAGAAATGGACAACTTTTTAGAAAAATACAACCTTCCAAGGCTGACCAGCAAGAAAAAGAAAATCTGAATAGACCAATTACCAGCAAAGAAATTGAATTGGTAATCAAAAAACTACCCAAGAACAAAACTCCTGGACCAGATGGTTTCATTGATTAATTTTATCAAGCACTTAGTGAAGACCTAATACCCATCCTCATTAAAGTTTTCCAAAAAGTAGAAGAGGAGGGAATACTCCCAAACTCATTCTATGAGGCCAACATCACTCTAATACCAAAAGCAGGCAAAGACACCACAAAAAAAGAAAATTACAGACCAATATCCCTGATGAACATAGATGCAAAAATACTCAACAAAATATTAGCAAACCGAATTCAAAAACATCATCATAATCAAGTGCGATTCATCCCAGGGTTGCAATGATTGTACATTTGAAAATCCATCAACATCATCCACCACATCAACAAAAAGGACAAAAACCACATAATCTCCATAGATGCTGAAAAAGCATTCGACAATATTTAACATTCATTCATGATAAAAACTGTCAACAAAATGGGTATAGAGGGCAAGTACCTCAACATAATAAAGGCCATATAGGACAAACCCACAGCGAACATTATACTTAACAATGAGAAGCTGAAAGCTTTTCCTTTAATATCAGGAACAAGAAAAGGATGCCCACTCTCCCCACTTTTATTCAACATAGTTCTGGAGGTAATAGCCATGGCGATAAGACAACACAAAGAAATAAAAGGCATCCAGATTGGTAAGAAAGAAGTCAAACTGTCCCTGTTTGCAGATGATATGATAGTGTACATAAAAAACCCTAAATAATCAACACCAAAACTACTAGATCTAATATCTAAATTCAGCAAAGTTGCAGGATACAAAATTAATACACAGAAATCTGTTGCATTCCTATACACTAACAGTGAACTAGCAGAAAGAGAAATCAGGAAAACATTCACAATCGCATCAAAAAGAATAAAATACCTAGGAATAAACCTAACCAAGGAAGTGAAAGACCTATTCTCTGAAAACTACAAGACACTCCTAAGAGAAATTAAAGAAGACACTAATAAATGGAAATTCATCCCATGCTCTTGGCTTGGAAGAATTAACATTGTCAAAATGGCCATCCTGCCTAAAGCAATCTACAGATTCAATGCAATCCCTACCAAAATACCAACAGCATTCTTCAATGAACTAGAGCAAATAGGTCTAAAATTCATATGGAATGACAAAACATCCCGAATAGCCAAAGCAATCCTGAGAAGGAAGAATAAAGGGGGGGGAAGGGGGGATTACGCTCCCTGACTTCAAGCTCTACTACAAAGCCATAGTAATCAAGAGAATTTGGTACTGGCACAAGAAAAGACCCACAGACCAGTGGAACAGAATAGAGAGTCTAGATATAAGCCCAAGCATATATAGTCAATTAATATATGATAAAGGAGCCATGGATATACAATGAGGAAATGACAGCCTCTTCAACAGCTGGTATTGGCAAAACTGGACAGCTACATGTAAGAGAATGAAACTGGATTACTGTCTAACCCCATACACAAAAGCAAACTAAAATGGTTCAAAGACCTGAATGTAAGTCATGAAACCATAAAACTCTTAGAAAAAAATATAGGTAAAAATCTCTTGGACATAAACATGAGCAACTTCTTCATGAACATATATCCCTAGGCAACAGAAACAAAAGCAAAAATGAACAAGTGGGACTATATCAAACTAAAAAGTTGCTGTACAGCAAAGGACACCATCTGTAGAACAAAGAGGCATCCTACAGTATAGGAGAATATATTCATAAGTGACATATCTGATAAGGGATTGACATCCAAAATATATAAAGAGCTCACGCACCTCGAAAACCAAAAATCAAATAATCCAGTTAAAAAATGGGCAGAGGATATGAACAGACACTTCTCCAAAGAAGAAATTCAGGTGGCCAACAGGCACATGAAACGATGCTCCACATCGCTAATCATGAGAGAAATGCAAATTAAAACCACAATGACATATCACCTCACACGGGTTAGGATGGCCAACATCCAAAAGCCAAACAACAATGAATGTTGGCAAGGATGTGGAGAAAGGGGAACCCTCCTACACTGCTGGGGGGAATGTAAACTAGTTCAACCATTGTGGAAAGCAGTATGGAAGTTCCTCAAAAAACTCAAAATAGAAATACCATTTGACCCAGGAATTCCACACCTAGGAATTTACCCTAAGAATGCAGCAGCACAGTTTGAAAAAGACATATCCACCCCTATGTTTATCGCAGCACTATGTACAATAGCTAAGAAATGTAAGAAACCTAAGTGTCCATCAGTGGATGAATGGATAAAGAAGATATGGTACATACACACAATGGAATATTATTCAGACATAAGACGAAAACAAATCCTTCCATTTGCAACAACATGGATGGAGCTAGAGGGTATTATGCTCAGTGAAATAAGCCAGGTGTAGAAAGACAAGTATCAAATGATTTCACTCATCTGTGGAGTATAATAATAAAGAAAAACTGAAGGAACAAAACAGCAGCAGACTCACAGAACCCACGAATGGACTAACAGTTACCAAGGGGAAAGGGACTGGGGAGGATGGGTGGGAAGGGAGGGAGAAGGGTAATAAGGGGCATTACAATTACCACACATAAGGCAGCAGAGGGGGGGCATGGGGAAGGCAGTATTTATAGAGAAGACAAGTAATGATTCTATAGCATCTTACTATGCTGATGGACAGTGACTGTTGTGGGGTATGTGGGGGGGACTTGAAAATAGGGTGTCTAGTAACCATAATGTTGTTCAAGTGATTATACATTAACAATACCAAAATAAAAAAATAATAAATAAATAAATATTTATATATATAAGATGATGGATGCATTAATTAACTGGATGGCGAAATATTTTCACAATGTATGCATGTCAAATCATCACATTGTACACTTTAAATATCTTACTATTTTATTTGTCAATTGTATCTCAATAAAACTGGGGGGCGAAAATGGGTTTGAGCAAAAGAGAATGACATTCTCTATCTTCGAGCAACTTACAATCTAGGTGCAAATCTCAGGCAATTTTTAATAAGGGTTCAATGTAAGCATATAGAAGGTGAGTGAAAATGGCTTCATTTTTAATATAATTTATTTTATTATCAATAAACTACAATTACATATGCAATATTATGGTTATTAAACTACCCCTTCATCAGGTCCCCCCTACCAACCCCATTACAGTCACTGTCCATCAGCGTAGTGAGATGCTATAGAATTACTACTTGTCTTCTCTGAGGTGTACTGCACTCCCCGTGCCCCCCCCAACATTAATATCTGCTAATCGTAATTCCCCTTTTTCCCTCTTATCCCTCCCTTCCCGCCCATTTTCCCCAGTCCCTTTCCCGTTGGTAACTATTAGTCCGTTCTTGGGTTCTGTGAGTCTGCTGCTGTTTTGTTCCTTCAGTATATTTTTTCTTTGTTCTTATACTCTGCATATGAGTGAAATCATTTGATACTTGTCTTTTTCGGCTTGGCTTATTTCACTGAGCATAATACCCTCTAGCTCCAACCATGTTGTTGCAAATTGTAGGATTTGTTTTCTTCTTATGGCTGAATAATATTCCATTGTGTATATGTACCACATTTTCTTTATCAATTCATATACTGATGGCACTTAGGTTGCTTCCATTCCTTGGCTATTGTAAATAGTGCTGCAATAAACATAGGGGTGCATCTGTCCTTTTCAAATTGGGCTGCTGCATTCTTAGGGTAAATTCCTAGGAGTGGAATACCTGGGTCAAATGGTATTTCTAATTTGAGTTTTTTGAGGAACCTCCATAATGCTTTCCACAATGGTTGAACTAATTTGCAGTCCCATCAGCAGCGTAGGAGGGTTCCCTTTTCTCCACATCCTCGCCAACATTTGTTGTTGTTTGTGTTTTGAATGTTGGCCATCCTCACTGGTGTGAGGTGATATCTCATTGTGGTTTTAATCTGCATTTCTCTGATGATTGGCGATATGGAGCATCTTTCCATGTGCCTGTTGGCCATCTGAATTTCTTCTTTGGAGAAGTGTCTATTCATGTCTTCTGCCCATTTCTTAATTGGATTATTTGCTTTCTGTTTGTTAAGGTGCATGAGTTCTTTATATATTTTGGATGTCAACCCTTTATCAGGTATGTTTTTTATGAATATATTCTCCCATACTGTAGGATGTCTTTTTGTTCTACTGATGGTGTCCTTTGCTGTACAGAAGGTTTCAGCTTGATATAGTCCCACTTGTTCATTTTTGCTTTTGTTTCCCTTGCCCGGGGAGATATGTTCATGAAGAAGTTGCTCATGTTTATGTCCAAGAGACGCTTGCCCAAGTTTTTTTCTAAGAGTTTTATGGTTTTATGACTTACATTCAGGTCTTTGATCCACCTTGAGTTTACCTTTGTGTATGGGGCTAGACAGTAGTCCAGTTTCATTCTCTTACATGTAGCTGTCCAGTTTTTCCAATACCAGCTGCTGAAGAGGCTGTCATCTCCCCATTGTATATCCAAGGCACTTTTATCAAATATTAATTGACAGTATATGTTTGGGTTAATGTTTGGATTTTCTGTTCGGTTCCACTGGTCTATGGGTCTGTCTTTGTGCCAATACCAAATTGTCTTGATTACTGTGGCTTTGTAGTAGAGCTGGAAGTCAGGGAGTGTAATTCCCCCTGTTTTATTCCTCCTTCTCAGGATTGCTTTGGCTATTCGGGGTCTTTTGTGGTTCCATATGAATTTTAGAATTATTTATTCCAGTTCATTGAAGAAAGCTGTTGGTAGTTTGATAGGGATTGCATTGAATCTGTAGATTGCTTTAGGTAGTATAGCCATTTTGACAATATTTATTCTTCCTAACCAAGAGCATGGGATGCATTTCCATTTGTTAGTGTCCTCTTTAATTTCTCTTAGGAGTGTCTTGTAGTTTTCAGAGTACAGGTCTTTCACTTGCTTCGTTAGGTTTATTCCTAGGTATTTTATTCTTTTTGATGCAATTGTGAATGGAATTGTTTTTATGATGTCTCTTTCTGTTAGTTCATCATTAGTGTATAGGAAAGCAACAGATTTCTCTGTGTTAATTTTGTATCCTGCAACTTTGCTGAATTCAGATATTAGTTCTAGTAGTTTGGGAATGGAATCTTTAGGGTTTTTTATGTACAGTATCATGTCATCTGCAAATAGTGACAATTTGACTTCTTCTTTACCAATCTGGATGCCTTGTATGTCTTTCTTTGTCTGATTGCTGTGGCTAGGACCTCCAGTACTATGTTGAATAACAGTGGAGAGAGTGGGCATCCCTGTCTTGTTCCCGATCTTAGATGAAAAGCTTTCAGCGTCTCGCCATTAAGTATGATGTTAGCTGTGGGTTTGTCATATATAGCCGTTATGATGTTGAGGTACTTGCCCTCTATACCCATTTTGTTGAGAGTTTTAATCAGGAATGGATGCTGAATTTTGTCAAATGCTTTTTCAGCATCTATGGAGATGATCATGTGGTTTTTGTTCTTCTTTTTGTTGATGTGGTGGATGATGTTGATGGATTTTCGAATGTTGTACCATCCTTACATCCCTGGGATGAATCCCACTGGATCATGGTGTATGATCCTCTTGATGTATTTTTGAATTCGGTTTGCTTATATTTTGTTGAGCATTTTTGCATCTACGTTCATCAGGGATATTGGTCTGTAATTTTCTTTTTTGGTGAGGTCTTTGCCCGGTTTTGGTATTAGAGTGATGCTGGCTTCATAGAATGAGTTTGGAAGTATTCCCTCCTCTTCTATTTTTTGGAAAACTTTAAGGAGAATCGGTGTTATTTCTTCTCTATATGTCTGGTAGAATTCATAGGTGAATCCATCGGGCCCGGGGGTTTTGTTCTTGGGTAGTTTTTTGATTACAAATTCGATTTCGTCACTGGTGATTGGTCTGTTTAGTTTTTCTGTTTCTCGCTTGGTCAGTCTTGGAAGGTTGTATTTTTCTAAGAAGTTGTCCATTTCTTCTATGTTTTCCAGCTTGTTAGCATATAGATTCTCATAATATTCTCTTATGATTCTTTGTATTTCTGTGAGGTCCATCGTGATTTTTCCTTTCTCATTTCTGATTGTGTTTATGTGTGTAGATACTCTTTTTCTCTTAATGAGTCTGGCTAGGGGTTTATCTCTTTTGTTTATTTTGTCAAAGAACCAGCTCTTGGTTTTATTGATTTTTTCTATTGTTTTATTCTTCTCAATTTTATTTATTTATTCTCTAATCTTTATTATGTCCCTCCTTCTGGTGACTTTGGGCCTCATTTGTTCTTCTTTTTCCAATTTCTGTAATTGTGTCTTTAGACTATTCATTTGGGAATGTTCTTCCTTCTTTAAATAGGCCTGGATTGCAATATACTTTCCTCTTAGAACTGCCTTTGCTGCGTCCCACAGAAGTTGTGGCTTTGTGTTGTTGTTGTCATTAGTCTCCATATATTCTTTGATTTCTGTTTTGATTTGGTCGTTAACCCATTGATTAATTAGGAGAGTGTTGTTAAGTCTCCATGTATTTGTGAGCCTTTTTGATTTCTTTCTAAAATTTATTTCTAGTTTTATACCTTGGTGATCTGAGAAGTTGGTTGGTAGGATTTCAATATTTTTGAAATTACTGAGGTTCTTTTTGTGGCCTAGTATGTGGTCTATTCTGGAAAATGTTCCATGTGCACTTGAGAAGAATTTGTATCCTGTTGCTTTTGGGTGTAGAGTTCTGTAGATGTCTGTTAGGTCCACCTGTTCTAGTGTGTTGTTCATTGCCTCTGTGTCTTTACTTATTTTCTGTCTGGTTGATCTGTCCTCTGGAGTGAGTGGTGTGTTGCAGTCTCCTAAGATGAATGCATTGCTGTCTATTTCCTCCCTTAATTCTGTTAGTATTTGTCTCACATATGCTGGCGCTCCTCTGTTGGGTGCATATATATTTATAATGGTTATATCTTCTTGTTGGACTGACCCCTTTATCATTATGTAGTGTCCTTCTTTATCTTTTGCTACTTTCTTCGTTTTGAAGTCTGTTTTGTCTGATACAAGTACTGCCACACCTGCTTTTTTCTCTTTGTTGTTTGCATGAAATATCTTTCTCCATCCCTTCACTTTTACTCTGTGTATATCTTTGGATTTGAGGTGAGTTTCTTGTAGGCAGCATGTAGATGGGTCTTGCTTTTTTATCCATTCTGTTACTCTGTGTCTTTTGATTGGTGCATTCAGTCCATTTACATTTAGGGTGATTATTGATAGGTATGTACTTATTGCCATTGCTGGCTTTAGATTCGTGGTTACCAAGGGTTCAAGGGTTGCTTCTTTACTATCTAACAATCTAATTTAACTTTCTTGTTATGTTATTGTAAACACAGTCTGATGTTTCTTTCTTTCTCTCCCTTCTTATTCCTCCTCCTCCATTCTTTCTATAATAGGTGTTTTATTCTTTGCCTTTAGTTAGTATTTGGATGGTCTGCTTTCTTTGCTATGATTTTATTTTCTCTGGTGACATCTTTTTAGTCTTAGGTGTGCTTCCATCTAGATCAGTCCATTTAAGATATCCTGTAGTGGTGGTTTATGAGAGGCATATTCTCTCAACTTTCGTTTGTCTGGAAATTGTTTAATCCCTCCATCATATTTAAATGATAATCGTGCTGGATACAATATTCTTGGTTCGAGGCCCTTCTGTTTCATAATGGTAAATATATCATGCCATTCTCTTCTGGCCTGTAAGGTTTCTGTTGAGAAGTCTGATGATAGTCTGATGGGTTTTCCTTTGTAGGTGACCTTTTTTCTCTCTCTAGCTGCCTTTAATACCCTGTCTTTATCTTTGATCTTTGCCATCTTAATTATTATGTGTCTTGGTGTTGTCTTCCTTGGGTCCCTTTTGTTGGGAGATCTATGAGCTTCAGTGGACTGCGAGACTACTTCCTTCCCCAGCGAGGGAAAGTTTTCAGCAATTATTTCTTCAAAGACACTTTCTATCCCTTTTTCTCTCTCTTCTTCCTCTGGTACTCCTATAATGCGAATATTGTTCCGTTTGGATTGGTCACACAGTTCTCTTAATATTCTTTCATTCCTAGAAATCCTTTTATCTCTCTCTGCCTCAGCTGCTCTGTACTCCTGTTCTCTGTTTTCTATTTCATTAACAGTCTCTCACATCTCATCCATTATGCTGTTAAGCCTGTCGATCGCTTGTCTGATTTCTGCATTGTCTTTCCTCACTTCCCTCACTTCCTCCCTCAGCTCTTGCACATTTCTCTGTAGGTCCATCGGCATGGTTATGACTTTTATTCTGAATTCTTTTTCAGGAAGACTGTGCATTTCCATCCCTTCAGACTCCCTCTCTGGGGTTGTCTGGTTGATTTTGGTCTGAACCATATTCCTCTGTCTTTTCATGGCTATAGAATTGGTCACTGATAGTTGCCACGTATGTCAGCTGGGCTCTTTAAGACTTTAAAAAGCGAAGAAAAAAAAGAAGAAAGAAAGAAAAAAAAAGAAAAGAAGAAAGAAAAGAAGTAACAAAAACAAAACAAAACAAAAAAACAGAAAAAAATGCCCACCGGACATAGATTATGTGGGAATGCTGTAGGTGGCGCTATTGCCCCACTATTCCACAGCTGTGACTGCGCCGCTCCGCAGGGCCCTTTATCGCTCTGGCAGGGGTGGGAACGAATAGGAGGCTGTTGATCTCAGTGAGAAGTGTAAGTATGGCTACGCTTCCTCAGTCGCCAGCTAAGGCATCTGAAACTCCCCAGGACTCCCAGCCTGCTGGCCTGAGTGTGCTGGGGCAATCCGGCTCCTCCGCTGGGCTCCTGTCTCTTTAAGACCGCTGAAGAAAGCACGCACTTTTTTTTCCTTCCCCAGAGCTGGCTGCAAGCACCCTGGCGCGTTCCCCGCTCAGATCCTGCCCCTCTGTCTCTCCAATCACCGCTGCACTGCGCAATGTGGGTCAGCGCTCCCCGTGCAGATCACCGGGGCTGGCTACTTCGCGGGGTGTACTTCCACTCCCTCCGGACTCTGAATCCTCTCCTCCCGCTGGTGCGCCTGGGTGGGGGAGTGCTTGGGTCCCGCCGGGTCACAGCTCCATATCTTACCCGCCTCTTGGGGTGCTGAGTCCTCTCGGGTGTAGCTGCATGCTGTGCGCTTTCCTGTGTATTCTCGTCTCTCTTTTAGGAATAGATATATTTCCTGTGTTTTCGTAGATAAATATAGTTTTGGGAGGAGATTTCTGCCGCCCTGCTCACACCGCCATCTTCCCAGAAGTGAAAATGGCTTCTTATTCCAAAATTACATGCTGCATTTGTGAGCAATGCTTTAGGAAGTAGGTGCTTTGTGGTGAATACTGATCTGAGGAATCCAGTGCCTCTGCTGAGGAGAGGAAGGTACGTGATGAGATACACAGAAGAACAAAACAGTCCCTGAGCTTAAGTGTTTATGATATGGCAGGGAAGACAGGCTCTGGCCTCTCTAACAGACTCTATGAAGGTAAAACAGGCCCAAACTGTGTGTCTCGGGAGCTGGGAGGAGGTAGTTGATTCAGCTTAAGGCTCGCAGCAAGGCATCCTGTAAAGGGTCGCACTTAAGCTGGGTCTTGAAGGATAAACTTGAAGAAGCTTGCCTGTTCCAAAGAAGACAAGATACAGCAGAAAATTGTTGGTAGCCATTCTCACAGGAAATAAAAGGAAAGAATAAAGGAAAGAGAAGAGGGAGGGAATGGGTGGGGAGAGAGGAAAGTCATTGACATTCAACAGTTGCTTAAAGATTCTGAAAGAGGTGACTTCTCTGACCGGAAAAGGCCCCCAGAAGCTTCTGCTCTGCTTGCCTGGATCCATGGTGAGGCAGCGGACAGTAGGAGTAAAGGACTACAGGAGAAAGTTTCCTCTTCCTCATCCTAATTTCTGATGCTTCCCTCTGCTCAGACTTGCATGTTTCTGGAAAGGGCTGAGGTCCACAATGGCCAATCAGATGGTAGTAACTGAGTTCTTCCTCCAGGGCCTGACAGACACCAAAGAACTTCAGGTGGCAGTTTTCCTGCTCCTGCTCCTTGCCTACCTCATGCCCATCTCTGGAAACCTGGCCATCATCAGCCTGACCTTGCTGGACATCCGCCTGCAGACCCCTATATACTTCTTCCTCCAGAATCTTTCCTGCTTAGAAATTTGGTTCCAGACAGTCATTGTGCCCGAGATGTGATCTAACATTGCCACCATCAGCTTCACAGGCTGCGTCACTCAGGACTTCTTCCACACCTTCCTGGGGGTCACAGGGCTCTTCCTCCTCACAGCCATGGCCTGCGACTGGCACACTGCCATCTGCCAGCCCTCCCACTACCCTGTCCTCAAGAGCAGCAGAGTCTGCACGCAGCTCATCCTCACTGGCTGGCTGGCAGGATTCTCCTTCATCATCGTGCCTGTCACCCTGACCAGTAAGCTTCCATTCTGCGACACCCAGATCAACCACTTCTGTGATTATACGCCTCTAACGGAGGTGGTGTGCAGTAGCCCAAAGGTGCTGGAGATGGTTGATTTCACCCTAGCCTTGGTGGCCCTGCTCGGCACTCTGGTGCTGACCACCCTGTCTTATGTCCAGATCATCCAGATGATCGTCAGGACTCCCTCTGTCTGGCAAAGAAAGAAGGCCTTCTCCACCTGTTCCTCGCACATCACCATGGCCACCATGTGCTATGGCAGCTGCTTCTTCATGTCCCCAGGCAAGGGGGTTGATCTCAACAAAGGAGTGTCTCTAATAAATACAATTATTGCCTCCCTCTTGAACCCCTTCATCTACACCCTCAGGAACCAACAAGTTAAGCTAGTGAAAGACATGGTCAGAAAAATGCCTTGGCATCCAAATAAATAACAGCCATCCAAGGCCTCTTCCAGGGAAACTTGAGTGCCCTCCCCAGCCCAAAAATGCCACAGAAAGTGTTTTCAAAGTCAGGCTTCTGTTAAGACCCTTCAAAATCCTTCAAGATTTTCTAGCTCCCACCCATTCCCTTGTCCCAAAGCCACTCCCATATTTCAGGTATTTGTTCTGGCAGCACCGCACCCACAGGTACAAAAATCTGTATTAGTTACCAATTTCTGCTTAATAAATGACACCCA
Source organism: Smutsia gigantea (assembly GCA_032199065.1). Lineage (NCBI taxonomy): Eukaryota > Metazoa > Chordata > Mammalia > Pholidota > Manidae > Smutsia > Smutsia gigantea. The sequence continues at coordinate 193,458 of JAVSCE010004309.1, forward strand.
AAATATAGTGGCTTAAAATTACAATTATTTTCTCACAGTTTCAATGAGCCAGGAATTGGGATGTTGATTAGCTGGGTAACTTTGGTTTGTCTTTCATGAGGTTGCAGCCAAGCTGTCATCCAGGGCTGTGGCCTCATCTGAAGGCATGACCGAGGGGGACTCACTTCCAAGCTCTCTCATGTGGCCAGAGCCTTCCCTCAGTTCCTTGCTGTGTGGGCCTCTCCAAAAGGTAGTTCCTAACATGGCAGCTGTATTCCATCAAACCAAGTGAGCAAAAGAGCATCTGAGCTAGAAGCCGGTTTTTCCATGACCTAGTTTCAGAAATCACCCCTTTACTTAGCCATATTTTTTGTGTTAGAAGTAATTCACTAGGTCCAGCCTACACTCAAGAAGAGGGGATTGCACAAGGGCATGAACCAAGAGGTGAGGATTATTGGGGTGGGAGGGCCACCTTAGAGGCTGCCTAAACCTCTTTATTTTAAAAAAGAGGAAACTGAGGCCAAGAGGCTAATAGCCCTCAACTAAAGAACTGTTCATTAGAAACAGTCATTATCATATCAATTTCAATTAATTAACAGCATAAAAATGTATGTACATGTTTTAGAAAACAATACTGAGTAACTCTCAATGCAATTAACACCAAGAGCTGGTTCATCTAGAGAAATTACTTTCAAGAATAATAAGATATGAAGATTTCATAGGAGTTTCTTCTCTCTACTGCTGTCAAGTAACTGAGAAAACTCAATGGATGAAATCAATTCTAAATGTGGGACTGACTCACTAACTGAGAGATAAATGAGTTGTTTGAAAAGATAGGAAAATGTGTCCCCTGTGGCTTTCCTGCCTGACACTGCCGCCTCCTTTAGGTCCTATCACAAGATTGTAGATGGGTCCAACCCCAGAATGGCTAGCCCAGAACCACCTGGTCCTATGGATAGTTTGTTTCACAACTCTTAGAGACACGTAATTTTCAGACTACTATCACCTCACATATAATCATGTCTTACCTCCCAGAAATAGGTACCATCGCAATTATCGCAAACTTTTTCTATTCTCTAACTACACAAACCCTACTCTCTCCCTCTTCTTTTGGAAAGGAAAAGAGAAAAGGGGATTGTGGAAGGACTGAGGAATACAGGAAGGAAGTTTCTAGTGCTCAGGTCCAGGTTACAAAAGCAGCAATGTCCCTGTGGGACCAAAATCACAGGCCCTGTGAGGCCAGGGAAGAGGGTGGAAAGGGGAGAGGAGGGAAAGACTGGGCAAGTCTGAACAGGGGCTGCCTGGAAGCACAGAGGCGCCCCCAGCAAGAAGTCTAGACACTCCTCTGCAGGGACAGCCCCAAATTCCCAAAGACAGGCTCTTGTGGGGACATTAAGGAGAAATTTGAATCACACACACACATAAACTCCCCCTGGACTCCAACTATCACGACTGAATGCACCAATGGCAAACCCCTAGTCCTCCAGCCTCACTCACCTCCTGGCCTGTCCCCAGGTCCGTCATGCCAGGCCCATCACGGACACCCCGACATCAGGCTCCCCTTCCTCTGCTCTGGGACAGCATGATCTGAAGAAAACACGAGGCCCCAGACCTGCCTCATCCTGTCGCATTCGAACCTGGCCCTCAGGGTTGCTCAGACCCCATTTAATCACCTCTGAAATCCCTGACAAATATCCCCCGATTCTCTCTTGAATCAAGTGATCCCTGGCATTTCTCAGTCTTTTTCTCTTCACTGAGTTTATCACCCATTTTTCAGGAAAGGATAAAGCTGTGCTGCTCAAGCTGGGAAATACCAGATCCCCTGACCTCAGCATATCACTGACCCCATGCCCACTTTCTAACCCTGACCACCCCTCTCAGAGGAGAACGTATCTCTCTCTCTGTTACCCCAAAAGAGGCAGCAGGGAGAATTAAAAAGAACACACTTTCCAGCTTGGGTGTAAGTCCTACTTCTGCTTTCTAGTTATGTGGCCTAAAGCAGGAGACTTCATTCCTCAGAGCCTTGGTTTCCTCTTGATAAAGAAACAGTCTGCAATGAAACACAGGTGCTTCCAGACCATTTCTTACCCTCCCACCACAGAGATCTTGACCTCAACCCAGGAGTGATCCCCTATTGCCTCTGGACCTTGCCCCCCAACAGGCTGCTTGTTTTGAGTTACAGAGATGCAGAACCACCTGCTCCACTGAGAGGAGCTTGTTCCCCAGACCAGCTCCAAGTCTCTCCCATTCACAGCCATGGCACACCACCCTTTCACTCTTTAGGGCTAGGCATCTTGAAGTTATCACTGACTCTTTCTGCAATCTGTCACCCACCCTGCTATCTCTTCCTTCAAAGTCCCTCTGACTCACTCAACCCCTGTTTCAACACTGCTCAAACATAACACATGTCAAATATGACCAACTCTGAAAGACTGCCCAAGAGTTGCACATTCTTCGCTTCCCTGCAGCCACTCTCTGGTGGTGTGCTCCCACGCTGACTCTGGGTCTGGCCATGTGGCTGGCTTTGGACAAGGCGACACCAGCAAACATAATACAAGCAGAAATTCAAAAAGCCCTTGAAACCCTTTGACTGCCACGTGAACAAGCCTGGACTACCCTTGTAGATGATAAAAGACATGCTTGCTGATAATACACACACACACACACACACACACCCTGCCTCCCTGAGACAGAGCCACCCCACTGACAGCAGTCAGCTGAGGACACGCAAATGGGCATCAAGGACCAACCAAAGAACTAGGCAAACAAGCCCAGTGCAAGGTGCCAACCCACAGCATCGTAAACTCAACGAAGGTGGTTGTTTAAGCCACTGAGTATTCAAGTGTTTTCTTACAAAAATTAACCAGTACACCAAAAAAAAGTAAGCATTATGGTAAACACATCCTGCATCCAGGTTAAGGATCCAAGATTAAGGTGAAAGGGGCAGAGTGTTTACCATGTGAGTTCGAGTGAGTTTGATCAGGTCACCTAGGATCAGAGGCCAGAGGAAGTCACCAGCAAATAGGCTCTGAACAGGAAAGACACTGAGGCAAAACTATCTACTTTCCCTCTAGCCCTGCAGTAAGACTCGGATGGAGAGGTTGGCCTGCTAGGTTTTGAAGTCTTACCCCAATGAGCCTGACATGAACACATTCTCTGTATGAAATGAGGTCTAATGCTTCCCAGAAAGCTCAGAAGCCACCTGTGGCCTCAAGTCCCCACACTCGTGTCAGGAGTATTTCTGGGACACCTCTTCCAGGTACTCTGTCCCCCGAGAATAAAATTCTCACATGAAGGTAATGTTCTGCAGAGAGAGGTCCAGAGCTGCACTGTCTCAGAAACTGTGGAAAAGCCAGGCAGGAGGAAGATCTGCTGATTTGCTCACTTCTCGACCTGAATCAGCCTTACTTAAATGTGTCCCTTTCCTTTCTCCAAACCAGTAAGACACACAATTTATGAGCCAAGTCCCACAATCTCAAGCGCTCACACACTGCATTAGTACCTCGCAAATTCATTCCATCTTCCACTTCAAGGCCACCATGATGTGAAGCTGATGCCTGCATGAGACCTGCCACCAGAGCTGCAGAACCAGGAGAGGGATTAAGGACCAGGATGTGGTTTAAAACATGTACATGCAGAGGACACCAGATTCTCCAGGCAAGGTGGGGGGGGTGCAATATTGCAGAGATAATCTAGGTAATCTGTTCCCTCTAGTGGGATCTCCTATTTTTACATCACACAAACCACAAAATTAAGAAATTTGAAAGGATTTAAATTCTCAAACAATGGAATCACCGTCCTGGGAATAATGCAAGCAAACACCTCCCTCTCATGGGCATTTTGATTATTTTGGTTTTTGTTTGTTTTGTTTCATTTCATTTGTATTTGCCTTGTTTTCTTTTAGAAAATGTCAACCAACCATGGTAGCTGGCAAAAATTTTACCTGCCCTAATTAATGTAACTTAGCCAAACTTCCCTTTATGGCTTAATTCTTATCACTGCTGTTTCCCTTGGGGGTCTGGTTAAGCAAGGCTTTTTGAGCTACTTTTTAGGGTACTTGATGCCTGCTTCTTTTTATCACTGATGATTTGGAGGGCATTCTCACTAGGATACAGATATTTGCTTGTGCAATTTCATTAAAAATTAATAGAAAGGATGAGATCAAACCTAGGTATTTATGGAGCTAATAAATTCATCTAGGCATTTTCAGTGTTCTGCTTTAATCGTTAAGCTACATTAACAAGTCAGATCTGAGGAGATGCCTGTCCATGGGGACTTATGGATTTAAGTATTACGATGGTGTTAGTATGATTTTTTAAATCATTGAGTAATTTTTTTCTAATCTGTTAATGTTGAGAATTATGGGGATTTTTATTTTAGGGCTTAGTTAAATGTACTTTGATTTTAAGCAAAGAAAATATCACATCTAGGGAGATACCTGTCTGGAAATTTTGTGAATTTAAGTAGCATGCTTGTATTAATGGAAAATATATTTTTATTTGATGAGTAGTTTTTTTCTAACCTATTAGGGCTGAGAATATGAATAGTTTTGTTTAAAATACCGAAGAGGAGTACTCACAAATTAAGGAACTCTGCTTAAATGCAATTGCCAGTAGTCATTTTAGGGTGTCTTGCCAATGGGTTTAGCCCCAGGCAAGTTCACTATAGATTCACTGTGACCAAAGAAATTTACAGCAAAGGGTTCTTGGGGTGAAAGGGTTATACCCAACTTTATTTCCAGGTGGCAGGTCAGTCACTAAAATCCCATTCACTCAGAGCAAGTGTGTATGCAGCAAACCGGTCTCTGCCTCTGGGCCCCTCTGTCTGCACAGCCGTCCTCTAGGCCTCTGTCCTCAGCGCTGCCACCACTCCAGCCTCTGCTCTGCTCTCCTGCAGCCTTGCAGCCCTGCCACCCCACCGTGCACAGAGCACTGGGCGGAGCTCTTTATATAACACAATAATGGCTTATTGCCTAAAGGTGTGGAAGCAGTAGCATAGCAACAGGCCAGTTACATCATCAGGTGGTTTAAGTTCAGTGAGGATCCTGGCCATAGGAACCCCACTTTCCCCACACTCCATCCCTCCAGGATTCTTGCCTTACAATCTACACACTTTCCATCTTCTGCAATGGTCCCTGTGCGAGAAAGCTGGAGTACTGTAACCAGATTCCACAACAGCAGCAGAGGATAACAACAACTCAGAGATAATAAAAAATTAAGATACAGGTAACAAAAATTATAATGATCCTCAAGCCAGAGGATTCAGCTAGGTTCAAAGCCCCATGCAGATTAAGTCCAAAGCATGTCCATTCCAGCCATCATGTGGTCTCTGGTCCCCCCGGTCCCTCAGGGCAGATACCTTGACCTTTCCCTCAGTCAAGCCATCTTCCCCAATCACCTTCCTGTGTGGGCTCAAGTGAGGTTGGCTCACTTTCCAGCAGGAAGTCTTGCAAACACACAGGCCGGACTCATGGCTCTGACTCTTATCTCTGCCTCTTTGGTCTTAATGGCTGGAACTGCTGCTCTGGTTTCAGCTGTTGCCATAGCTCTAGTAAGATCCTATTTGACTTCCCATCTAATTTCCTTCCATCTGCTCCTGCCCATATTAAATCAACCCACATCTGGGTCCTCGTAACCTTCATGGGGCCCTGTAAATTTTTCTGGGAGTAACAGGTCTTATTTATTTCCGAATTCTCGTTGCTTCTGCCTCTCCTAAATCTGCTACTGTACGTGTCACCTCGCTTATGGGATGCCCTAAGTGAGGGGAAAGAATAGCCACTAGAGACCCAAAGAGGGATGTAGGAGCCATTTGAAGTACAATATTCCTCATCCCAGTAGTGAAAATCTCTTCATCTGGGCCATAATTCTCTGGACTATAGATGGCTTTTCTCATGCCTAGCTCTCATAGCACCTGTTGGAGCTCAGCATATGTCTGCTATCTAACAGGAGAGGATGGTAGATCACCTGGATTGGGCCACACAGCACGAAGTGCAGGCATGAGCCAATCGGGGAGGGAGTGACTCCCTGGGATCTGATGTGCATTTTGTAATCGCTGCCTCAAGGCAGGCTGCACTGTCAGGGAAGACAGCTTTCCCATCTCTGACCCCGACAGAACAATTCCATCCACCCCTAAGTCCCACAGACGCAGGAGCCAAGCTGATATCGACTCCAAGGGCTTCTGCCTAAACTGGGAGCCCAAATCCACCAGCTCAGCCTGAGTATAGGGGGGACCATAGAGTGCTCCATGACCTGGGGAGGGGGCTGCTCCTCTCCTTGGGGAACCTTCAGCTGCTGGGTCTTTATTTTCTTTACAACCACTGGGCATGCTTTCAATACAGGAGGCACCAGTGCCTCTGGCATCACCCCTTCTTCTTTCTCCAACTCCTCCATTTCTGGGGCTGATGGCACCTTTCTCTCCCCTCCCCCGAGTGCCTCCTCGGCTACACCTTTACCTTTTCTACTGTGCCTCGCAGCAATGTTAGTTCAGTCTTCAGAAGGTCTCTTACCTTCTGCTCGATGCTTTGCAGCTGACGTTCTCGTACCACCTCCGCCTGTGCTTCCCTCAGGAGTTCATCTTTTTCCTTGATGGCCTCTTCCTCCTTCAGAACACCTGGCAGTGCTGCCATCTCGTCTCCAATGGCACCTTGCTGCCGGCGCTCCCGTGCTGCCTCCTCTCACATCAAAGCCATCTCCTTCCTCAGGGAATCCACAGAAGTTTGCAGCTCGCACTCTCGTGCCGCAATTTCTTGGGTCTCTTCTGTAGACATTTTTAATACTGTGAGAAGCAGCCAACCCACAGTCCCCACTGCCTCATGGGCACTCTGCTTCTCAAAGGATCTGCTTACTATACCAAGGGCCACCCCTACAGCCTCAGGTGTCACCTCCACTTGCCTCCAGTCCTGGGGTGGGGCCCCATCTTCTAGAAGGCAAGCCACCTCAGACCACATACACATTGGGGGACGATCCACTGTCTCCCCATTCACAGGGGCAGCCTGCTGAAGCACCCCTCCCATAAGGACAGCCTGTCTTTTTCCTTGGTCAACAATGAATCCTGCTGACTACACCAACTGTCTTGCCAATGGGTTTCAACCCCAGGCAAGTTCACTATAGATTCAATGTGACCAAAGAAATTTACAGCAAAGGGTTCTTGGGGTGAAAGGGTTATACCCAACTTTATTTCCAGGTGGCAGGTCAGTCACTAAAATCCCGTTCACTCAAAGCGAGTCTGTATGCAGCAAGCCGGTCTCTGCCTCTGGGCCCCCCTGTCTGCACAGCTGTCCCGCACAGCCGTCCTCTGGGCCTCTCTGCACAGCCGTCCCGCACAGCCATCCTATGGGCCTCTGTCCTCGACACTGCCACCACTCCAGCCTCTGCTCTGCTCTCCTGCAGCCTTGCAGCCCTGCCACCCCATCGTGCACAGAGCACTGGGTGGAGCTCTTTATATAACACAATAATGACTTATTGCCTAAAGGTGTGGAAGCGGTAGCATAGCAACAGGCCAGTTACATCATCAGGTGGTTTAAGTTCAGTGAGGATCCTGGCCATAGGAACCCCACTTTCCCCACAAAGGGCTCTCAGGAAAAAATTAAAAGATCAAAGTAAAATCCTTAAAGAAAACAGTCATAATTTACTATACATCTGTTATTGCCCCAGACCTCAAATAAGGAAACAGTAACTTCGGGCTTTCTGTTCCTCCCTTCCTAACAGGTGCTCAGACTGTATGACGGGGTTGAGGGAGCTCTGAACTGCTCTAGGGGTGGAGAAGCAGAGGAAGAGAGGGAGTAGAAAAGGGGAAAATCAAGGGTGAGAAAGGTGGGAAACTGGAAAGACAGGAAGAAAGAAAGGGAGACAAACTCAAATATTGAAACTGCTGTTTACATAAATATTTTAATGTGTTTAAAGCATGGGTTCTTCAAAAGTACTTTCTACTTGGAAATTCCTTCTAAGTGTCAATTTTTAAAATACTTTATTAAGACATAAAATTTTATTTGTAAAGATGTAAACAATTTTTGAAACTTCTATTTAAAAAACGACTATGCATATGATCTGGCCAGACAGTTGGATGCTTGGGACAAAGCTAATGAACACAAATATCTGTAGATTTTAGTGTTTCTAAAATGACCCTTGGTTTCTAAATATACTCAATGGAAAATGGCCTTAAAATGATTCACTTGAAGTGTTATCAAAATCTTGAAGTGGCAAAATCTGGGTAATGATTATGAAGATCCACTACTGTCTCACCTGAGGGTTTCAGCCCTGGGCAGTATCATTATGGATTCAGTGAGACCGAGAAATGACAACAGAAGATTCTTGGGGTAATAAGGTTTATATCCGGCTTTTTTCTCAAGGCAGTAGGTCAAGGACTACAATCACGTTTGCATCCAGCAATCTACAGATCCATAATCCTCCATCTCTGCCTCCCCCAGAGCACTGGGCAGAGCTCTTTATATAGTGACTCAGTCAATAATAGCTCATTACCTATGGGTGTGGATGCTAATTAGCCTAGCAGTAGGCCAATTACATCATCAAGTAGTTTAGGGCCAGGTGAGGGTCCTGGCAATAGGAACTCCCATTTTCCCAGCAACTACTATCTTCTCCATTTTGTCTGTTTGTAAAAATAAGAAGGCTTTTAAACATCTAAACATAAAATGGGTTTTTTAATCCCAAGCACCATATCTGTGGGGAAGTTGGGGTTCCTATGGCCAGGATCCTCACTGAACTTAAACCACCTGATGATGTAACTGGCCTGTTGCTAGGCTACCACTTCCACACCTTTAGGCAATAAGCTATTACTGTGCTATATGGAGAGCTCGGCCCAGTGCTGTGGGCAGAGGCAGAGATGCTAGTGCTCGGCCTACCACTGGGAGAACAAGCCAGGTAATAAACCCTTTCACCCCAAAGAACGTTCTGCTGTCAATTTCTTTGGTCACATTGAATCCATAGCGAACTTGCCTGGGGCTGAAACCCATTGACAAGACAATATCCTTTCTAAATAAAAAGAGAAAGTACTCTTGAAGCTGAGGCTTCAATGACCTTGCCAGGTTAGAGCAATTATAGATCAATGCCAAAGACATTTAAATAGCCATAGGCCAACCACCAATAGCCATAGAAGGTTGTTCATAGTTTAGTTTTAAAGGGAAGTTTCAAGCTGTCTTGACAGTGGGTTTCAGCCCTGGGAAAGTTCACTATGTATTCAACGAGTCCCCCCAAAAAAGACAGTGGAATGTTCTTGGGGTGTAAGGGTTTATACCCAACATTATTGCCACAGTGACAGGTCAGTGACTAGAATCCTGTCCACTCAGAGCGAGTCTGCATGCAGCAAGCCGGTCTCTGCCTTTGGGCGTCTCTGACCCCGGTGCCATCTCAGTCTCTGTCCTCGGTGCTGCCACCACTCCAGTCTCATCTCTGCTCTCCTGCAACCTTGTAGCCGTGCCACCATGTTGCCCAGAGCATTGGGCAGAGCTCTTTATATAGAATCAATAGCAATGTATTGCCCAAACATGTGTAGTGAGCAAGCCGACCAGGGCCAGGTGAGAATTCTGGCCACAGAAACCTTCACTTTCTCCACACGCCACCCCTCCAGCCTCTAGCCTCTCATCTATGTGCCCTCAATCCTCTGCGATGGTCCCTGTGCGAGAATGCTGGAACAGTGTAACCAAATTCCACAATAACAACAAGCTACAACAACCTTTGACTCTGGCTTCTGCTTCTTTGTCCTCAGTGGCTGGAACCACTGCTCAGGTTTCAATTGTTGAACCAAATTCCACAGTATTCCACAGTAACAACAAAAGCTCTGACAATATACAAATAACAAAAATTACAACAAATTAAAATAACCCTCAAGCCTGAGGAGATCCATTGCCACCAGGTGGTCATCCTGGCTGGTACTCAAACCAGTTCTACTCAAATGAGAACCAAAAGGACCATGGGTGGGCCTCACAATACCCACCTTCTCCAGCCTCTCCAGCAGAAAGTTGTGCAGACACACAGGCCGGTCTTGTCACTTTGTCTCTGGCTTTTGCTTCTTTAGTCTCAGTGGCAGGAACCACTGCTCAGGTTTCAATTGTTGCCACAGCTCCAGTAAGATTTTATTTTACTTTCCATCCAATTCCTCTCTGCGTGCTCCTGCCTTTATCAAATTGTGGATAAAATGAGAGTTCCTGTGGCCAGGATTCTCACCTGGCCCTGGTTGATTAGCTCACTGCACACCTGTGAGCAATACATGGCTGTTGACTCTATATACAGAGCTCTGCCCAGTGTTCGGGGAGTGACATGGTGGTATGGACGCAAGGCTGCAGGAGAGCAGGGCAGAGGCTGGAGTGGTGGCAGCACCGAGGACAGAGGCCCAGAGGACGGCTGTGCAGACAGAGGGGCCCAGAGGCAGAGACCGGTTTGCTGCATACAGACTCGCTCTGAGTGAATGGGACTTTAGCGACTGACCTGCCACCTGGAAATAAAGTTGGATATAACCCTTTTACCCCAAGAACAGTTTTGCTGTCAATTTCTTTGGTCACAGTGAATCTATAGCGAACTTGCCCGGGGCTGAAACCCATTGGCAAGACGCAAATCAACCCACATTTGGGTCCTCATGAACTTCATGTGGCCCTTTAAATTCTTCCTTTGAGTAGCAGATTGTATTTCCTTTTGTACTTTCACTGCTTGAGCCTGAGGTTAGGAGCAGAGCATAGAGCGCTCCACGACCTGGGCAGGGGTTGCACCTCTCCTGGAGGAACCGGCAGTTGTCAAGTCTTTATTTTCTTTTGGACTTTCCACCAGCTTTCAACCAGGTGGGGTCTCAACCAAGGAGGGCCTGATGCCTCCAGCACTGGCAGGGCCTTCACCCCACCTGTTCATCAAACCTCCACTCCTCCATTTCTGGGGCTGCCAGCTCCACTGCATCCTTCCCCTGCCCCACGGCACGGGCAGCCTGACTGTCATGCTGCTTCTACGAGGGCCACTTCTCGGGCTACTGTTTCTTGGGCTACCATTATACCCTTGACCTTTTGTACAGGGCCTCACAGCAACACCAGCTCAGTCTTCAGCAGCTCTCTTCCCTTCACCTCAATACCTCGCAGCTGGTGTTCTCGTGCCACCTCCACCTGTGCTTCCCTCAGGAGTAGGTCCTTCTCCTCCATGGCCTTTGCCTCCTTCAGAGCACCTGGCAGCACTGCTGTCTCATTCTGTAAGGAGTCTTTTACCTCATTCACTGGACCTCACAGCTCACATTCTCACACTGCCTCTTCTTGTGCTTTTTATAGGGTCCTTCCTTCTCCTTCCTGGCCTTTACAGTACCTCACAGCAACACCATTTCATTTTTTAACAAATCTTTTACTTCCTCCCCCACACCTAACAGCAGGCATCCTTGTGCTGCCTCCTCTTGTATCAATGACATTTCATTCTTCAATAAATTCACAGCAGTTCACAGCTCATATTCTTGTGCTATTTCTTGTGTCTCTTTCAGGAGCACGTTCTTCTCATCTGCAGAATTTTTTAATACTGTGAGAAACAGCCAACCCATAGTTCCTGCTGTCTCACAGGCACTCTGTTTCAGAAAGGACCTCCTTATATATACCAAGGGTCACCTCTACTGCCTCAGGTGTCACCTCCACCTGCCTCCAGTCCTGGGGTGGGGCCCAGACCTCTAGGAGACAAGCCTCCTCAGACCACATGCCCATTGGGGGACAATCCACTGTCTCCCCATTCACAGGGCAGCCCGCTGAAGCACCCCTCCCATAAGGGCAACCTGTTCTGCTCCTTGGTCAGTAATGAATCCTGCCGATGCCACCAATTGTCTTACCAGTAGGTTTCAGCCCCAGAAAAGTTCACTATAGATTAAATGAAACCGAAAAAAAATGACAGTGGAATGTTCTTGGGGTGAAACGGTTTATACCCTACTTTATTCCAGTGGTAGCAGGTCAATCACTAGAATCCCGTCCACTCAGAGCAAGTCTGCATGCCGCAAGCCAGTCTCTGCCTCTGGGCCTCTCCGCCACACAGTCGTCTCAGTCTCTGTCCTTGGCGCTGCCACCACTCCAGTTTCTGCCCTCCTGCAGCCCTGCAGCTCTGCAGCTGGGCAGCAGCCCAGAGAACTGGGCAGAGCTCTTTATATAGAACCAATAACAATGTATTTCCCACATGCGTGTAGTGAGCTGCCTGACCAGGACCAAGTGAGAATCCTGGCCACAGGAACCTTCATTTTCTTCACACAAGCTGTAGATAAAGTGAAAGTTCCTATGGCCAGGATCCTCACCTGAACCCAAACTACTTGATGATGTAACTGGCCTGCTGCTAGGCCACTGCTTCCACAGCCGTGGGCAATGAGCTATTATTGACTGAGTCCCTATATAAAGAGCTCTTCCCAGTGCTCAGGGGAGAGGCAGAGATGGAGGAGGAATATGGACCTACAGACTGCTGGATGCAGATGTGGTAGTAGTACTCGACCAACTGCCTTGAGAATAAAGCTGGGTATAAACCCTATTACTCCAAGAACATTCCTTTGTCATTTCTCAGTCTCACTGAATCCATAGTGAACTTGCCTGAGGCTAAAACCCATTGGCAAGACAATTGGCATAGTCAGCAGAATTTACTGTTGACCAAGGAAAAGAACAGGCTGCCCTTATGGGAGAGGTGCTTCAGTGGGGTGCCCCTGTGAATGCGTAGACAGTCAACTGTCCCCCAGTGGGTATGTGGTCTGAGGTGGCTTGCCTCCTAGAGGGCTGGGACCCACCCCAGAAGGGGACGCAGGTGGAGGTGACACCTGAGGCAGTAGGGATGGTCCTTAGTATAGTAAGTAGGACTTTGAGAAAGAGTGCCTGAGAGGCAGCGGGGACTGTGGGCTGGCTGCTTCTCACAGTATTAAAAAAGTCATACCGCCTATGCATGCTGCTGTCCCCTTTATTGCAGGCCTGATGGATACCCTCAGCCATAAACTAGGAACATAACATTATGTGGTAAATCTTGCTAATGCCTTCTTTTCCATTGACGTTGAGCAGGAAAGTCAGAAACAGTTTGCCTTCACATGGAAAGGACACCAATGGACTTTCACTATCCTTCCACAGGGATACCGCCACAGCCCACCATCTGTCATGGACTTGTAGACTGGGACTTGGCTATAAGGGAGAAACCACCAATGGTGTGGCTGTACCATTATATTAATGATGTCATGCTCACATCTGATTCTCTTTCAGATCTAGAAGGTGCAGCACCTAGACTGCTGCAACATCTACAGGAGAAAGGATGGGCTGTGAACAGTACCAAGGTTCAGGGACCTGGTTTGTCAGTCAAACTCGTGGGGGTCATCTGGTCAGGTAAGACTAAAGTTATACCAGAAGCACTCATAAATAAAGTCCAGACCTTTCCTACCCATACAACTGTGGCATTGTTATAGGAGTTTTGGGGTCTTCTAGACTACTGGAGTGTTTATCCCACACTTGGCACAAATTCTGAAGCCCTTACACCGGTTGGTATGAAAGGGCGTCAGGTGGAACTGGGATGAGTCATGTGCATCTGCCTTTACTACAGCAAAACTGGCAGTCAAGGCCGTGCAGGCCTGAGTGTGACAGACCCATCAAGGCCCTGTGAGCTGGACGTTCATGGGACTGAAGACAGTTATGGCTGGGGTCTCTGGCAGTGGCTTGAATGAACTTGCCAACCCATTGGATTCTGGTCACAACTCTGGAAAGGGGCAGAGGTACGATACACTTTGATAGAAAAACAACTGGCTGCCATGTATCACGCCTTGCTGGTTACAGAACCCATCACTGGAATGGCCCTGATAAAGGTAATAACCACCTATCCCATCTTGGGATGGGTACGAGACTGGACCCAAAAGCCAAGGAGTGGCATGGCACAAACACCCACACTAGCCAAGTGGGGTGCTTACCTACAGCAGCATAGTGCCCTTTCTAGTAGCCCCTTGAGTGAAGAACTCCAACGTGTGTTGGGGTCAGTGACATATACTAGTGAAAAGCAAGAAGAACTTGCTTTTGAACCATTAGTAGCAGAGAGTCCCTATCGGGAGGGAAGAGCCCGTATACCCAAAGATCCATGGTACACAGATGGCTCCAGCCATGGGCAGCCCCTAAAATGGAGGGCCGTGGCTTTCCATTGTAAGACTGAGACAATATGGATGGAAGATGGTGAGGGGAAGAACAGCCAGTGGGCAGAGTTGCGGTCAGTGTGGCTTGTGATCAGCCAGGAGCCCTCCCTTATAGTTGTCTGCACTGACAGCTGGGCCATCTATTGGGGCTTGACCTTGTAGCTACCAACCAGGTACCATGCCAACTGGCTGGTTGGTCACTGACCCCTTTGGGGGCAAGAACTGTGGCAAGACTTATGGGCCTGTGGTCAGACTAAAATAATTACATGATATCATGTGACAGGTCACTTGCCACTGGCATCCCCAGGAAATGATGAAGCAGATTAATTGGCCCAGGTACATTGGCTAGAAGGAAAGCCTGCCTCTGATGTAGCCCAATTGTTACATCAGCGTTTGTTGTACATGGGGTAAAAGACAATGTAGACTGTAACCCGTCAGTGAGGCTTGCCTTTTACCTTAGAATAAGTCAGCAGAGCCTGGCGGGAGTGTGTCATATGCTCTAAAAGGGACTTACACTGAGTTCCACAGCAACATGAGACAATAGCTAAAGGGCTGATACTCCTTGTCTGGTGGCAGATAGACTATATTGGGCCTCTGCCCATGTCAGAAGGGTACCAATATGCCACGACTTGTGTGGACACAGCTACTGGCTTCTGGTTGCTTTTCCTACATGTTGTGCAGACCAGCAGATGACCAAAAGAGGTTTGGAGCATCTCTTTGCTGCCTATGGCCAACCACAGGTAATTAAGAGTGATCAGGGAGCCCATTTTACTGGACATGCACTACAAGAATGGGTGCGACAGCTGGGAATCAAGTGGAAGTTTCATGTGCCATACAATCCTACTGCAGCAGGCATGACAGAGAGGTACAATGGTTTGTTAAAATCCGGACTGAAGTCAGGCACCAACAGTCAGCAGGGATGGTCAGTTTGCTTATGGCAGCACTACGGCATTTGAAAGAGAAACCCTGAAAGGGAGCCCTGAGCCCCACAGACATGCTAAGGCATGCTGCTGCCTCCCCTATACAACTGCAAGTACAAACCAAGGAAGAATTGTTGAAGCCGAGGTTTGGCTCCCAGAATAGTATCTTGCTGCCAGCACCAACTGCACTAAACCCTAGAGACACAATTGAGTGGACGTGGCCTTGGACATTTTGACACGTGGACTGACAATGGCTGCCTCTCCTGGCACCTTGAGGACAAGGCCTGGAAGCTGGCCTCCTGTGTATTCCTGGAGTAACAGCAGAGTGGCCCCCAAAGATCAGGGTAGTATATCCTGAATGGCCAGAAGGTAGGAGCATCTTACCAGGGAGTTTTGTTTTATCTTTATGGCCAGGGGATGCACCTCCAGTAGCTCTATATATAGACCTGTCAGTATCCCCCACAGGGAGTGGAGTAAAGGTATGGTATACTAGACCCAGACAGATAAGACTGCTACAATCTTATCACAGGACCACTCTCTTGCATGCATTCCACCTGATGAATAAGATTTGCCTATGTTGGTGTCATTAAAACATGTGTCTTATTGTCCTTAAGGTCTATGTGGATCAGGCACACACCCTAGCAAAAAAAAAAAACTGCTACTTGCTGGAGTACATGGAGCTCCCTATCCATACCAGTACTAAGTGTGAGTCATGAACTCATATGAGTAGAACTGGTTTTGAATATAGGTGAAATAACCTGCTCAGGCTTGAGGATTATTATGATTTTTGTTACCTGTATCAAAATCTTGCTGTATCTTAATTTTTGTTATTATCTGTATGTTGCTGTCATCCTCTGTTGCTGTTGTGGAATCTGGTTACAATGCTCCAGCTTTCTCTTACAGGGACCATTGCAGAAAATTAAGAGTGTGTAGATTGTGAGGCAAGAATCCTGAAGGGTTAGAGTGGGGAAAGTTGGAGTTCCTATGGCCAGGATCCTCACCTGAACCGAAACTACTTGATGATGTAACTGGCTTGCAGCTAGGCTACTGCTCCCACATCCGTGGGCAATAAGCTACTATTGACTGAGTCACTACAGAAAGAGCTCTGCAAAGTGCTCTGGGTGGAGGCAGAGACAAAGGAGGATTACAGACCTGCAGACTGTTGGGTGCAGATGTAATTCTAGTCCTCAACCTATTGCCAGGAGAACAAGCTGGGTAATAAACCCTTTCACCCCAAGAACGTTCTATTGTCACTCCTCAGTCTCACTGAATCCATAGTGAACTTTCCCAGGACTGAAACCCTTTGGCAAGACACAAGTTTTCAAAACAAATTTGTCTTGAGGCCTGGGACATTCTATTCAGTATATCTAAAAATGATGGGTGATCGAGAGACACTAAAATCTATAGATATTTTTAATCAGAGAGAGTTTTCAGCAGTTTCTAAGCTGAAAAAAAGCAATAAACTCCTATTTGTCTCTGTTAAAAATCAATTTTACAGAGTAAACAGTAATCCATTGGAAGTATTCTAACAATTGCTCCTTTCTCAGCTAGTGTTTATAGAAGAACACTTCACATTTACATTCCTAAAATGCCAAACATTTTAGCAAAACACTCTGTAGTAAAAGTCTTGACTTACATTCTAAATACCCACAGATTATTTGAAATGAATGTCATTTGGAAAGGAATGTGCGTACTGGATGTTACTGGCTAGAAAAGAGTTTCCATTGTTGCACAAGGGCAACAGTTAACACCCATAATAACTGATGGTCAGGGGTGATGTTTTAAGGTTTTTACATCCTAACATGAAAGTCTGTTATTTATAGATACCATTTTACTCTGCTTAATTATTTTTTAGGAAATTGGAGGCTTAGGGTTGACATATATCACATAACATTTTCTCTCACTTAAAATGATGGGAAATAGGTTCCCAGTTAACATTTTCACACAGAACAGCTATTTTTTATAAATGGGATGTTGCTCTTAAACAGGAGATGCCCATGTAAGAACTCAGATATCTCTACAGTAGTGTTGGAATCTTGAAGATAATGGATTAATACCTTCAAATTTCTAAAAAAAATTAACCACATCTAGACTGAGTAGAGAAATTTTCAGATATGCAAAAATCCAAAAAATTAAATATCCTCTGTACCACCAAAAAGCACCTGGAGCTCCTGTAGCATGTCTGGCATCAAAACAAGAGTAAGCTAAAGAAGAGAAAGACACTGGATCCAGGAAGCAGCCGCTCTAATTCAAGAGAGACTGGAAGGCATTCCCAGTCATCACCAAAAGGAAGCTGTGCAGCTGGCTGAAGAATAAACAGTCTAGTGGGGAGCCTATAAACACCATTTTTGACATATCACCCCCACCAGATACACTACAAACACCCACAGGTCCATCATGTCACAACTGTGCACATCTACACCCCCTGCACAACCACGCGGTTCACTCCCAGCACGCACACTACAGGATCAGTTCCCAGAGCCAGTGTCTAATGGGAATTTTGGACATTCTTTCTCAGGTACCAAGCTTAAGAAAAGATTGCCTTTTCTTGTTCCAAATTCCAAACCAGTTCCTGGTGACTCCAAGCCAGAGGCGCCTGGCCTCAGTGGGACCAACCTACCCTCAGAAGCCTCCTTCTTCTTCAAACCTCTTCCAAGAGTGTCACCTCCTGCCATCACAGGTCACATGGCCATCCAGCCATCCAGCCAGCCATCCACACCTCCACCAACCATCTTCAGTCCATGTGGCCAATTATGCATCCATCTGTGCACCTATCTATCCATCAGTCAGTTAATTTGTCCATCGGTCTGTCTCTCCTGCACTTGTCAGCATACTTTTCAAAGCCCCAAAAACCTAACCAAAAACCCTCCTCTAGGGAACTGCTGCCCTACTCCCATCCAAATCTCTGTGAATGAGACAGGAATGCTACCCCAGGAGCAGGAAAACTGGCCCATGTCTCTGTCCTCAGGCCAGGGGAACCAGTGCCCTCAGTGTGCATCAGACAAAGACCCTGAAGGTCACCACATCCCAGAAATGGGGAAGCTTGTCTCCTGGCCCAAGCAGAGGGATGCCTGAGTTGTTGGTCCATAAATTGTCCTCCACATACAGAGGGTGAGGATTGATGGAAGAGGCAGACCATCCCAGATTGGTGGGTAGCAGTCTTAACAAGCAAGGGATCTTATGGGGCTTGTCTTGGGCAGTGGCAAGATGAGTAGATTTCTTCACCCACCTGCCAGAAGCTCAAAAGTTTATATAAAAACCTTAACCAGGTTCTGTCACATATTCAGTACAGATGCTCTCAACAACACACCTAGGGCTGGGCCCTAGAAAATGGTTCCCACGTGGGTACAGTGGGCAGAAAGAGCATCCCACTGATAGCAAAGCAAGTGAAGCACCTCTAATTGTGCCTACTCTCCCTTATCTCCTTGATCACTCCACCCCTTGAGGATGGCACTTAAAATCTCACACGCCCCAAGAGATTTAAAAGATGGCAGCATGAGAAGTGAGGCGGAAACCTCCTCCCAAAATGACACACAACACGAAAATACAGCAAACACAACTAATCCTGAAAGAGAGACCGGAAAGAAAACTGCAACAGACAGCCAACATCTGGGGAAAAGAGAAGACTTTACGGAAAAGGGTAAAGCAGCAAAGCAGCAATCCGGGAGGACCCAAGCCCTACCCCCACCCCAGCTTACTGGCAGGAAGAAGAGAAACAGAGTGAGGAGGGAGTAGAAGCCCAGGAATGCTAAACACCCAGCCCTGCATATCTGCTCTGAGAGCACAAACCCAAAATTCATGGTGCTCTGGAGATTAGAGAGGTTGGAAAGCAAGGACAAGTGGAATACTTGGAGAGACTGAGATTCCAGCCACTTGTGGAGAACAGGTACCCACAACTAGCCACTCCAGCACAAAAGAAAGGGGGCACTTTGAAAGACTTCCCAATAGCAAGAGGGCTGTTAAAGAAGCAAGGAATTACACAGAGCTTGCTGCTCACGAGAAAGGACAGGTGGACAAAATCGTCCTGGCACACTCAGCCCAGCAGGTTGGGAACTTTCAGGAGCTTCAGGTGATCCATCCCCCTGGCTGGCAATGGGTGAAGAGGCCAACCACTGAGATATGCAGCCTGCTACTCCTTCCTCCTGGCCGGCACTGGTTTGCAAACCTGCCACCCCTGCCATCTTGCCAGGCCGGCCAGAGGGTGGCCACACCTATGGTAGCTACAGGGTCATAACACAGAGGATTCTCCTTGTGTGCTCATCCCACTGTCCCTGGCAGTGGAGGCAGGCACTGCACCCGAGAAGGAGGAAAGAGCTTTTACCTCCTGGGAGGCACTGCCTCCATGTGCCTGCGACCACTGTCATTGCTACAGGGGCTAGGCAACTCCAGAGAGTAGATCCTCTGGGTTGCCACCCCCACAAAGTTATTATTCTATAATAATCATTAGAAATATGGAACAGCAAAAGAACCCAGTACAAACCAAAATTCCAGAAACACCAGAAATAGGGCTAAGTGAAACTGAGATCACCAACCTTCTTGATAAAGATTTCAAAACAAAAATCATAAATATGCTCATAGAGCTACAGAAAAATATTCAAGACGTCAAAGAGGACTTCAAGGAAGAAAGAGAAACTTTGAAAAATACTTATCTGAAATGAAACATACAATGGAGGGATTTAAAAGCATATTAGATGAGGTAGAGGAGACAGAAAATGAAATAGAAATTAGATTAGAGGAATTTAAAAAAGCTGAGGAACAGAGAGAAAAAAAGATCTCTAGGAATGAAAGAATATTGAGAGAACTGTGTGACCAATCCAAACGGAACAATATTTGCATTATAGGGGTACAGGAAGAAGAGAGAATAAAGGGATAGAAAGTGTGAAGGTAATTGCTGAAAACAGGAAATAGTCTCTCAGGCCATGGAAGTGCACAGGTCTCCCAACACTCCCAAGGGATTCAAAGACAACACCAAGATATATAATAATTAAAATGGCAAAGATTAAGGATAAGGACAGAGTATTAAAAACAGCCAGAGAGAGAAAAAAGATCACATACAAAAGAAAACCCATCAGGTTATCATCCAACTTCTCAGCAAAATCTTTACAGGCTAGAAGGGAGCACATGATATATTTAATGCAATGAAACAGAAGGACCTTGCCAAGAGTATTCTACCCAGCAAGATTATCATTTAAACTTGAAGAAGGGATTAAACAATCTCCAGATAAAGAAAGTTGAGGGAATTTACCTCACACAAACCATCTCTACAGTGTATTTTGGAGGACTACTATAGATGGAAATGCCCCTAAGGCTGAATAGCTATCACCAGAGAAAATAAAGCCAGAGTAAAGGAAGCAAACCAATTAATTACAAAGCAAGTGCAAAATTAAATCAACTACCCACAAGTCAGTCAAGGGATATACAAAGAGTACAGATTATGACACCTAATATATAAAGAGTGGAGGAGGAAGAAAAAGAAGGGAGGGGGAAAAATAACCTTTAGATTGTGTTTGACATAGTGCAAAAAGGAAATTAAGTTAAAATGCTAGACAGTAAAGAAGCTTCCCTTGAACCTTTGGTAACCACGAATCTAAAGCCTGCAATGGCAATAATTACATATCTATCAATAATCACCCTAAAAGTAAATGGACTGAATGCACCAATCAAAAGACATAGAGTTACAGAATGGATAAAAAAAACAAGAACTGTCTATAGGCTGCCTAGAAGAGACTCATTACAAACCCAAAGACATACACAGACTAAAAGGGAAGGGAAGGAAAAATATATTTCATGCAAATAATGAGAAAAAAGCAGGAGTTGCACTACTTGTATCAGACAAAATAGTCTTCAAAACAAAGAGGATAACAAGAGACAAAGAAGGACATTACATAGTGATAAAGGGGTCAGTCCCACAGGAGGATATAACCATTATAAATATCTATGCACCCTACATAGGAGCACCTACATATGTGAAACAAATACTAACAGAATTAAAGGGGAAAATAGAATGCAATGCACTCATTTTAGGAGACTACACCACACCACTTATTCCAAAGGACAGATAAACCAGACAGAAAATAAGAAAGGAGACAGAGCCACTGAACAACACATTAGAACAGGTAGACCTAACAGACATCTACTGAACTCTCCACCCAAAAGCAGCAGGATACACATTCTTCTCAAGTGCACATGGAACATTTTCAAGAATAGACCACATACTAGGCCACAAAAAGAGCCTCAGTAAATTCAAAATAACTGAAATTGTCCCAACCAGCTTCTCAGACCACAAAGGTATGAACTAGAAATAAATTATGCAGAGAAAACAAAAAAGCCCACAAACACATAGAGGCTTAGCAACATGCTCCTAAATTTTCAATGGATCAATGACCAAATAAAAAAATGGAAATTGGCAATATATGGAGACAAATGAAAACAAATCACAACACCCCAAGATCTGTGGGATGCAGCAAAAGCAGTTCTAAGAGGAAAGTATATAGCAATATAGGCTTACCTCAAGAAAAAACAATCCCAAATAAACAGTCTAAACTCACAGTTAAGGAAACTAAAAAAGAAGAACAAACAAGGCCCAAAGACAGTCGAAGGAGGGACATAATAAAGATCAGAGCAGAAATAAATAAAATTGAGAATAAAACAATAAAAAGAATCAATGGAACAAGGAGCTGGTTCTTCAAGAAAATAAACCAAATAGATAAACCCCTAGCAAGACTTTTCAAGATAAAAAGAGAGTCTACACACATAAACAGAATCAGAAATGACAAAGGAAAATCACTATAGACACCACAGAAATACAAAGATTTATTAGAGAATACTATGAAAAATTATATGCTAACAAATTGGATAACCTAGGAGAAATGGACAACTTTCTAGAAAAATATAATCTTCCAAGGATGACCCAGGAAGAAACAGAAAATCTGAATAGACCAATTGCTAGCAAGGAAATTGAATCGGTAATCAAAAAACTACGTAAGAACAAAACCCCTGTACCAGATGGCTTCACTGCTGAATTTTATCAAACATTTAGAGAAGGCCTAATACCCATCCTCCTTGAAGTTTTCCAAAAAGTAGAAGAGGAGAGAATACTTCCAAACTCATTCTATGAGGCCAAAATCACTCTAATACCAAAACCAGGCAAATACACCACGAAAAAGAAAATTACAAACCAATATCCCTGATGAACATAGACATAGATGCAAAAATACTCAACAAAATATTAGCAAACCGAATTCAAAAATACATCAAAAAGATCATCCATCATGATCAAGTGGGATTCATCCCAGGGATGCAAGGATGGTATGATATTCAAACATCCATCAACATCATATACCACATCAACAAAAAGGACAAAAACCACATGATAATCTCCATAGATTCTGAAAAAGTATTCTATAAAATTCAGCATCCATTCATGATAAAAACTCTGAACAAAATGGATATAGAGGGCAAGTATCTCAACATAATGAAGGCCATATATGACCAACCCACAGCCAACATCATACCTAGCAGCAAAAAGCTGAAAACTTTTCCTCCAGGATTGGGAACAAGATAAGGATGCCCACTATTCCCACTTTTATTCAACATAGTACTGGTTGGAGATCCTAGCCACAGCAATCAGACAACAAAAAGAAATAAAAGCACCAAACTGGTAAGGAAGAAGTCAAACTGTAACTGTTTGCAGATGACATGATAGTATACATAAAAAATCCTGAAGAATCCACCCAAAACTACTACAACTAATAACTGAATTCAACAAAGTTGTGGGATACAAAATTAATACACAGAAATCTGTTACATTTACACTAATGATGAACTAGCAGAAAGAGAAATCAGGAAAACAATTCCATTTACAATTGCATCAAAAAGAATAAAATACCTAGGAGTAAACCTAACCAAGAAAGTGAAAGATCTATACTTTGAAAACTACAAGACATTCATGAGATAAATTAAAGAATACACCAATAAATGGAAATACATCCCATGCTCATGGATAGGAAGAATTAATATTGTTAAAATGGCCCTCCTGCCTAAAGCAATCTACAGATTCAATGCAATCACTATCAAAATACCTACAGCATTCTTCAACGAACTAGACCAAATAGTTCTAAAATTCATATGGAACCACAAAAGACCCCGAATAGCCAAAGCAATGCTGAGAAGGAAGAATAAAGCTGGGGAGATTTCGCTCCCCAACTTCAAGCTCTACTACAAAGCCACAGTAACCAAAACAATTTGGTACTGGCACAAGAACAGACCCATAGATCAGTGGAACAGAATACGGAGCCCTGATATAAATCCAAACATATACGGCCAATTAATATATGATAAAGGAGCCATGGATATACAATGGGGAAATGACAGCCTCTTCAACAACTGGTATTGGCAAAACTGGACAGCTACACATAAGAGAATGAAACTGGATTACTGTCTAACTCCATACATAAAAGTAAACTCAAAATGGTTCAAAGACCTGAATGTAAGTCATGAAACCATAAAATTCTTAGAAGAAAACAGAGGCAAAAATCTCTTGAATATAAACATGAGCAATTTTATCCTAAACACATCTCCTCGGGCAAGGAAAACAAAAGCAAAAATGAACAAATAGTACTACATCAAGCTAAAAGCTTCTATACAACAAAGGACACCATCAGTAGAACAAAAAGGCATCCTACAGTATGGGAGAATATATTTGTAAATGACATATCCGACAAGGGGTTAACATCAAAAATATATAAAGAACTCACATACCTCAACACCCAAAAAGCAAATATCCCGATTAAAAAAATGAGCAGAGGATCTGAATGGACACTTCTCCAAAGAAGAAATTCAGGCACATGAAAAGATGCTCTATATTGTTAATTATCAGGGAAATGCAAATTAAAACCACGAGATATAACCTCACATCAGGTTGGCCAACATCCAAAAGACAAGGAACAACAAATGCTGGTGAGGATGCAGAGAAAGGGGAACCCTTCTACACTGATCGTGGAAATGTAAATTATTTCAACCATTATGGAAAGCAATATGGAGGTTCCTCAAAAAACTAAAATTAGAAATACCACCTAACCCAGGAATTCCACTGCTAGGAATTTACCTGAAGAAAACAACATCACAAATTCAAAAAGACATATGCACTCCTATGTTTATCACAGCACTATGTACAACAGCCAAGATATGGAAGCAACCTAAGTGTCCATCAGTAGATGAATGGATAAAGAAGAGGTGGTACATATACACAACAGAATATTATTCAGCCATAAGAAGAAAACAAATCCTACCATTTGCAACAACATGGTTGGAGCTAGAGGGTATTATGCTCAGTGAAATGAGCCAGGAAAAGAAACACAAGTACCAAATGATTTCCCTAATTTATGGAGTATAACAACAAAGCAAAACTGAAGGAACAAAACAGCAGCAGACTCAGACTCCAAGGGACTAGCGGTTACCAAAAGGTGGGGAAGGGTGGTGGGGAGGGAGGGAGAAGGGGATTGAGGGGCATTATGATTAGCACACAGAATGTAGGGGGTACAGGGAAGGCAGTTCAGCACAGAGAAGACAAGTAATGACTCTGTGGCATCTTACTACGCTGATGGACAGTGACTGCAATGGGGTGGGGAGGGGACTTGATAATATGGGTGAATGTAATAACCACAATGTTGCTGATGTGACACCTTCATAAGATTGCATATCAATGATATCTTAATTTAAAAAATAAAAATAAAAATAAAATAAAATTTAATGAATGAACAGATAAAAAGAAAAAGAATAAAAAATAATCTCACAAGCCCCCTCATCAGCACTGTGCTGTGAGCAGGCAGCTGGGGGTTCATTAGCATAGAGGCCCCTCCTTGGCAGCTATCTGGCTGCCCTGGGAGCAAACGCCACAGCAACAAGCCAGGCACACGCAAGAGAAAACACAGATTAAGATAATGATTCTCAAAATAAGCAACAATTTTTTCCACCAAGAGCTCCATGATCCAAACCACTGATTTATTATGTTAATCAGTGTTAATAACTGGAGTTAATCACTCAGGGCATTCACCTGTGTCCTCATGTGAGTTAATAAATATGACACATTAAAAGACTCATCAGGTGTGAAAATACAATAGCACAAGGCAGTAAAAATGTCCAGGGCCGTCCTATTTGGGAGGACAGCTTTTCCCAGTAAAGGCATTCCAGTGTTCAGAAAAGACGGGCTTCTAGGTGACTTGCTAGGTGAGCTTAGTAAGGGTTTCTCTGTGTGCTATGGTGTCCTCTGGGCCAACACAGGGTACAAAGATGGAGGCCAAATGACCCCACCAGTGGGAAACAGAACGTGCCCACCTGGCCTTGAGCAGGGGGAGCTGACAACTTCAGGAACTTGGCCTGGCTGTGCACACCATACCAGCTGACTGCAGGACGCAGCATGTCAGGCTCAAGGAGATGGGCTGGGGACAGGATGTGCCAGACCAGGAGACCCACCTTCTCCCCTCTTTCAGTGGTGCATGCTCCATTCCAGGTGTAGTGTGTCTCCACAGGTCCAGCTTGCAGCAGGACAATGGGATCCCAGTGGAGACCTGCAGCTCCCCCTCACCCACAGGTATAAAGTTAGTCACCCATCCTGCTGGGACATCCCATTGCAAATTCCAGTACATAATGCCTTTCCCAGGCATGGTGGGGCTTGGGGTTCTCAGCAGCGTAGCACCAGTGAGTTCATCCACAGTGGGAGTTGGGGTAATGGCCGTTTCCCATGATCTCCATGCCGTTCCAGAATTGGATTGTCTTGGCAAGGGTGCCCAGCCTGGCATACGGAGCAGCAGATCCTATCGCTGATGATCCAAATGTATTAAAGCCAGGGATAGTACTTCAGTCCACCAGCCAAAGTGGTTTTACTTATTAGTAATTTAATATGCTACTTTAATATTCCACTTTTCCTTTCTACCAACCCTATTGTTTTCAGGTTACAGGGGAAATGGAACCTCCATTTAATGTCATGTTCTTTTTTCTCAGTCTTGCATATCATGAACTTTGACATGTGAACACGACTCACTGTCTATTTGATGAGAGTTTAGGTACATGATACTCAGCCTTTCTAACTCCCTGAAGGTAGCAACCTGGTTAGAGCAGCAACTGGGGAAAGCTTGGGTTAAGCCAGACTCGGTGTCCACACCCATCAAAGTATATTTAGAACCCTCACTCAGAAGGAGGGGGCCAATATACTCACACCCTCTGGATGACCTACTCCAGCATGAGGTGAGAGAAAAGTGGGGCTTCCTACCAAACCTGTTCCTCTATTCCTTCATGAAAGGTTCCACACTCTCTTCCTGAGGAATATTGCCCAAACTCACCCAATCTGTGATGGGATTAGGGAGGAGGGCAGGCAGAGCAAGGA
Organism: Smutsia gigantea; assembly: GCA_032199065.1. Lineage (NCBI taxonomy): Eukaryota > Metazoa > Chordata > Mammalia > Pholidota > Manidae > Smutsia > Smutsia gigantea. The sequence continues at coordinate 219,837 of JAVSCE010004309.1, forward strand.
GAGGCAAAAGCAAGGACAGAGTGAAATCAGGAAAGGTGGGAGCAGAAAGGCAGAGAAGGGCAGAACTGGAAGTCAAATAGAAAAAGTGATGCAGGAATCAGGGACTGAGCTTGAGGAAGGGCACAGACATTAGCAAAAAGGAGAGGGCAAGAAGAATCCCTGCTAACTCTGGTGAAGGGAGCTCAGCTTGCACTTTGCCCAGGTCAACATGTCAAATGTTAGCAAGAGATATAAAGATATTCAAATGCTTGGTATCTCGGAAATTTATCTTATGGAAATAACTGAACAATTGCAAAATTCATACATAAAGCTGTTGTTTACAGAAGTAGTTAAAAGCAAAATTATAAAAATAAATCCAGCAGTCTGATTTAGCAACTTAAATGTCTGGTTTAGTAACTTAAGGTCAATGATCTAATACTTACTGTATGTGTTGATGAGAAAAGGCGGAGGAGCATGTAAAATGAGTCAGCATATACACAACCTAGAAGATAATATGTAAAAATGAACTATAGTCATATTAGGGTGGCAGGCGCATGTTGTCTCATGCTTATATAATACTTTGGCCCACCGTGCAGGTGCATGCTTACATAATTGCTGGCGGTGAGCCACTATTGTCTATGCTGTTTTAAAAAGATGACTTCCAGGTACTTTTGTGTGGGTGTGATAACAGCACTTGACCAGCTACCGCAAGAATAAAGCCTGGTATGAACCCTCTATCTAATGCTCCATTGCCATTTTTGGGTCTTTCTGAGTCCAGTGTGAACCTGCAAGGGGCTGAGCTCCTGCACTATGGTTGGCATACTCAGCAGGATTTGCTGCAGACCAAAAACATAGGGCAGGCCACCCCTATGGGTGGGGGGATACCTGGGTGTCCCCCATGGGCACGTGGTCTGAGATGGCAACCCTTCTGGAGGCACAGGCCCCTCCCCAGGCCTGGGGGCAAGTAGGGTGATGCCTAAGGCACTGGAGGAGGCCCCCCACAAAATTGGGGAATGCTTGGAGAAGTGGAGTGCCTGCATGGCCATAGAAACTGTGGATTGGCTGCTTCTCACAGTATTAACAAAGGCCAGAGGTAAGACCCTCTGAAAGGACACATTCCTGCGAGAAGCACAAGAAGAGGTAGTGTGAGAACATGAGATGTGGGGTGCTGTGGAGAAGGTAAGGGGGTGTCAGAGGCCGAGGTGATGGCACTCCATGCAGCAGCAGAAGAACTTCTGTCTCTGCCCTGGAAGCAAGGGAGGGTACATCGTAAGAGGAGGAAAAGGACAGTTAGTTACAAGGTGGTACCTGAGGCACTGACCCCTCGTCTATTTAAATCCTGCCTGGGTGTAGTCAAGAAAGTAAAGATGCAGCAACGACAGGCCCCTCCAGGAGAGGTGCAGCCTCCTCCTCGGGGTGTGGGGCACTCCACATTCTGCCCTTTACACAGGCAGAGCTGGTGGATCTGGGTTCCTGGTTTTGACAGAAACCCTAAGAGTCCATACAATCTGGATCCTGTGTCTTTGGGATGTAAGGGTGGATGGGATCTTCCTGTCTGGGATGGAGATGGGAAAGCTGGCTTCCCTGACAGCTCATCCTGCCTTGCAGCACTGATTGCAGAATGCACACCAGACCCAAGGTAACCATTTGCTCCTTGATTGGTTGATGGCAGCCCTTTGCACCACATGGCCCAGCTGAGGTGATTTACAACCTTCCCCCACTAAATGGCAGGCATACACAGAGCTCCAACAGGTGTTATGAGAGTTGGGCATGAAGAATGCCACTTATAACCCAGGGACTCATAGCCCGGTCCAAGAGATGTTCACAGTGGGGATGAGGGACCCATGCTGCAAACAGCTCCCTTGTTCTTCTTTGGGTGCTAATGGCCATTCTCACCTCCTGCCTGGGGGAGCCCACGAATATGGTCACCCGTACGGTGGCAGACTGGGGGAGGCTGAAGCAATTTGGATGCGGAAGGGAATATGGTCCACTAGTGAGAGGAAGGGACCAAAGGACCCCATGAAAGTCAAAAGGACCCCGATGTGGGTTGGTTTGACAGAAACAGGAGCAGACAAAGAGAAACGGATGGGAAGTCAAATAGAACCTTATTGGAGCTATGGCAACATGTGAAGCTGGAGCAGCAGCTCTGATCACCAACTAAGGCATGGGCCAAAGAACAGTAGCTGGTGACAAAGCCACAGTCCCGCAGCACACCTGCAGGGCTTCCCATAGGGGAACAAGCCGGCCCCACCTGGGCCTTCACAGGAAACCACCTGGGCAATATGGTTTGACTGAGGGGAGGGTGAAGGTACCCACCTTGTGAGAGAGGTGGGGACCAGAGACCACATGTTGAAGTCTTAATTTATTGGTCTACAGTGAATATACAGTGTGTCTGGGTGCTGGTAGACATAAGGGCTGAATGCTCACTGATTCATGGCAGTTTCCCAGGGCCCCTGCCATGAATGATGGTTATGGGGGCAAGACCATCAGAGTGAATAAGCCCAGATCCTATTAGGGATAGGACAACTACCCCCAAAGGAGTATACTGTGTATATCTCTCCCATCCCCGAATGCATTCTGGGGATAGACATCCTGCAAGGCCTAAGGCTGCAGACTACTGCAGGTGAGTTCAGACTGAGGAAATGTGTAGTGAGGACAGATCTGAAGGGACATGCCAAGCACCCACCCATAGCTTTGCCTGTGCCTCAGTGGGTGACTAATACCAAACAATACAAATTGCTGGGAGAACATAAAGAAATCAGAGAAACCCCCCCAGGAACTGGAAAAGGTTGGTATTATAAAGCCCATCAATAGTCCTTTCAATTCCCCAGTGCAGCCAGTAAAAAACCTGAATGGATCCTGTCATATGACCATGGATCACCAGGAACTGAATAAAGTCATGCCCCCTATGCATGCTGCCGTCCCCTCCATTGCTGCTTTCATATACACCCTCAACCATGAACTAGGGACATACCATTATGTTGTGGATATTTCTGATGCCTTCTTCTCTATTAAGATAGATAAAGTCAGGAACAATTTGCCTTCACATTGGAAGGACAGCAATGGACTTTCACTGTCCTTCCACTGGGGTACCTCCACAGCCCCACCATCTGTCACGGACTTGTAGCCCAGGACTTGGCAGCATAGGAGAAACTGCCAATGGTGTGGCTGTACCATTATATTGATGACATCATGCTCACATCTGATTCTCTTGCATATTTAAAAGGGGAAGTTTCTAGGCTGCTTCAACATCTACAGGAGAAAGGATGGGCTGTGAACAGCCCCAAGGTTCAGGGACCCAGTTTGTCAGTCAAACTCTTGGGGGTCATCTGCTCAGGTAAAACTAAAGTTATCCCAGAAACAGTGACAAAGTCTAAGTTCCTACCCCTATAACTGTAACACTACTGCAAGATTTAGGGGTCTTTTAGGCTATTAGAGGGTTTTTATCCTGCACTTGGCAAAAATTCTGAAGCCCTTATAACATTTGGTATGAAAGGGCATCAGGTGGGATTGGGATGAATCTGCCTTTGCCACTGCAAAATGGGTAGGCAAGGCTGTGCCGGCCGTGAGTGTGATAGACCCGTCAAGGCCCTGTGAGTTGGATGTTCATGTAACCAAAGATGGTTATGGCTGGAACGGCCCCAATAAAGGTAACAACCACCTATCCCCTCATGGGGTGGATACGGGATTAGACCCACAAAAAGTGAAATGGCATGGCACAGATGCCTACACTGGCCAAATGGGGCACATACCTACAGACGTGTAGCACCCTCTCTACTAGCACATCGAGTGGAGAACCCCAAAGCCTTCTGGGGCCAGTGCACATTCCTGTGACAGGCAGGAGGAACCCATCTTAGAGCCACTAGTAACAGAGAGCCCTTACTGGGAGGAAAGAACCCCTGTACCTGAAGATACATGGTACACAGACAGCTCCAGCCATTGGCAGCCCCAGAAATGGAGGAATATCTTTCCGTCCTAAGACTGAGATGTTATGAATGGAAGACAATGAGGGGAGAGCAGCCAATGGGCAGAGCTGCAGGCAGTGCGGCTCATGACCACCCAGGAGCCCTCCCTGCTAATTGTTTGCACCCATAGCTGGGCTGTCTATTGGGGCTTGTCCCTGTGGCTACCAACATGGCACCATGCCAACTGGTTGGTTGGTCACCGACCCCTTTGGGGGCAAGAGTTGTGGCAAGACCTATGGGCCTCTGGTCGGACTAAAATAGACAAGAGTTTATCAGGTGACAGCCCCTTTGCCACTGGCAGCCCCAAGAAATTATTAAGCAGACACATTGGTCTCAGAACATTGGCTAGGAGGGAAGTCCACCTCCAACGTGGCCCAGGAGTAACATTGATTTTTGCTGCATGAGGGACAGAAGACAATGTGAGCAGTAGCCCAATGGTGGCGCCTACCTTTAACTTTTGAAGAAGTCAGCGGAGCCTTGCAGGAATGGGCTGTGTTCTCTGAAAGGGACTGACACCAAGTCCCACCACCACCCAGGACAATGATAGCTCAGGGGCTGATACCCCTCGTCAGGTGGCAGATAGACTACATGGGGCCTCTGACCATATCAGAAGGGTATCAATACGCCCTGACTTGTGTTGACACAGATTTTGGTCACTTTTCCCGCACATCACATGGACCAGAAAATTACTAAAAGAAGCCTAGAGCTTCATTTCGCAGCCTGTGGCCAACCACAGGTAACTGAGAATGATAAAGGTACTACTTTACTGTAGAGGCACTACAAGAATGGGTGCAAAAGTTAGGGATAAAGAGGAAGTTCCACACACCGTATAACCCTACTGGAGCGGTCATGATAGAGAGATACAATAGCTTGTTAAAATCTGGCCTGAAGTAAGACAGTGATAAACTATGGGGGTGGTCTCTCCAATTATGGACAGTGCTATGGCATTTGAATGAGAAGCTCTGGAACGGGTCATTGAGCCCCATAGACATGCTAGCACACATTGCTGCCTCCCCTATACAACCTGCAAGTACAGACCAAGGAGAAACTGTTAAAACCTAGGTTTGACCACCAGAATAATATCTTGCTGCCAGCCCCAGAGACTCCATTCAGTGGACGTGGCCCTGGACATTTCAACAAACACACCAGCAATGGCTGGTCCTCCAGGCACCTTGGAGACAAGGCCTGGAGGCTGGACTCCTGTGTATTCCTGAGAAACAGCTGATTGGCCCCCATGGATCATAGTAGTATACCCTAAACTGCTGGAAGGTAAAGGCATCTTACCAGGGAGTTTTGTCTTATCTTTATGGCCGGTGCACACACCTCCTGTAGCACTATATATATACCCTCAGTGACCCCCCCACAGGAAGAGGGGTAAAGGTATGGTATACTAGACCCAGGCAGGACCCCCTTCCTGCCACAGTCCTATCATAGGACCACTCCCTTGCGTGCATCCTACCTGATGGGCAGGATTTGCCCATGTTGGCGTCATTAGAGCATGTGTCTTATCGTCCTTAAGGCTAATCTCCTCTAATGTCTATGTGGATTGGGTACACACCCTAGCAAAATCTGCCTGCTGGGTGTGCACAGAGCTCCCTACCAGCTCTGCGGCCTCCAGTGGAAAGTGTGGGTCATGAACTCATCTGAATGGGACTGGCTTTAACACAGCTGCAATGACCAACTCAACACTTCTATGAGGAATGATACAATAACTGCCGTAAAACGATGGGGATGGGAGCAGGTTAATGCCTCCTGGCCAGTCATAGGGTATTGTATTTGGGATGGTATAGGGTGGCTTACCACTGTGTCCATAGCCTTAAATGGAAGGACCTTAAAGTGTATAGAACATGTTGGGTGGGTCCCTGAGCCCCTTTGTGCCCAAATCCATGTAGCAACAGGGGATGATAAATGGGGTAGACAAAACCCAAACCATATGGCAGGAGCATGCCCTGTTCCCTGGGGTACCCTGGGGCAGTATGGATGGCTGTATCTCCCAAACAGTCGGACAGGCCCTTGCACCTGAGGACAGCCATACATACATGGAAGGTTTCTGTCTGCCCCACGACAGGTTCCCTTAACTGGGACAGTTTCAAGTACAGGTGCAGGGTGAAGCACACTCCATGGGTGGTATTATCCTCTAGCCATATTTGCCCCACAGAGGGCAATGATGGTAACAGAAGCAGAGGCCAGTGCTTTATCACTGCATACAGTGCACACCTTTAATGCTACCCATAAAGATATTACCCTCCTTAGCGGAGAAGTAGGACAGCTTAAGACAGTAGTCCTACAAAATCACACGGCTTTAGATATGCTCGTGGCAGCTCAAGGTGGGGGGTGTGCCATCCTACATGCAGAATATTTTTTGTACATACCAGGTGCACAACATAATGTCACTCTAGCTTTACAAGCCCTACAACATGAAACTCAACAGATCACAGCCCTATCATATGACCCTCTGACTACTTGGTGGCAGTCGGTCTCCTCAGGGTGGAAGATGGCTATCGTCACCATAATTCCTGTAGCTCTCTTCAGCCTGGTACGCTGCTGTAGCCTCTGTTGCTGTTGTGGAATCTGGATGCCCTGTTCCAGCCTTCTCACACAGGGACCATCGTGGAAGGCTGTGATCGCATAGATTGTGAAGTGAGAGTCCTGGAGGGGTTGAGTGGAGGAAAATGGAATCCCCATGGCCAGGATGCTCGCCTGGATGCTCTCCTTCATGCACCCACTGTGCGGGCGCATGCTGTCTCATGCTTGTTTAATCCCTTGGCCCACCATGCAAGCACATGCTCGTATAACTGCTGGCAGTGAGCCACTATTGTCTATGCTGTTATAAAAGGACAACTGCCAGGTACTTTTCTGTGGGGGCGATATCAGTGCTTGACCAGCCACAACAAGAATAAAGCCTGGTATGAACCCTCTATCTAACGCTCCATTGTCATTTTTTGGTCTCGCCGAGTCCAGTGTAAACCTGCCAGGGGCTGAGCTACAGGAACCAAGGAACAACATTCCTGAGTCCCCCACAGATACTTCACCCTGCTGGAAACCAGGTCATGTAGAACCTCAGCTCTCAGGCAGTTGCGGGATGTATTCTTTAGCTTTCTAGACTCCAGGAGATAGAAAGTCATATGGAAGAGCCGGAATGGAACTGAATGAGCCACCTGTAACACCAATAAAAGCACCTCTCTGCTAAGCTGCTAACTGGATCATCTTCTAAGCTCTGAAGCAGCAGCTATGCACAAAACAAGTCCCCTGCCTGCTTCAACCATACTTCCTAATTGATGGGGAGACACTAAATACCCAAATGAAAAAATAATCATATAATTCCCACTGAGATACATGCAATAAAGAATATAGAAGTGCTACCAAGTCTAAGGTAGTTTGAGAAAACCTTTCTAAAGAGGTGGAATTTGAGCTGAGTCTTGAATAATGAAAAGACCTGTGAAAGATCAAGGCTAAGAGCCTCTGGACCGAGGGAAGAGCAAGAGCAAAGGATGGGCAGTGTGTTTGAGGAAGGGAGAGAAGACCAGTATGGCTGGAGCCTGGAGGACAAGAAGACAAGGGCAGCGTGTTTTAAAATGTAGATTTCATTACTATTATCCCAACCTGGTAAGGGCAACAGATCAGGAGACAATTGCCATTGAAAAGATAAGTTTGTGACTCACAGTTCCCAAGAGGAGGAGGGTTCGCCCACCACCCAGAACCACACACACAGAGGAGCACAGGATCGATCGAGGGACGAGCGAGCAAGGTGTGGGCGAGAGCCTTTACTGCAGCGTTCATGGGGGGAATAGGCAAGGCAGGGTAAGTAGACTCGGTGGGTTTAGACTTAGCTAGTTTGAGTGACTTCAACAGGCCTTGGGTTAGGGGCTGTCTCTGGTTGTCTGGCCTTGGGATGATGAGGGTCCAAGTGTCAGAACCCAGTAAAGGTAGCAGCTGAGGGGACCGACTCTGGATCAGTTGGGTTGCATATGAAAGGCACACTTACAAGTGAGTCATTTGTTATCTCTGAGAATTAACTGACCCTGAGAGGAGCCGTCTACCCAAGTCAGGAGGGCCCCGGATGTCAAAATATCAGAATAAAAAGATATGCTTAATACACAGGGACTAATCATTAGGGTCATACGTTAAGAGAAGGAGTTTGCAGTTTATTCTACCTAAAAGGAAAACCTATTGAGCTATTGGAAGGCTTAAAGGAAGGAGATGATTTAATCTAACTGACAGAGAAAATCACACCAAATGGGCTGAGTCAGGATGGAGGACAGAAATAGCTCTCGTGAGGAACAACTTGCTGGACTAGAATTTTTGCAGTAAAGATAATGAGAAGTGGTCATTTGGGATTAAATATTTGAGACAGAACTGACAGGAGTTGCTGATAAACTGAATGTGGAGTATTAAGAAAACAAATGAATTAGAATGGAGAGCTAGATTTGTTGGGTTTTTTGTTTTTTTTTTATCCAAGCAAGTGGATGGTAACAGGTCCCTTCCTGATGCAAGGAAATGGGAAAAAAGTTCTATTTGGGACCTGGTAAGTCTGAGAGGCCTCGAAGACACCTAAGGAGAGATACTCAGTTGTATATTCAAGGGTAGACACAGAAGTTAAAAAAAAGAGTTTTAAGGACAGGGGATAAAATGTGTCAAATACTGCTGAGAAATTAAGATGAATAATGAAAATTATCCATCAGATTTGGCAGCATGGAGGGTTTTGGTGATCTTGATAAGAGACAGTTAGTGGAGTTGCAGGGACAAATGGAAAAAATGGGAGATGAGAAGCAGCAGAGCAACGGTCAACCCAGAGGGCATGAGGAGCTGAGGGAAAGGTCCGGGCTATTCCAGGTAACACCTCTGCTCTACCCCCGAATTTCACCACCCTCCCAGACAAAAAAAAAAACATTCAGAAGACCTAACTCTCTGTATAAGAACTCCACCAGGTACTTCTGCATCCATAGCATGAGACACCTGGAGATTGGTGGGAGCCCCATCCTCCCTGCCGTGAACCTCTGGTAACCAAACAAGCAATGTCTTCGCTGGAACACTTTCCATCCAAGCATGGAGACCAATGTGACTAAATCATACTTCACTGTTATTAACTTCTAGAATCTTCTGGAAGCATCTATATTTGACAGGGAGCCAAAATTTCATGCAGAGAAATGAATTACCCTGGTGAGATTCTAGACATAGGGAGGGAGACCCTCAAATCTCCTGCTATTTGTGACCAAGGAGACGCTTCGATGAGTTGGGAGGTGAAAGTCAGGAGAGTGAGTATGTTAGTAAGAGGAAAGGGAGGACACAGATGGGCCCAGGGAAATGAGGTTACGGGGGAAGGATGCAGTGAGCACTGGGGACGCAGGCAGGACCACCTGGCCCATGACACCACTTCAGCTCAACTACGGGGAAACCCCACGAGTCAAGGCCCTCCAGGGCCCCAGGGGATGGAGGCGCACCAGCAGCTGGAGAAAACCTGTGGCACCACAGAGGCCAAGCCTTCCAGAGAGGAGGTGGGGAACAGCAGAGCCCGAGCCAGGGCCCAGCAGCCCCTGCCCTGGCCGGGCGGCCATTTCCATTTCCCCCAGCTGAGTGCCCCATACAGCGCTGGGCAGCCTTGCGCCTCTCTTTCCCTAACAAGGTTGGACCCTGCCCAGGATACAAGAGGAACAGAGCATATATCAGAGCCCGCTCGGGGCCATAGCGCCTCTCTCTGTGACCTTGGAGCCAACATCTGTCCCTGGTTATGGGGGAAAAGAGTCCAGCTATGGTTTCCAAATCTTCACTACAGAATTTGCGGGGGTGAGCTTCAGATGCCACCAGCCTGGCTGGACAGGGAGAAGGGGTGAGACAGGGAGCCCTGGACAATTTCTCCCTGATAAAACCGCACATTATCCATCAAGGCAAGTGTGTGTACATTCAGCCTAGACAAACCTTTGAACAAGTGAGATGAGTAGGGGGAGTTGGGCGGCAGGCATTACCATGCAATCAGTGTGGCAATTATGTGATATGCATGTCTGTGGTGTATCTAACAGGATGGGGTGTGTGTGTTGAGGTAGTGGGGCTGAAGCAGAGGGTAGGGTATGCAAGTTTGTGGGATTCCAAGTGGTATGCAGATCACAGGGGGCATTCAGAGCCTCCAGGTCACCTATGGCCAGTGTCTAATGAAAACTTAGGACATTCTTTCTCGGTTTCTGTTAATGGTCCCCATCTCAGAGCCATCTGGAGCTGCCTGCATCGTCCTTTGCTGCCCCATGCCCTCCTCAACACACACACACACACACACACACACACACACACTACATCATGTGTGGCTCCCATTAATACTACAGGCAATAAAAATCTGACAGACGAAAGTGGGCTGTCTTGCTGTGCTCCCCAAGATCTCCCTGACTTAAAAAAGGCTGTCCCCACATTTCTCATGTCCCCCAGTGGTCTCCAGAGCCCCAGCTCCTTGCCTCCAAGATGGCAAATTTTCTTTCTATCCCAGTCCTCCTGGAAGACCCCCAACTCCTGCGTTCAGGGCTTCCAGGATGACCAGCCATGCAGCCAGCCAGCCACACCTTGGCCCGTTCATCCTCTGTCCATCTAGCCTGTTATCCACAAGTTATCTGTCACTCCATCCACAAACCCATTAGCTGATTGATTTATCCACCTGCCTGTCTCACTAAGACTTATTGAAGGGGATGGGGCTTTGTTTTAAAAGATTCATGGGGAGGGGGAAATTGAGAGTTCTTGTTTAATGTGTAAGAATTTCAGTTTTGCAAGATGACAAAGTTCTGAAGATCTGCTGTCTTATAATTTGAATATACTTAATACAACTGAGATGTACACTCAAAATGGTTAAGATGGTCAGTTTTGTTATATGTTTTTACCATAGTTAAAAATAAAAAAATTTTTAAAGAGCCTCAGCCCTTCCCTATGACCCAGAAGGACCCCTCCTTCTCTCTGTGGGAGACTTTCAAAAAGACCAGTAGAGCTGATGGACAGTGACTGCAGCTGGGTATTGGAGGGGACTCGACAATATGGGGGTGAATGTAGTAACCACATGGTTTTTCTTGTGAAACCTTCGTAAGAGTGTATATCAATGATACCTTAATAAAAAAAAAAAAGAAGGGCAGAACAAAGAGTTCACCCAAAAAAAAATAGACCAGTAGTGGCCTCAGGGCCAGTTTCTCTCTGAAGACTGTCCCACTGTTCAGGACATATAGGAGATAAGGGAAGTTGAAGAGGGAAATTGACAGAAGCAGAGTGGAATGGGAAGAGGGAGCTGGGGAAGACAGAAGGGAACAGAGGATCGCGAGAGGCTCATCTCTCTAGCCTCACAGATGAGTGCTTGGGGCAACATGTAATTAGAGGCCTGAGAGTAAAGAGACACTCATGGTGTGGCAAAGGTGTATGGAGGGGGCCTTGTGAGGATGGAGAGAACAAAGAAGCCCAGCTTTACTCGGGGGGGAAGCCTGGGATTGGCACTCACCTCCAGCGGAAGGAAATCCAGAACTACGCATTAGGGGCAAGACCCATAAGAAGCCCATATCTTTAGCCAATTATCCCACTCTTGAAATTTTTTCCTAAGGGAATAATTCAACAGAAGCAAAATGAGACATACATAAAGATATTGTTTGCATCATTATCTAAAATAGCAAATAACTGGAAGAACTAAACAGCAGGAAGATGAGAAGTGGTTGTTAAATGGTAATGGAGAAATTCAATGGACTCCTACCTTAAAAGGGGCCTTTCAGAATACTATGTGACCTCATTACAAAAATGTTTCAAGCAAGCATTTGAAAAGAAAGAGAAAAACAAAATAGTATATACACTATGACTACATGCATGTAAAATGGGTTACAGTGGGGCAAAGACTTGAGGGCAATATAAAAGAACAAAAAGATCTAAGGTGATGAATAATAGATGACTTTATGCCAAATATTTCTCAAATATTTTAATTGCAAAAGCAACATTTTTAAAATTTGAAAACAGCAAGATCCATCCCATAGGTGATTTAGTCATATAAGTATCTGGAGGGTACTGATGGGAATGAGCAGGACCAGTGGACTGATATACACCTGACCACACTGACTGGATGGAGCTCCTCTCCCAGAAGTGCAAGGTAAGGCTGCTGGCCTCGCTGGAGATGCAGCAGGTATGGTGGCTGACACTCAGGCTCCGGCTACAGTTCTGGTCCTGCCAGTCAGTAATCGTGTGCTCTAGGGTACATAACTTAAGCTCTCAGAGCTCTGGTACCTCACCAGAAAAGGAAAAATAACAACTATCACTAGAGTTGTTATATATAAAGTCAGCTGAGATACTGCACAATGCCCAGCACACAGCTGTCTCTCAGTATAAGCTATGAACATTTAAGACAAAAAAAAATGGTGAGTGGGCAAAATGAGGGTGGGACGAGGGTTAGGTCAAGAACAATGGGCAGAAAATCTGAAACCCTCCTCCTGAAAATGAAGACGGCTGGGCTGATCTCACATGTGGGCTGGATATGGGTATTAAACCTCTGCAAAGCTTGGGAAGCACGACTTCTAAAAGACTTGGGCTCAGTGTCCTTTGTCTAACTAACTGCCTGACTTTAGGCAAATCATTTCATCTTCCTGTTCATCAGCTCTCCTGTCTCTTTAAGTGGAATTCTTTCATTCACCTACTTCATGTTTAGCTGAACACTTGGCATGTGCAAGGTATCGTGCTAGTTGTTCTGGGGATTAAACTAGCTTCCAAGACAGTTAATAACTTAGTGATTAAGGGCATAGGTGCTGGAGTTAGGCAGGCCTGGATTTGAGCCCAAACTCTCTCAGTTACTATGAGAGAGTTACTAATACTGTCTGGGTTTCCCTGTGCTCATTTATAAAATGGAGTAAATGCAGGCTTCCATGTCATAGGGTGATTGGGAAAACGCAACGATCTGATTAATGTTAAGCCCTTTGACATAGTACTTGGCAGGGACCAGACACCTGGGAAGCATTAGTAGCTGTCAACATGGACAGCCCCCCATTCCTCCCTAGCTTGTCCTGCACGATCTCACAGTGGAGATTTTGCACTAAAAGGTGCTGGAACCTAGACAAAAGGAATGTCTCATAAGAACAAGGATGAAGGTGTTTTCTTCAAAAGCTTGATGGACTGTCTGATGCAAGAGGGATTAGACATTCTGTAAAATACTAAGAATTTAGCCAAGACCAATATAATGAAGGCTTTTCCTACAGACAGACAAGACCTAACCTAGAGCAGGCGGCCTCAGTAGATGGTGAGCTCACCATCACTGCAGATGTTCAGACCCTGCCCAGCATCTAAGATGTTGTAGATAAGATCCCAGCCTCGCTGAAATATATCTCCTCGACATCACTTTTAAAACAAAAATGCCATGGTTAAATATTTCTGACCATGAGGAACACAGAAGCTGCAATAGGGGAGGTGGAATTTGAGTTAGGTTTGAAGGATGAGTAGGGTTTTAATAGGCTGCTTGGCAGTGTTCTGTGCAGGGGGCCCCTCTGTGGGAGTGCATGGAGACCTGGGAGAACAGAGTGTGCTGAGGAAGAGCAACGGGTGTAGCTGATCACAGGGACCCAGACAAGAGGAGAGCAAAGTGCAAATATGGCCGGCCGCTGCCCCATTTCCCTCCCAGGGTAGGAGCCAGAAACTATCTATGAAAAAGGGTGGGGTAGATTCCCAAAGCATGATGTAATGGGAGGCATTATCCTAGCCATACCAGCTCACAACATTCTAAATCCACAGCCCACATGGTGATCATTAGACACCAGCTTAGACAGTCCGTCACTGAGCCCACAGTGAGGGTGCCACATAGTTTCCTTCAGGCTGGGGTTTCAGTCTAGGGAATACCAAGGAGCCTAGGACATAACATTGCTCTGTCCACGCTCTGGAGAAAGACCCAAAGCGCAGGGCTGCAGTCTCCACCCATGGCAGTCAGACCCTGCACACAGGACCAGAGCAGAAGGAACAGTGGGAAATGTGTGGAGTCTGGAGTCAAGAAACCTAGATTCAAGTCCCAGGCCTGCCACTCCGGCAGTATTACCTTGGGCAAATTGTTTAAGCCCTCTGAGACCCATGGCCTCTCTCTTAAGGTGGAGACCCTCCCTCTCTCGGTCGATCAGGGAGGGACTGTGTGAAACGTGCTACGGAATCACAGTAGTGCTGACTGTTTCTCTGTGAACTTCTCTTTCCCGGCTGTGCCATAGGTGCTGGCCTGAGCGATGACTAAGGAAGATCAGACTCCGCCTGAATTCCTTCTTCGAGCATTCTCTGACCTCAGGACCCTGCAGAGACCCCTGTGCCGGGTGGTGCTTCTGGTCCACCTGGCCACCTTGCTGGGTCACTCTGTGATCATCTTCCTCACTCAGGGCAGCCCTGCCCTGCACACCCCCATGGACTTCTTCCTGCACCACCTCTCAGTGGCAGAGCTCCTCTATACTACCGACATCGTGCCCAGAACCCTAGCTGACCTGGCCCCCCACAGCCCCGGGCCACCTCCTCCAAGGGCTGTGCAGCCCAGATGTATGTCCTCATTGTCCTGGGCATCTCAGAGTGCTGCCTGCTCACGGCCATGGCCTAGGACCGCTCCGCCACCCCTGCCCTACCCCGCCCTCATGAGCCAGCAAGCCTGCTCAGCCGTAGTGGGCATCTCCTGGCTCATGGGCATCATCGCAGCCGCCACCCACTCCTCCCTCATCTTCACTCGGCCTTTCCCCGGCCGCCCAGTGGTCCCGCACTTCCTCTGTGACACCCTGCCGGCACTGAGGCTGGCCAGTGCAGGGAAGCCCGGGAGGGAGATCTCCGTGGTGACAGCCACTGTGGTCTTCATCACAGCCCCCTTCTCTCTGACTGTCACCTCATATGCCTGCAGCCTGGGTGCCGTCCTGTCAATGACCCCCACCCAGAGCTGCTGCAAGGTCTCCTCTCCCCACTCCTCCCACCTGCTGGTGGTCTTCCTCTCCTTTGGAACAGCCACCGTCACCTACATCCGACCCGGGCAGGCCCCTCGGCCAGCACGAACAGTATCCTCGGCCTCTTCTACACGGTCGTCACACCCATGCTCAACCTCATCATCTACACACTTCGGAACAAGGAGGTGGCCAGGGCCTTGTGGCACATGGTGAAGAGGCAGGGCTTCTCACCCTGAAGGAACCAGGGATGTCTGCCCCCTCACCGTCTGCAGCTCCTCCCAGCCTACAGGTGCTGAACTTAAACCCCAACCTAACAGGCGCTGTCCAGCACCTCAAAGAAAGAAGCCTTCCTCGCAGAAAGTGTTGGAATTAAAACAGATAAATCTTACTTCCCATCCCACACTCCAGACTCACTATCAAAGCAAGGACAGAGCAACCAGCAGAGTTATTGGGCTGAGGGAGAATGGAAGGAATACTGCCTCTGTGGGAGAACATTCAGCATCTTCCAGATGGTTCTGGATCCCTGAGCAAGATGATGCCATGGAGTCAGGGATCTGTGCGTCATGAGGCAGATGTCTATGGACTTGATATCCAACTAAGTGACCCATCCAGAGCCCATGGAAGAGTCTGCCTGGCCCTTTGATCTCCTTTCCTCCCAGAAACACTCTGCAGTCATGCCCTTGTGGCCCTTTAGAAGACAGGCAGGTGTTCCCCCTTGAAATATTCCACATCAGTATTGTTCCCTGCCTTTTCCCACTGTTGACTTCTGACACCATCCGTAACTGGTGATAACATGCCCAACCGGACAAGAGGCTCTCCCCGGCCGCCCTGTTCTCCTCCCAGCATGTGCTGTCTGCTCGATCCTGTACCTCCTTCTCCAAAATAAACTGAAGAGGATTTGGAGGCATCTAGATATTAGCTTTATGGAAAAAAATTCACTGCTCTTTTTACCATATAATTATAAGGAAAATAAAGTATACAGAACCTTGACATAAAACTTCCGAATAAAATATTTAAATTTTTATAAAAAACTGTTCAAACTTGTTTCTGTGAACATAATTTTTATATTAGGTTTTGTGCTTGAAAATGATGAAACACCTCCTATCGAGATCTTTAAGTACTAATTTCCTCAAATAACTGATGGTCATCATCAAAGAAAACTACCCACAGAAGTGGGTGGTAAAAAGTGTAAAACCTTTTTCAAAGTTATTCAAAATTTTGCAGTAGTTGGAATTATATGTAAATACATATTTATATTTACCAGCCCTTCCTTTTCTTTCACTGACAAATGGTGATGCTGAAAATTCTTGTAACGATGAAGGAGTTCATATCCAATCATACTTTTTCATGTCAAGCATTTGAAGACAGTACTGTTAGAGTTCTAATGTGCAGCGTGCGCCTGTATTGCTAGAGCAGCTGCCATGCAGCGGCTTAGACACAACAGGGCACGCCAGCAGGGGCACACGAAGGCAGAGATTCAGGGCCGCTCTGGAGAACGGGGCCCTCGGGAGGTCCCCTAGAGTCCCCACCGTCCAACCCTTCCACAGCTCACAAGCCCCTCATCCACAGGGAGCAGTAAGATGCGCAGGAGCAGCCGCTGGAGGGACATGGAAGTTGTAGAGCAGCTCTTAGGCTGCCCTCCACCTACTGAGGCCACGCAGTGGCTATGGCTCGTTTTTCTCAGCAAATGCAAGAACCTCAGGGTGTATCACCAAACCCACTCTTCAGCTTCCCCCTGAAGTCCCAGGCAAGTCTATTTATGGCCAGATTCAATGGGCCTGGAAGTTCTGCCCATCCCAACACCCCACACACGCAGAACCCAAGGCTAAAAGGATCGCTCTCTTACGGAGCACTTGCACTCCGCGTGGCCCACCGGCTGCCATGGTGTGCCCTCTGGGGAGCTCAAGTTTTCACTCAGAAGACACTACGTCTGACTGTGTGCCAGGAATTTGGTGCAAAGGAGAATAAAACAGAACCTAATGGGAGACACGGACCAATTAACAGTCAGTTTCAATCTTCCAATGTTATGAGACACATACTACAGATAGCAGCAAGACAGGGTGGTAAGGACCACAAAGGAAAGGCCCCTAGTTCCACTGGAGAGGGACAGAGAAGCCGTCAGGGAGGAAGGGATATCTTAACTAAAGTCTGGACACCAGGGAGAAGTTATCCGGGAAAAGAAGAAAGGTATAGAATGAGCAAAGGTCCCCAGTATAAAGAGCATGGCACAGTCCAGAACTGCGTGTGCTCATTAAAACCAAGAACAGTGAGCAAAGGGAAGTGACAAGACAGGAGGGAGATGCAAGAAGTGGCCAAAGCTACTGGGGTTTGAAGAGGTACAGCTAACTACACGTGCTTCCCTTTCTGGTTCTCTACCCAGTGGACAATACACTGGAATCAGAAAGGAGCAAAACATCAGCCTTATTACCGGCCAAGGTGAACTGGAGGGTACGGCTTGACCCGAGGTCAAGAGGCTTCCTACTCCCCACGTCACCAACAGCCCCCAGGTACAGGTCACTGCAAGGAGGCCTGCCCCCAGGCTCACCACCTGAAGGGGGAATGCATGTGCAGACTGAGGCAGGCCAGGCTGAGGAAGACAGCCAGCGAGGCTTCAGGCCATACACGGGCACAATGCTTCCTATCATATCTTCAGTGAGTTCACACCTCCCCCCACAGAAAAGCAAGCACAGGGCTGGGGAGAAGCAGGGAGTTTCTACCCTTGTTCCCTTCTGGGAGTGAAGGAAAAAAGTACCTTCTTCCTGTGGAAAACTCAAGAAGTAGGTAACTGGTGCGCTCCCACCTCCACCCAGTACAGGTCATAAAGGATGTCAGGAGTCACTTACGAATCTGGGGACTCATCAGGATATGCGTTTTTAAAGCATCATTCTGGCTGTGGTGTGAAGAATAGATAGCAGTGGCAGAAAAGAGACCAAGAGACCATTGTCCAGGTGATCAGTCGGAGTGTCTAGCTGCAAACAACAGGTGCCACTCTGATCTGCCAAAGCAGAGACGAATTAGTCGAGGAAGATTTAACTATACCCAGGGTCTGCAGGGGCAGAAAGCCAGGCTCCTCAGCTGTGCAACAGGGTTGACACTCAACAGCCTACGAGGGAGGCACCAGCGTGCACACGGCTGGCACTGAGAGCTGGGCCACACAACACTGCCCGGTGCACACGGACAGCGCTCGGGGCAAGGTGTCAGAACAGGGCCACAGCTGCCCCCAGTAGCCAGATGTCTCCTCCACCTGCTCTCCAGACCACGACTCTGCCAGCCTCTGCCACATGGCTCATCTCCGCACCAAAGTTTCATGCAGATGAGTCCAACGGGTGCTGCAAAGGCAACTGGGAGAGCAAGCTCTCTGGCTATTAGTTTGGGGACGGGGACTCATAAGGCAGAAAACTTCCCAAATGTTAGACGGGTGTTCAAAAGATGCTGGAAAGACAGAAAACAAGACAAATGTCCATCAGGTACAAATCCCACTGCTGTAACTGAATCCAGGTGATTCCAGCTCACTCTCCATTGAAAAGAAGGGAGAAATACAGTGCAATGAGCTGGTGGGTATCTGAGGCAGAGAGTAAGTGATCAGGGCCTGAACAGGAAGCCCAGAATGGCAGTTCAGCCAGAATGAAGAGTCATAATAATAGCTCATATTGCTTGAGTACATGCAATACTAGTATAGTGACATGATAGTAACCTCTTGACTAGTAATTGTCTTATTTGTCATATTATCTTATTTAATTCCCATAAAAACCCATGTGATAGTATAGAGACAGATCCCAATTTTATGGGAACCTAATGCTTATATAATTCAAGATCACCCTAAGATGGAAATATAAAATTAAAATTAGGTAGAAATGTTTATTTAAAGTGAAAAAAGAAATTACAAAAATTAGAATTTTTTTTCAACTGGCAAATGCCACAAATGTCATATAATCCAGAAAATAATGTTTTTCTTAATTAATGGTTTAATCACCTCTATAATTCTTTTTTTCCTGTTTTTTGCTCTGTGCTCTTTGCCTTCATATTCACATGACAATGATCTTGTAATATACTTCCTGCAGGAATATTAAAAAGATGATCTGTCTTTCCCCTAGCATGGTTGATTGAAGTTTGTTGTTCTTCTACTGATAGTTTAGAAGAAATTTTCTCAACTTTACAACTCTCTATTGGTAATTTTATGTATGTGTTTAAGATTGTTGTCAAATTTGATCAAGTGTCCTTCAGATATTTGTAAATTTTCACATTTCAAGTTTTCTTGTGCAATGAATTATCTTTAACAGGCTTTGAACAGACCTCACTCATTAGCCAGTTTATCCTCAAGGTTCTCATTATGGTAGCATATTGAATTTTTTGTTTCCTTTGATGTCAGTGTTTTATGTCTAATCAGCAAGAAATATGAGTTGTTTTCCAATCTCTTTGTATGATTCACTCCTCTTCATTAATTGGATAGTGTTCAAGTTATCTATGGCTGCATAATAAACCACCCTGAATCTAGTGGCATGAAACAACAATCATTATATTATGCTCAAATTTTCTGTAGATCAGGAATTTAGACAGGGCACAAGTGGAATTTAGACAACGATGGCTTGCCTCTGCTCCACAATGCTCGTATCGTCAGGTGGAAGGACTCAACAGCTGGGAGTGACTTGAATAGCTGGGAGCAGAATCATCTAATGGTTTCTTCATTCACAGGTCAGGTGTCTGCAGTGACTGGGTTTGCTGACCCGAACACCAGCACATGAGCTCTCCATGTGGCTTGGGCTTCTCACAGCACAGCAGCTGGAGTCCAAGAGTTAAGTATCCCGAGAGAAAACATCCAGAGAGCAAGCATTTCAAGAGCCAAGACAGAAGCTGTGAGGTTTCTTCTGACCTGGGAGTCACACACATCATCTCCACCACTTTCTATTAGTTACAAGTGGGTCTCTAAGGCCAGCCCAGATGTAAGGGTGGAGAGGATTAGACTCCACCTCGGAATGTAGGAGAGTGGCAAGGTCAGATGCAGGCATGCACTGGGATGGGAGATAGTGCTGCAGCGATCTTAAATGCTGTCGGAGAGAGATTATCAAATAACCCAAGAGCCTGTACTTATGCAAAATCTATCTCTTCCTCTTAATGAATTACAGCTTTTAATACAATTTGAAATTTTTGTTACAATTCATTTCTCAATATGAGCTTATTTCTATTGATTTCATCATCATCTTTATTGCTTTTGTTTCACCTTTCATCATTTTCATCTAGATTTTCTCCTAGCTTATTTATAAATAAACTTGAAGCTGACAAAAGCAGGTAACTTCATATATAATTTCTATATAGATTATAGGGTTCTATAATTTCTCACTTTTTTTTATTGAAACACCCAAAACATCTTTCCAAGTTTCAGTTAAAATGAAGAATTTGAGTATTTTTAAAAGAAAAAAATTAATGGCGTGTTTATAATTATATATGGTCCTGCATTATCAAGGACATTTCTAATAGCAGAGAACTTTTTGTTTTACTTAGAGAATGAAAATCACATCCTTGCTTACAACTTTATACATATGATGAGTGGAAGAATTTTTTCCATAGACTAACTTCTTGAGCAATACATTTCCAACCTTGTTTCTCCACCATCACCCACATATTTTCAGTGCCAGGCACCATCAGATACATTTTTATCATAATGTAATCTCTGGTGTCATGCCTTTGTGGCAGTGCTGAGTGATACGGCACAGGGGACAGAAGGGATGTTCCCAGAGGTCATTCTGCCACAGTACAACTAGTGATGACTTAACTGTGCTCAAAAGTGACTGTGAACTACATAAACACATCCCACCAAACTCAAACTTAATCTATTCCCTACTCAAATTTACCTTAGATCCAAAAATATCCATGGCCACTTCAACCCCACCCACCCACAACAGGGGAAAATGTGGCAGAGAGGAAGGCAAAGTGAAGAGAGACAGAAGTCGTGACAGATTGCCATTAAAACACATCACTTTTGCAGATATTATGAGGACATATGACCATAGAAACACAATTCTTAGAGCTCCTGCCAGGCCTTTATAGGGAGCCCAGACAAGTGAAAAAGCCCCAAAAGCTTAAGCTTCAGAGTCAGTTCACCTCTAAGCAGACTCTGTCATCATATCAGTTTTAACCAGATGAGGAAGCCAAGGAACAACAGGTTTGAGGGGGGAGCTCCAGAGCCCATGGTTTTAACTCTCTGCACTGTGAATTCTCCCTCTGAAATGTGAGTTTAGAGAAAATAGGAAGATGAGAACAGACAAGGAGCTAAGGAGAATAAACAGAGAGGCAGGAGGAAGAAAATGAGTTTCGTGGCACAGAGAAAGAGAAGCAGGACCACCTGTACGGCCAGGAAGCCACTTCTCTCCTGGACTGGGCATGCAAATATTGAGTAAGAACCTTCATTTTTCCCTATCTCAGAAGTGGCAAGTCCTCCAGAATCAGAGTGCCTTCTCCTGGCAGGTACAGAGGCTCACCTTTCCTGCCTGGCCTCAGACTCACGTCAGCCCTCCAGCTCACTTGCCATTTAATCTGCAAGTGTCTGGCCATTGCTTCACCCTAAGGACACTCCACTGGCCATTATGTGGACGAGACTATGCTGTATGCCGATAGCGTCTGAAGAGAAGCAAATGGCAGGTGCTCTAGATGTTCATTTATACCAGAGAGTGGGAGATGAATTCTATCAAATTTGGGGGCCTGCCACCTCAGTGAAGATTTTCTGGAGATGCCACAATATCTCCTCAAATGTCAAGGATAAGTTGCCTCATCTTTTTATCTCTACAGTAAGAAAAAGACCTCTGATATTATCCTCAGTGAAATAAGCCAGGCAGAGAAAGACAAATACCATATGATTTCACTTATTTGTGTACTATAAATACAAAGCAAAACAGAAGGAACAAAACAGCAGTAGGCTCACAGACACTGAGAAGGGAATGGTGTTTACCATGAGGGAGGAGCTAGGGAGGATGGGTGTGGAGGGCGAGGGGGATAAAGGGGCACAAAAATTCTCAGTCATGATGTAGGTTGGCCACAAGGATGGTGGTACAGCCTGGAGGATACAGCCAGTGATTCTGCAACATCTTCCTATGTGGACAGATAGTAGCTATACTAGTGGGGTGAGGATTTAATAATACAGGTGATTATTGAACCACTGTATTGTATACTTGAAACTAATCTAAGACTGTTTATCAATAAAGAGAAGAAAAAGACCTCTGATGGTTCTCTGGATTTAGGAAGCAACATATAACCTATTTGGTTGGGCTACTTCAAAGCGCTTGACAGATGTCCTAAAAGCCAGAGCAAGAAAAGGCTGCCAAGCCGGTCCAGGCTGCAGCCCTGCCTTCTGAACCATCCAGCTGCCGCTACACAGTCCAGGCCAGGGGCACTAGAGCAAGATGAAAATCACAGATTTGGAAGCCAAACTTTCCCTGTTGTGGCATATAATTATGGAGGGCAAAAAAATGAGGTGGGGGGACAAATATCCTTTCATGAAGCTGTTCTTGGGCTTCTCCCAGGCAACGGTATTTACTGAAAACCTGACTGCTGGACGCCAGGCGGCTATTGAGCTGTGCTACCCACCACAGACTGGATGTAACCTGGTCCATCCAGCCTGAGGTTAGATCCCAATAGCACTTCAGCAAGTGCAGGTGTTCAGTGTAGACGGGGCCCAAGCACGTCCTGCAGACACAAGAAAGTTGCATTTGTCTCCTCACCCAGCAAATCACACCCAATTCATTCTTAATGGGCCTGTGCATGTAACAGCCATGGCAGGAAAGGAGGCCCTGCATGAACTCAACAAAAGGTGCTTCCACTCACCAGGCTAACCCAGTCACCATCACTGCTGAGAGCTCAACCTGCTGAGAATTACTTTGGGTCAGTGGCTAACAGCTTTGTGGGAGTCAGATCTGTACCCTCCTCTATAGAAGCCAGTAAGGCCAAAATACTGGCTTTCCCTAAACTCTGGCAGCCAAGACACAGGCCTCTGAACTTAGCCGATCCTAGTGGCTGCATCTTCCTCAGAGTTTAAATCAGGTGCAAGGGACTGGAGAGTAGAGAAAGTTTACAGCTCATTTCTGGTGATGGCAGCTGTGGCGTCCAGGGCCCAGAGGCAGCAGTAGGACACGGTACCAGCAGGGTCACCTCTAACCATTGGTAGCAATGCCAACAGCATCCTAACCATAACCTCCTGAGCTCCCACCTTGGCTGCAGTTCTGGTCTCTAAGGTTCTCTTGGTTCTCAAAATTTGTAAGATGTCTAAAAAACTCGATGAAAGTTATCAGTGAAGTTCATAGAAATGCAAATGACAGTAGTAGCAATCATAGAAGTAATCAAAATAGTTTCACTATTTCCATCGCTGTGCTAGCAGTTTTCTTATATTTACTTATTTATCTATTAAACAAATATTTCTTCAACATCCACCAGTCAAGCACTAGGAAAACACTGGTGAACAAAACAGGCAACATTCCTGCCTTTATGGGATGTATATTTTAAAGACAGAGAAACTATAAAACAAACACACAAGCTGATTTCAGCTCATGCTAACTGATGATGTAGTAAAGAACGACTGACTACATTTAATCCTCACAACCGCACTGTGAAGCATAGAAACTGTTGTCATCATTATCTTACAAATGAGGAAATTAAGGCATAAAAATGTTCAGAAATCTCCCAAGATCTTACAGATAGTAGATGACAGTCAGGATTTGATCTTGAACCGGCCTAACACGAAAGCCAAGTTTCAAATCACTGCGCCATATCGCTATCTACGAACTAGTCTTCCGGAAAAGCTTTCCTTGGCCAGCTGCGTATTCTCCACTCCTAGACTTTCTGATAAGATACGGGACCCTATTCCACTCTTTAATGCCCCTGAATCCCAAAGAGAGAATGGGCTCCTCCATCCTCAGCCTTCCATACCCTCTTTTGCACTAACGGGAGAACCAATATTCACACAAATACTAAGAGTGGGTCTCTGGTCAAACAAAGGACTCACATCAGAGGAAACTACTGTTTTCCCAAGAGGCTTCCTTCTTCCTGAATGGAGATGATCAGAGCTTTCTATTTAGATCCTCACCTCCAACTACAGTTCCAACCCA
Source organism: Smutsia gigantea (assembly GCA_032199065.1). Taxonomy (NCBI): domain Eukaryota; kingdom Metazoa; phylum Chordata; class Mammalia; order Pholidota; family Manidae; genus Smutsia; species Smutsia gigantea. The sequence continues at coordinate 243,756 of JAVSCE010004309.1, forward strand.
GTTTGAACACCACCTTGGATAGAATTACCAGACTTAGAAAATAAAAGTATAAGACATCCAGTTATATTAGATGTCCTAATGAATAATGGATAGTTTTTTAATGTAAATTATGTCTTGAACATTTCTTTTTTTTTCCAATTTTTTTTATTAAGGATTATTGATATACACTCTAATGAAGGTTTCACATGAAAAAACAATGTGGTTACTACATTTACCCATATTATCAAGTCCCCACTCATACCCCAATTCAGTCACTGTCCATCAGTGTAGTAAGATGCCACAGAGTCACTGTTTGCCTTCTCTGTGCTACACTGTTTTCCCCGTGATTCCCCACACCATGTGTACTAAACAAAATACCCACAATCCCCTTCTCCCACCCTCCCACACCCCTCCCCTTTTGTCTTGAACATTTCTTTCCCCAGAAAGATAAAGTGGTGCTAAATCCCCCTGGCCAAGTATTTCATGGGACATACTTATACTAAAAAAAAAATGTTTGTTGTTTAACTGAAATTCAGGTTTAACTGAGCATCTTGTATTTTTCTAGCAATGCTGCCTGGGGACGCTGACAAGAGGGGACCTCAGCCTCCATCTCAGGTGACAGAAGCATGAAGCCACCTAAGGCCGAGCCCGTCCAATTTCATAATGTCCTCCTGCTCTCGCCAACACTCCCAGCTGAGAACAATGGAGGGAAAAGCCTCTCCCCTTGTCTTGTTCAGATACCAACCCTACCGGGAGGTCATCCTTTGGTCTAAATTTGATACCTCGTGTTGTGTCCGCTGATCCAGGTACATCTGCCCCAGCCCTCAGCAGACTGAGGGGAAGGGGGCTCGTGCCTCCCTCATCAGCTCTTCCCTGCACTTTGAAAATATTAAATACCCATGCCTCCCCATCCTTCTCTGGCCCAGGCCATCTAAGCCCAGTCCATTCCTGACTCTAAGTCTATGTCCTTGCCCTGGAAATTGGACTGCCGTGAAATGGACTGTAAAACGATAAAAGTTATTTCAGAGGGCAATTTGGCAATATGTCCTAAAAACTCTAAAATTGTGCATATTTTTTGACTCTGCAGTTCCATTTCTAGAAGTTTGTGCACAGAAAAAACCATAGGTATACAAAGATACAAGTGCAATGATATCTATGTCAGCAATATTAATAACAAAAAATATTAATTACAAGAGATTAAAATTATAGTATATCCATACAGTAGGATACTACAGAATATTTAAGTAGGATATTAAAATCGTGTTTTAGAAGTTTACTTATAAAGTAAAATGCTATGATATGGCTTAATAAAGTAGAAAATAAAGGTTGTAGAGCAATCTAGGCAATATAATTCCATTTTTAGGTTTTAAAAGTGTATATATATACATATATAGAGGGAAACTAGACTTCAATAATTTCACAAGGATATTAGCTCCAAAATAACAATGGTTATTTTCTTTTCTTCTGGATGCAAAATTCTCTGCAATTTATCAATTTTGTAAACTGGAAAAGAAAAATCAATGCTATTTTAAAGGCCTGCATTTATTGTATTTTGAGAGTGATCTATCTACTTATACTGCTCCCTCCCATGGCTTATTGCTGAAGGAGAGTTCATGAATAAGCATGAACTGGCTTCCCAAGAAAAACAAAATGGTGCTGGATCTCTCTGGCCAACAAGTTAAGTTGAACTCCACGTGGAAACAGTGGACAGATTGCAGGAAAAAAGCATAATCATGAGCGTATAGGGGCCAGATCGGACCTTCTGACCAGTCCGGGGAAAGATGCACATGCATTTCTGCCTCATGACCAGAGGAGAAAATGAAAAGCAAGCCAGCCAGCAGGTGAGAAAGAAGCCAAGCAGAGTATCTCAACCTCCCAGGGCCAGGAGAGCAGTTGTAAGACAGGAGCAAAGTAACTGAACAGATGCTTCCACAACACAAGCAGCACCAGGCAAGACTCAGGGCCTGAGCTGCCGGAACCAGACCGACCACACCCTGCTCCTTCCCCTCCGCCAGCCCAGTCACCAGGCCACACCTCACACCGGGGTGAAGGAGCCACATCGCACCAGAGGCGACTGCTGTGAGAGAGAACTGCTTTGACAAGGAGTCTGTGGGGAGGCAGAAGAGTGGTGTCTCCAGGAATCGTAGCCCCTGGAAGGCACCGGAGCCTCAGAAAAGACAGACTCATTCTGTCTTCATAAAGCAGGCCCAGCTGCCTTCCCTCCCCAGCCTTCCCTCAAATGCCTGTTTCTGCAGTTCTGCAGCTACAGACAAGTCCAGTCAGGGCCCTAAGAGCAGGCCCCAGACGCAGAGCTCTGAGCAGCACGTCACTGAGTTGGGCCCTCCCGCTGGGCAGGCCAAAGCACCCCACACACCACACAGAGCAGGCCAGAGCCCTGGGCATGGGGGTTCCTAGGTTCTCACTCCTCCTGGAAAATATCCAAGGGTCAGACCCTTATCTCCAAGAACTCGAGGCAGTCAAGGGCTCCAAAGGTACCTCTCCACAAGCGGCTGTGTTGCCCTTGTGACCTCCTTGTCCCTCAGAGCGTAGACAAAAGGGTTGAGTGCGGAAGTGACAGCTGTGCAGAAGAGGTCCGCACCCTGAGAGGAGCCCGCACAGGCCTTATATAGGCAACAGTCCCAGTTCCAAAAAAGAGCATGACTGCGAACAGGTGGGAGGAACAAGCAGAGAAGCCTTTATGGCGTCCCTGGGATGTCACGTCCCCAAGGATGGTGGCAAGGACACAGGCACAGGAGGCTATGCTCAGGGAGAAGGCTGTCAGGATAAAGGTTATGAGGAAGGCAAGACAGCCCACTTCACCCCAGAAGGTCCACCACAGGAAGTGATGGGTTGTGCTGGCACCATGGACGGTGGAGCGGACAGTGCCGCGGATGACACCCATGAGGCAGGAGGCCCCCGCCACACTGGCACTGGCTCCCTGGCTCCTTGGGCTGGTGCGATGCAGCAGCCAGCCGATGGCAGCGTAGCAGACACAGGCCACCACCGTGAGCAATCAGCATTCAGCAATGCCAAACAGGATAAAGAAGTACATCTGCATGAAGCAGCAGGCAGGTGGGATGGTGGGGCGGGAGGAGAGACCAGCCAGCATCCTAGGATGGTTGTGGTATAATGGATCTCCACCATGAGAAGTGGCGAAAGAAGACATACATGGGCGAACATCTGGCAGCATCTGCGAGGGTGAGGAGCTAGCTGCCCAGCAAGGGGACCAGGTAGATGCAGAGCACACCCTGAAACAGAGGGCCCTGAGGGGAGCCAAGACCTGAGAACCCCAGCAAAACAAACTCCATTACTGCTGTGCCATCGCCACCCGCCATGTCCCCAAGGCCAGACTGAAGGGAAGAGCTGGAAGAGGGCTTGTGCGGCACCAGGAGGCAGCCAGGCAAACACAGAGGCTCTGGCTGTGGCAGGGAAGGTGTGGAGGCATCCACAGGAGCATGCCAGTTATCAGGAGCAGGATGGCAGAGCCCCTGGGCTGCTAACAGCTCCCTCCCAGAAAAACCCTCAGAAGAGAAAGAAGGTAAGCCTGGGGAGCTGATGGGGAATGGCAGACCTGCCTCGGCTCTGGCAGCTTGGAATACACCTGGGTGGTCTGTTCCACTCACCTGAGCTCCAGGTTCTGGGACCACAGAGCTGGGACAGTTCAAACAGCTCCCCTGAGAAAGCAATGAGGAATCTGGGCAAGAGGGTGGGTGTGCAGACCGAATATCTAAAGCTCTCAGGAGACTGAAAGGAAAATGGACCCACCAGGAGGAAGAGCCTGAATGAGAGGAAAAGCAAGAGGGGACACAGGATCAAAGGCTCTGGAGAGAAGGCACATGGCTTGTACCTGCAGGTGGGCCCCCACAGCCCTCAGAACACCCCTCTGCAGCAGCTCCTCAAGGAAGCTCAGTCTCCCCCAACCCCAAGAGACCCTGATTCCCATAGCAAAGGACAGGGAGGGTGAGCGGGCAGGAGGCTGACGGAAGGGGAAGAGAGTTTTGCCCAGGAACCGGGGAGAAGGTAGTAGTTTCCTCCTGCCCCTCATCAAGCCTAAGCCCCTCTGAATCCCCTTCTGTCCAGCAGGGAGGACAGCTGTCCCAAAGACAGCAGACACCAAATGCAGAGGGGCTGGGATTACCCAAAGTCCCTCCCCAAGGCCTGAATGAAGCTGGGCTCAGAAACCAAGTGTGCTAGCGCCCTGGCCAGTGCCTATGTGCTGAACTGCTCAGCCCGCTGCCCCAAGGGCTGCCCTCCAGGGGGCACTAAACTAGTTCCCAAACAGGCACTAGGCTGCTTCCTTCCAGCACTGGAAAGCATTTTTACAAAATCCTTTGCAAAACAGTGCTAATACTCAAAGAAAAGAAATTACTCAAATAGCAACAGCTCTGACTTCTGGTAGAACTTCTCAACCCAGCGCAGGGGTTCAGCCCTCCCCACCGCTCCGGCTGCTGAGGAAGCCTTTAGAAAAAGTAGACACTTTCCCCTATCTCAGCTAGGACAAATGACATCCCAACAGCAGGGATGATAGGTGACCCAACAGGATGCCTCAAGCACTAATGGCTCAACGAACAAAGACCAGGGAGAAAAAGCAGGTCCTTAGCATTAAGTGTATCACTTAACCAGCAAGGAAGCCTCCTTCACCACAGGTTTACCTGCCGCTTAATGTTCTATGGAGATCCTTCTGATTCAGGCAGTCTCTTCTTTGTCTGGGCAATTTTCTTTTAGGGGTTGCAGAAAGGTTATTTTTGAAGAATTCTAAACAATACACATTTTTTAATTTAAGCATAACTCCCTGATCCTTAAGGGTGGCTAATACACAGAGACTTTCTGAAAAGGAGAGGGAAAGAAGCAACTACAGAGGAGCAACCTGACAAACATCACCTCTCCCAGTGATCACTGCCCATGTCACATCATGTCGAAAGCGAATACCTTTGACCCGATGGAATGACAACAGCGCTCACCTCCGTGGCCTTCCTCATAACCTATCACAAGGAACACATCAGCCAAAGCCCAGTAGAGGGACGTGCTACCAGATACCTGAGCAGTGCTCCTCAGATCTGTCAGAGGCGGACACCCAAAGCAAGGGGTGCCAGAGAAACCAAGGAGACAACACCCAGAGGCAACACCGTGTCTGAAAGAAAACAAGCAAAGGAAACCTGAAAACGTGTGGACCTAAGTGAACAACAATGAATCCAGTGATCTTAGGTAATGGATAATCTCTGCATTAGAAATGTCAAACCCACATTAATCAAACCCACAGCGAACATTATACTTAACAGCGAGAAGCTGAATGCTTTTCCTTTAAGATCGGGAACAAGACAAGGATGCCCACTCTCCCCACTTCTATTCGACATAGTTCTGGAGATCCTAGCCATGGCAATCAGACAACACAAAGAAATAAAGGGCATCCAGATTGGCAAGGAAGAACTCAAACTGTCCCAGTTTGCAAATGACATGATATTGTACATAAAAACCCTAAAGAATCCGCTCCAAAACTATGAGACCTAATATCTGAATTCAGCAAAGTTGCAGGATACAAAATTAATACACAGAAATCTGTGGCATTCCTACACACTAACGATGAACTAGCAGGAAGAGAAATCAGGAAAACAATTCCATTCACAATTGCATCAAAAAAATAAAATACCTAGGAATAAACCTAACCAAGGAAATGAAAGACCTATAACCCGAAAACTACAAGACACCCTTAAGAAAAATTAAAGAGGACACTAATAAATGGAAATTCATCCCATGCTCTTGGCTAGGAAGAATAAATACTGTCAAAATGGCCATCCTGCCTAAAACAATCTACAGATTCAATGCAATACCTATCAAAATACCAACAGCTTTCTTCAATGAACTAGAGCAAAGAGTTCTAAAATTCATATGGAACCACAAAAGACCCCCAATAGCCAAAGCACTCCTGAGAAGGAAGAATAAAGCAGGGGGATTACGCTCCCTGACTTCAAGCTCTACTACAAAGCTACAGTAATCAAGACAACTTGGTCCTGGCACAAGAACAGACCCATAGACCAGTGGAACAGAATAGAGAACCCAGCTATAAACCCAAGCATATATGGTCAATTAATATATGATAAAGGAGCCATGGATATACAATGGGGAAATAACAGCCTCTTCAACAGCTGGTGTTGGCAAAACTGGACAGCTACATGCAAGAGAATGAAACTGGATTACTGTCTAACCCCATACACAAAAGTAAACTCAAAATGGATCAAAGACCTCAATGTAACTCATGAAACCATAAAACTCTTAGAAAAAAACATAGATAAAAATCTCTTGGACATACACATGAGCAACTTCTTCATGAACATATCTCCCCAGGGCAAGGGAAACAAAAGCAAAAATGAACAAATGGGACTATATCAAACTAAAAAGCTTCTGTACAGCAAAGGAAACCATCAGCAGAACAAAAAGACATCCTACAGTATGGGAGAATATATTCATAAATGACATATCCAATAAGGGGTTGACATCCAAATTATATAAAGAGCTCATGCACCTCAACAAACAAAAAGCAAATAAGCCAATTTAAAAATTGGCAGAGGAGCTGAACAGACACTTCTCCAAAGAAGAAATTCATATGGCCAACAGGCACGTGAAAAGATGCTCCACATCGCTAATCATCAGAGAAATGCAAATTAAAACCACAATGAGATATCACCTCACACCAGTGAGGATGGCCAACATCCAAAAGACAAACAACAACAAATGTTGGCGAGGATGTGGAGAAAGGGGAACCCTCCTACACTGCTGGTGGGAATGTAAATTAGTTCAAACATTGTGGAAAGCAGTATGGAGGTTCCTGAAAAACCTAAAAATAAAAATACCATTTGACCCAGAAATTCCACTCCTAGGAATTTACCCTAAGAATGCAGGATCCCAGTTTGAAAAAGACAGATGCACCCCTATGTTTATCGCAGCACTATTTACAATAGCCAAGACATGGAAGCAACCTAAGTGTCCAACAGTAGATGAATGAATAAAGAAGATGTACATATGCACAATGAAATATTATTCAACCATAAGAAGAAAACAAATCCTGCCATTTGCAACAACATGGATGGAGCTAGAGGGTATTATGCTCAGTAAAATAAGCCAGGCAGAGAGAGACAAGTATCAAATGATTTCACTCATCTGTGGAGTATAAGAACAAAGAAAAAACTGAAGGAACAAAACAGCAGCAGACTCACAGAACCCAAGAGTGGACTAACAGTTACCAAAGGGAAAGGGACTGGGGAGGATGGGTGGGAAGGGAGGGATAAGGGGAGAAAAGGGGCATTACGATTAGCACATGTAATGCAGCAACGGGGACACGAGAAAGGCAGTATTTATGGAGAAGACAGGTAATGATTCTATAGCATCTCACTACGCTGATGGACAGTGACTGTAGTGGGGTATCTGGGGGGGACTTGATAATAGGGGGTCTAGTAACCATAATGTTGAAGTGATTGTACATTAACAATACCAAAATTAAAAAAATTAAAAGAAAAAAATGGAATTTGTTTTTACATACTAATATTTTTAAATATCTAATTTATTTGTGGCCAGTTATGCCTACTTACACCTTTAGAAATGCTTTAATCAATAGTTTGATTTTGCAGTTTGGTCAATAGTGAGTGTTTCTAATTGTCAGCACACATTTTTCAAAAATATGCATCATTTAAAGGCTGTGAGTAAAACACAGTTATGGGCACTTAAGTTGTTTCCAGATTTATAATATGAACATTTCTGCAATTTCCAATTTGGAAGAGTTATAAATAAAAACAGGACGAGATGTGGAAAGTATGGAAAACTGCCTCAAGAAGGCAGACTTTTTTCTTACAGAGCAGAGGAATTCTGGAGTTTGTTCAAAATAGGAACCCATTTCCTCAGCGTGGGGAGTCTCCCACTAGCCAAGCTCAACCCTGTCCCCTCTCTGAGCTGTGAGGAAATGGTAAAGGGAAGGGGCCTTGGGGATCTACTCATCTAAACTGCAGGCTACAGGGGAGGAAACTGAGGTCTAGAAAAGCTCACTGGGATAACCCAAGATGGCTCCGTGAACTAAGCACAGAGCTGGGACCAGTAATACCACATGCATCGTTCACAGTTGCATAAATCATCTCACTTAACCCTGACATGTGGAGGTTTGATTAATCACACCTATAGCTGTAGAAATGGGTGAGAGAGCTGAAGTGTCTAGCCCGAGGTCACCCAGCCTCACAGCAAAAGCCAGAACTCAAGTACAGTCTATCGGCCCCCAAAGCCAGTGTAACTGAACACAATAAACCCAGCGCCCCACCCCAGTGTGTCTTTGTGATGTGTCTGCACCCAGATCCCTGAAAAAAAAATGCTTGGGAGACATCTGCCTAAGGGTCAGAGCTGGGGCTGGGACGCATGTCTCCAGGCTCCTTGTCCAATGCCTCTGTTCTACTTGCCCTTTCATTGCAGTTCTGTACATGCATGGGTACATGCACATGTGTGCATGTGCTGCACACATGTGTGCCCATGTGTCTGTGTGTGCAGGGACCATCCTACACATAGGAAGAGTAGCCAGGAAAGCTGAGTAATCCCCATTGGTAACAGGAGCGTCTCAAATGGGCACCGTCCCCTGTGCAGAGCCTTGGTGTCAGAGTCAGAGGTGGAAGAGTTTAAAGGAAGAAAGGAGCCACTGATGGTGTAAGGCACCACAGCTGGGGTCCCAAGGGACAGAGGGAGCTCCCATATGGGCGTGAGATCCCAGGGATACACTTCCTCAAAGCCCAGTGTGCATGGCTCAGGGGGACACGTGAAGCCACTAGTGCATCAGACATCCTATAAATAGGCAGAGCTCAGACCACAAACCCACTGCGTCCTCAGGACAAGAAACCCAAGACATGGGACAGGACCCACCCCACTCCTCCGCACTCCTGCCTCAGCAGCAGAGCTCACTGTCTGGGCCTCTACATGGATCCCACAGAGGGGGAGCAGGGATGGGATAAGGAGAGGGGAAAGTGTGGCCAGAGATGAGGGAGGACCTTCCCTGGGGTGGGGGTTCCCTCGTGCCAGTGAGCTCACACCAGGGTGCCTAAGGGCGAGGTGTGAGGCAGCACAGGACAGAGGCCCCAGCCCTGGGAAGGCATGTACCCCTGAGACCGAGGGGCCACTCCTGCCTCAGGTAGGACATTTCCATCGAGGTATGTATGCAAGTAAAGTGATTTCCACCAAACCAGGTTTCAACCTCCTGGGATGCTTCTGTTTGCTTTTACCCTGCCTGAGAACCTTTTTCCACCGTCTCCTCACTTGTGCATCCTGTCCACCCTTCCAGGCCCAGCACAGACACACCTCCTCTCAGTCTCTCCTGGTTCTCCCAGAGAAACCACATCATCCCACTGCCTTCCATGTTGCACTATCTCAAAACTTAGTAAGTTAAAGTAACAAATATTGATTATCTCATGGTTTCTGAGTCGGGATCAGGGCGTGGCTTCATCCTGGGTCTCTGTGAAGATTGTCACAAAGCTGCCCTTAGCGCAGGGCTCCACTGCAGGGGGTCTGCCTCCAAGCTCACTCGCAAGACGGCCGGCAGGCACCCGGCGCTCACTGGCTGGGACATCCTTTCCTTGCCGCAGGGGTATCTTCAGAGGGCAGCTCACACCATGGCAGCTGCCCTCCATCCAAGTGAGTGAGCAAAGGAAATGGGAGAGGAGGAACACGACAGAGGCCAGGCTTTTTGCAACCTAACCTCAGGAGTGACATCCTATCGCTTTTGCTGTGCACTTGGTTAGAAGTAAGCCATCAGATCTGGCCCTAAAGGTCCAGGTTACAATAGACCGTGACTTCACCTTGTCCACCTGCTCCCCCTGGGCATCTGCCCTGTTGTGAACTGCCCAGTGGAGAGGCCCACATAGCAAGGAACTGGTGTCTCCATTTACTCAAGGGAGGGGGATTCCATGAGGGCTTGATCCCCAGGAGGTGGGGTCTCTGGGGACCAGTGGAGGGGCTGCAGGTGCACAAGTGCAGCTGTGCACAGTGGACAGGGCTGGGTGTCTACTGAGTCCAGCACCGGGTTGCATAATCGCTTCAGCGAAAGCCCATCATTCACCCAGTGAGCCAGGCATTACTATTGCCTCTTTACACAGGACAAACTGAGGCTGAGACAGGTGATGTGTGCAACTTGCCTGATGTCCCATCAGTCCAGAGATCGAGCCAGGGTTCAGACCCAGGCCTCTGATCCCAAGACCACTTCCGGTTTCGCCACCTGAAGCTGTGTGGCTGTGGGCACGTTCTTTAACCCTGCAGACACTTGGCTTTCTCACCTGCAAAACAAAGATAATTCCTACCTTATAAGGTAGTTGCAAGAATTAAATAACATAATGTAAGGAAAGCATAACACTGGGTATAAAACAAAAAGCAGCATATGTCTTATGAATCAGGGGAGGGAGAGAAAGTGAGTTCACTATATCTATTTCCACCCTGGTCTGAAAGGAAGACAATAAAAATTCAAAACCAAAAAAAGCTACCAATATGGAAGAAAGGATGGGATTGAAGGAAAAGTACCTTGGAAGTTATTACTTTAAGTGGAGAGAAGACACAGGAAGCCCTCCTCTCCCAGCCTCATGGCAGGGAGAGGGCTTCCTGGCCACTTCCCAGAACCTTCCTCAGAGCATTTTTATTCCCATGGAAGTAGAAATGGGTTCACTGCAGTATCAGGGGTGTGCTGACGGGGGACCTGAGGGGGCTAAGGAGACAAACTGTGAGCTAAAGAATAATATGAAGATACAAGGGGGCCAGTGGCGGTCGGCCAGCCCCACAGATGCTGGATGAAGTTGGCCTCAAGTTGCAGCTGAAAACACCAAATTTAGACCCGAGAAATATGCCTCTGCCCGAAGATCATGAAAATCCATTTACCCTGAGCCCCAGACCTTCTCGGCTCTCCTGGGCCAAGTTTTCTCATTGTGAGCGAAGATCTCATAGGCGCTAAGAGCTCCGAGAAAGAGAGAGAGCTGGGGGTGGGGGCCTGGCCTCTCCAGGCCCCTGAGACCCTTTCTACCTCTAGAAGTCTAAAGAGTAACTTGCATACACCCCGACGCATATATGAAATGATTAACAGATACTTTCTCCCTGTGGATGTTGTAAGTCTAATTAGTTCCCCAGGGTCAGCCAAGTCTTTCCCGGGCTGCCCAGCTTCCCGCGCTCTCTGGGCAGGAGCGCCCCTGCCAGCTCGGCAGTGATTAATGCCGCCACCTATTCTGGTCCCTCCGCATTTAAAAAAAAGAAACAGTTTACAGCCTAGCAACGAACAGAGCCCTTGAGCAATTTCCTTTCCCTGTGCCATTCATTCCTTACGCCAGCCCTAGAGGTGGGCCTAACAGACGACCTCTCAAAACTACCTGAAACTACTAAAAGCCACCCTGCTTTAATGACAGACAAACTATGGAGCCATGGCACAATCACTGGGCCAAGAAGGGTGGAACTGGAATTTGAAGCCGCAGCGAGACCCCTGCTCCAGGTTCAGGGCATCTACCACAGCACCTGGCCCTGCCCATCTTGGGCTGCCTCTCCTACCAGCTCTGTCCCCACATCTGCTACTTGACCTCTGAAAGTCCAGCTCCTTCCAGGACCGTGGCCACAGCATCCTATGCAACAACCCAGGAACAGCTGGCCGCCTCCTAGAATCCCCCTGCTGCCCACCCCCCGCACCAGCTTTCGGGAGCAAGACCTACTGGCCAGTCATCAGGCCCCGCCCGCAGTCCTCACTGCACCTCCAGAATACTGCCTACAACTCTGCTCGGTCATCGGCCTCCTGCCCCCTTCCACTCCCCTCCCAGTGCCCAGGAGATTCTCTGTTTCTGTCTGTTGATTCAATGTCTTGTTTTTTGTTGCCCAGCATACTTACCAAGACACATCAAACACCACTACATGGCAAAAATGAGGAGTAGGAGCAATGGAGATAAAGAGAAAGAAGTATGAATTGCCAGACCTATGCCCTTCCTACCGGTGAGCCACAAGTTTGGCCCAAAACTGTTTAGCAGCCAATCCAAAAAAGGAAAGTCTGGTCAGTTCCAGAGCTCAGTGTCCATGAGATAAAACAGAGACAGACTGCTTGGAGCTGAGGCCAGACAGAAGCTGCTCCAGGAACACTCCTAGAGAAATGACTGTGGTTGGCGTCCTTATCACTGTCTTGACGGTGAGTTACCTAGGACGGATTCTAGGAACTCCCTCATCATAGGGGATGCCATCACACCAGAGGGCCTCTGTGGCTGTGGGAGAGACAAGACGCACCACACTCAGTCCTAGTGACGCTTGATCTAGGGCGGGATTTCCCAGCCTCAGCACTGTGGCAACTGAGGCTGGATAATCTTTGTTGTGCATGTTCTCTGCACCGTAGGGTAGTTCTGCAGCATCCCTGGCCTCTACCCACTAGACGCCAGTAGCGACCTTCCCTCAAGTTGTGACAAATGTCCCTAGACACAGCCAGAGCGCCCTGGGGGACAAAATTACCCCAAGTTGAGGACCACTGATCCAAAAGGAAAAATCATTGACTCCTATTTCCTTTTTAATGTGGAGAGGCAAAGAAGAGACCTGGTTTCGTTTTTATTATTTTTTACAGCTTTATTGGGGTATAATTTATATATCAGAATGAGCAAAACCCACTCATTTAAAGTATATGACTCCGTGGTCTCTGGCATACTCATGGGATTGTGCAACCATCACCACTATTTAATTTTAGAACATCTCCATCACTTCAAAAGTAATGCTGTGCCCATAGGCAGTCTCTCTCCATCTTCCCTTCCCCCAGCCACAGGTAATGACTAACCCACCATCTCTCCTATGGATTGCCCTTTCTGAATATTTCCTATAAATAGAATCATGAAAAATGTGGCCTTTTATGCCTGGTTTCTTTCATTCAGCATAATGTTTTCAAAGTCTTTCCACATAGGTGTTGTAGTGTATAGTATTCCATTCATTTTTACTGACAAATAATATTCCATTGTATGGCTAGATCATATTTTACTTATAAGCTCATCAGTTTATGGACATTTGGGTGGTTTACACTTTGGAGCTACTATGAATAATTCTGCAATGAACTTTTTTTTGCTATTATTAATGTACAATTACATGAGCAATATTATGGTTCTAGACTCCCCCTATTATCAAGTCCACCACATACCCCATTACAGTCACTGTCCATCAGCGTAGTGAGATGCTATAGAATCACTACTTGTCTTCTCTGTGTTATACTGCCTTCCCCGTATGCCTCCCACCCCGGCTACATTATGTGTGCTAATCGCAATACCCCTTTTTCCCCCTTATCCCTCCCTTCCCACCCATCCTCCCCAGTTCCTTTCCTTTTGGTAACTGTTAGTCCATTCTTGGGTTCTGTAAGTCTGCAGCTGTTTTGTTCCTTCAGTTTTTGCTTTGTTCTTATACTCCACAGATGAGTGAAATCATTTGATACTTGTCTTTCTCCACCTGGCTTATTTCACTGAGCATAATACCCTCTAGCTCCATCCATGTTGTTGCAAATGGCAGGATTGGTTTTCTTCTTATGGCTGAATAATATTCCATTGTGTATATGTACCACATCTTCTTTATCCATTCATCTACTGATGGACACTTAGGTTGCTTCCATTTATTGGCTACTTTAAATAGTGCTGCAATAAACACAGGGGTGCATATGTCTTTTTTAAACTGGGCTGCTGCATTCTTAGGGTAAATTCCGAGGAGAGGTATTCCTGGGTCAAATGGTATTTCTATTTTGAGTTTTTGAGGAACCTCCATACTGCATTCCACAATGGTTGAACTTATTTACATTCCCACTAGCAGTGCAGGAGGGTTCCCCTTTCTCCACATCCTCGCCAACATTTGTTGTTGTTTGTCTTTTGGATGGTGGCCATCCTAACTGGTGTGAGGTGATATCTTATTGTGGTTTTAATTTGCATTTCTCTGGTGATTAGACATGTGGAGCATCTTTTCATGTGCCTGTTGGCCATCTGAATTTCTTCTTTGGAGAAGTGTCTGTTCATCTCCTCTGCCCATTTTTTAATTGGCTTATTTGCTTTTTTTGTTGAGGTGTGTGAGCTCTTTATATAATTTGGATGTCAATCCCTTATCGGATATGTCATTTATGAATATATTCTCCCATACAATAGGATGTCTTTTTGTTCTGTTGATGGTGTCCTTTGCTGTACAGAAGCTTTTTAGTTTGATATAGTCCCACTTGTTCAATTTTGCTTTGGTTTCCCTTGCCCAGAGAGGTACGTTCATAGAGAAGTTGCTCATATTTATGTCCAAGAGATTTTTACCTATGTTTTTTTCTAAGAGTTTTATGGTTTCATGACTTACATTCAGGTCTTTGATCCATTTTGAGTTTTCTTTTGTATATGGGATTAGACAGTAATCCAGTTTCATTCTCTTGCATGTAACTGTCCAGTTTTGCCAACACCAGCTGTTGAAGAGGCTGTCATTTCCCCATTGTATATCCATGGCTCCTTCATCGTATATTAATTGACCATATATGCTTGAGTTTATATCTGGGCTCTCTAGTCTGTTCCATTGGTCTATGTGTCTGTTCTTGTGCCCGTACCAAATTGTCTTGATTACTGTAGCTTTGTAGTAGAGCTTGAAGTCAGGGAGCGTAATTCCCCCCACTTTATTCTTCCTTCTCAGGATTGTTTTGGCTTTCGGGGTCTTTTGTGGTTCCATATGAATTTTAGAACTATTTGTTCTAGTTCATTGAAGAATGCTTTTGGTATTTTGATAGGAATTGCATTGGATCTGTAGGTTGCTTTAGGCAGCATGGCCATTTTGACAATATTAATTCTTCCTGTCCATGAGTATGGGATGTGTTTCCATTTATTGGTGTCTTCTTTAATTTCTCTCATGAGTGTCTTGTAGTTTTCAGAGTATAAGTCTTTCACTTCCTTGGTTAGGTTTATTCCTAGGTATTTTACTCTTTTGGATGCAATTGTGAATGGAATTGTTTTCCTGATTTCTCTTTCTGCTAGTTCACCGTTACTGTATATGCAACAGATTTCTGTGTATTAATTTTGTATCCCGCAACTTTACTGAATTCAGATATTAGATCTAGTAGTTTTGGAGTGGATTCTTTAGGGTTCTGCTATGGACTTTTAAGTACAAGTTTTTATGTGTATGTGTTTCCAATCTCCTGGGTATATGCCTAAGAATAGAACTGTTGGGTTATGTGGAAGCTCTGTGTTTAATATTTTGATGAATTGACAGTTTTCCAAAAGAGCTGGACCATTTTATATTCTTACCAATAATGAATGATAGTTCTAAGCTTTCCACACCCAACACTTACTATGGTCTTTATTCTTTATTTTGATCATCTTAGTGAGTATGAAGTTGTATCTCACTGTGTTGGGGATTTTTTTAAACAAAAACACTTTTACTTTTGTCTTCAAAGAATAAAGTCGTCATTTTCCAAGATAACCATGATTAACTTATAAAATGGGCATTTACAATGCATCGTCAAAGTATTTCCCTTTAACGGGAAACTTAGCTTTACAGAATCCAAATACCAAAAGATTAAAAATATTTCTACTTTGTTGTCATTATAAGACAAAACAGAATCTAGCATAAGACAAGGAAATACATTCATTCTTCAGGTCTTTCTCTTCCAGGAACAAGCATTGTTATATTATTTCCATTTAGCAAAATCTGGTCTAATTTAGCAATCCTTATTCCTTCTGGGCTGATTTCAAACTCAGTGACATCCTCTAGTACCATAGTGACAAAGTGATCCAGTCCTAGTAGCGTGCCAACAATTTCCTGATCATTCTTCATCGCAGTGTGGGTTCCTGACCCTATACATTTGTCCACAAGCTCTAGAGGTAGTAGCTGGGATGGGTTGGTGGTAGCATTAGCTGTCATGACTACACTGGACGTAGGCTCTCACTGTAGTTTTGATTTGCATTTCCCTAATGATGTGGAGCATCTTCCATGTGCTTATTAGTCATTCATATATATTCTCTGGAAAACGTCTTTAAATCCTTTTCCCATTTTTCAATTGAGTTGTCTTTTTATTGTTGATTTGTAAGACTTCTTTATATATTCTGGATACAAGTCTCTTACCATATTCTTCCTTCCTATAGGTCATCTTTTCTCTTTATTGATGGTGCCGTGAAGCACAAAAGTTTATAATTCTGATGAAATTCAATACAGCTGTTTATAGCTATAAATTTCCTTCTTTGACCCATTGGTTATTTAGGAATGTGTTGTTTAATTGCCACAATTTGTGAATTTCCCAAGTTTCCTCCTGTTCTTAATCTTTAATTTAATTCCATGTGGTCAGAGAAGATACTTCGGATGGCGCTAATCATTTTAAATGGATGGGGCCCTATCTCATGTTTCATGTGCCCTTGAGAAGAGTGTATATTCTGTTACATCTGGTTGGTTTGGTGTATGTTTCAAATCTTCTATCTCCTAGTTGATCTTCTTCCTAATTGTTCTATCCATTCATTAAAGTGGAATGTAGAAGTCTCCCAGTATTACTGTCGAATTGTCTGTTTCTCCCTTTCGTTCTGTCACTCTGCTTCCCATATTTTGAGGCTCTGTTGTTAGTTGGCTATGCTAATATCAGACAAAGATAGAATTTAAGACAAAAGTTATTACTGGAGATAAAGAAGAACATTTTATAATGAAAGTCTGCCTTTTCATCCAGATTCAGAGTTGGGAAATCTCAGGATGAACCCATTTCCCAGAACCAGCTTCAGTGGTTTGGAGGTGCGACCATCACATTGGGCGGCCAGGGCCAGCCCCAACAGGAGTGCCTCCCAAGCTGGGCCAGACTGGGGGCACTCACAAGTTTCTGTGAGGTCGGTTAGTTGCTCCATAAGCCTGGCACTCGTGGCTTTCCTTTGTTTTTAGTACCTATCTTGAAAGGGGGAAATGCAATTTTCACGTACAGAGCATACAGAACCATGAGTAACTCTCTACAATTGCTGTAAGCTGCATGTGACAGGCAGGGCCATTCGTGGTGAGAAAGGATGCCTCCATTTTCCAGGCTGTGGGTATACTAAAAAATGAAGAAATGCCAGAACAGAGCTACTAAAATACTGATATATTTTAGATATTTGTTTTTAACCAGACAAAACTCTGAACACAACTAGTGAACACAAAGACAACATGACCTTATTTGGCAATAGGGCAAAGTCTATATTTGAGGCGCTTCATGAATACAAGGCCCAGGCCATATAGTTCTCCTGCTTCCTCAAGTGATAATAAGACCCCTTCTTTCTGGGATACTGGGGAGTGCTTTGCTCCCCAGTGAGAGGAAAGGAGTGAGAATCCAGGTAAATCAGCTTCCAGTCCACTCCTACCAGGAAGTTCCCTGCAGCCCCCCTAGCAAACCCAGGGAGGGGGAGAAGTGCCTCCTCCAAGCCACAGCCTGCCTCAGCCCTGCCAGTATCCTCCTGCCCCTCCACGCTTCCCCAGGCAGAAACTTCCTCCCAGTGCTATGATGAGATCTGCACCACTCCTTTCCTGTCTGGCCAGGCACTGTTTCAGAGAAGTCTAGAGGAAAAAGACGGCAACAATTCCTTGTCTAAACAAGTCACTCCCTTGACGCACACAAGCAGAAAAGCCCTTACAGACCTAGATCTTCAAAAGAAAAGAGTTCCTTGTGGAACTTTGCTCTCTCTCAACCCATGTTTAAGCTCCAGATTTTAGCCCAATGTTCACAGAAGGTTGCCTCTGTCCATGTTTTACCAGGTCTGGAGTGGGGGAGGAGCTATCTCTGCTCTCATGAATGACCTAGACCCCATGTGCTGTAGCCAGTTTCCTCACAAGTTACCTAAAAATAAGTACACCTCATCAGAGCAAGGATTAATTTTTCTCCCAAGTCAATAAAATCTGGCTTCATATTAAGAAAGTATATATTACTTCTAATTTTAAGATTTTACCCTATTCCTTGCAAAAAGATAACCCTGACTGTGCTGAAGAACAGGGGACTTCGAGCCTGCATTAGCTCGAACAGGTCACTCAGCCACTCCCAGGCCAGGTGTAAGCTCCAAATCTGACCCAAGTCTCTGTCCCCCAACAGAGGGAAAGGGAAGGTCTCTACTTCTCAGCACACATCACAGCCACATTCTGACTCATATCTAACAGCTTCCATTATTTTTGCTGTGAAATAGCAAACACCATATTTGAAAGAAGAGGCTGCATGCAGGAGTCACAACAAGCAAATGACAAGGAGAGCACATGAGCATGCTGGCGGGGCACACAGTCCCCTGCCGCTCCACCCCACACTCCCTGGGATCTGTCCTGCGACCAAAGAAGATGCCAGTCTGCCAACTGAAGGACAAAGCACAGCCACCCCTTCAAAAGGTAGAAGCATTGCTTTGGATGGCCAAGAAGTATGTTTACGCTCAACATTCTGACCCTTACTCCAGCCGTGAGCCTCACCCCATTCCTGAAGCTGAGCGCCCAGCCCCAGTCCTTGCCCCAACCCCAGGAATTGTCATCTAATCCTCTGGCCCTGACCTCTGCTCACTGAGCAGGCCTCTGATTGCCACGCCTCCCCTCGCCTGACCCTGGCTGGACTCCATTTGGGCCTGTTTGGCCAAGTCCAGCCGCAGGTCTCCAGCAGCTCCTGTTTGACACAGCTTGTGAGGTGCTGAGCCTCTGGGCACAGCTGCTGGACTGAGCCCTTCGCCACCACCCCTCCCTGAAGCCAAGCTCTGGAATGTCCAGCCAGCCAAGCCCCACACAACACAGCTTCCTAGAGGAGTGAGAGGGACCAAGGACCTGAGCTGACAAGTTCCATTCCTTTTAGCCAAGAAAGTTGTTTCTTGAGACAGTGTTTCTCAACCTTATATGTGCATAGGAATGGCCTGGGGATCTTGTGAAAAATGCACACATAAATTCAGTAGGCCTGGTGTGGGGCCGGGGCCATGCACTCCTAATGAAGGCCCAGGCAAGGCTGATATCAGTGGTCCAGGGAACACACTTTTGTATAGCAAGGTTCTATAATACTAATTACTTCCACTATGCAAAATACAAAAATAGTTCCCAGTAACAACAGCCCACCAAGAGGAGTAACAACAATGTCCACCTTGGGAAGAGGAGAATACATCCCCAGAGTTTGCTCCCGCACAGAGAATTTAGTGTCTGTCCCACACGTATTTTACACTAATCACATGCAGTACCACTTTGAATTTCACTTAATAGTTTCCATTATGTGTGTTTGATTTACTACTTATGCATCCTATTCCTGTACAACATTCACTCGTGCTGCAACATTATTGATTATTATTGAGTTGGGACTACAGGAAGACATGATTTTTGTGCTCAATAAGCCAACAGGCCATTAAGGGAGACAGATATGTAAACAGACATTTTCAGCACAATATAGTAAGGACAATAATGGCATCTGTGTGTAGTGTGAAGGAGGAGAGACCCCAGAACCATATCAGAACAAGGGAACCATCAGGAGAGCCATTCTGGGCAAAGAAGAGGCTGAGCTGAATCGGACAGAGAGAGGGAGCGAGCCAAGGATGAAGCAGCAGCCGGAAGGGGAGCACACAGGCAGGGCCATGGAAGCACCCTCAGCAAGGGAGAAAACCCCAGAGAAGAGGCTGGGGTGTCAGTTAGAGGCGGGTCACAGAAAGTCTTTCCCAGTAGGAAGTACCCTGGACTTCATCCTGTGGAGAATGAGGAAACAATGCAGATTTTTAAATAAAGGCACGGCATTATTTAAATAACGTGTGGAGAATGGATTTGAAGGTGTCAAATCTAGAACCCATTAGTTTCACGGTTGTGAAACTAGAGGATGTGGGCCTGAACTAAAGCCCTGGTTGTTGGGATAAAAAAGGGAAGATTCAAGGTATGTTTAGAAGATATTTGGAAATACATGATAAGATTTAGTGATGGAGTGAATGGAGGACAGGGGTGAGAAGACAGTGGGGTGAAAATGGCTCCCAGGTACTTGGCTTGGGGGGATTTTACCCAACCAAACCAAAGAGCACAGGAAGAGTTACTGGTTTGGAGTTTAGGACCAGATGCAACCTCTATACTGATGGATCTCAAATATTTATCTCTAGCCTAAAATGTTCTTTGAAACACCAGATTCAATATTTAACTGTTCATTGAATATATCACCTCAAAGTCAGCATGCCAAAACCAAATTCACCATCTTTCAAGAAAAAAATCTCCTTATTCTCACAAATTATATCCAGCAAACAGAGTCAAAAGTCTCAGAGTAATCTGCTGAGCATTATAAATGTTTGGTAGTCCCCAAGAACTAATAAGGAGTTATTGTTTAACAGGTATTGACTTTCAGTTGGGAAGATCAAAAAGTTGTGAAGATGGGTGATGGTGATGGTCGCACAATAGTGGGAATGTATTTAATGCCACTGGGCCATACATTTTACAGTAATTTAAATGGTAACTTTTATGTTATGCATATTTTCCTAAATGTTTTAAATTTTTTATAATATCATCAATGTTATCTTCCTAACACTTCTTACATAAATCTCCTCTCTACCCCCATTGCTTTGTTTCTCATTATCCTTTCATTGGACCATTACAAATCACGTCTTCACTGGTCTCCCAGCCTCGTCTCTTTTCCCATATGTCAGTTGTCAGAAATGTTTCCAACAAGCCAGTCAGACCATGTGACTCCTTCCCATTTCCTGCACAATAAGATGCAAACCCCTTAGGTTGGCTTATAAGGCCCTCGATGATATAGACATTTCTCAGTGTGTGGACCCTTTTCTCAATGATATGGACTGTTTATTCATCCATCCAATAAATATATGTTTAGTGGCCCCTGAGACCAACACTGGAAATGGCCCTGAATATATGGAGGTGCTGAGATGCTTTCTGACACTGTAGAGCTAACTCACTAAGGAGGTAGCAGATTTTTGAATATGGACAAAATTTTTTAATTATAAACCATGATAAATCTATTCATTGTTTATTGGACACACACGCTTTCCGTGTCTACTACTTGCCTGGCATCATGCTAGGTGCTGGACATGTGGTGATAAGGAAAAAAGACACAATCCTTAATCTTACAGAGCTTATAGATAGATACTAATCAGATAAGAGCAGCAATAAACTGAGGTAAGGCCTCCTGACCTGGCTGGGGGAAGGGAAAGGATGCTCGATGGAAGGCCAGGAAAGTGAGTAAACATTAACTAGGCAGGAGGGAGAAGAGGACTGCTGAAGAGGGTGAGACCATGTTAGGCAAGGAAATGACAAGTTCAAAGGCACTGAAGCAAAAAAAATTATTAGAGTCTGAGGAACCTGAAAGATTGCATGAAGCATGGGGCAGGGGATGTCACAGGAGAAGTGGGCTGGGGCCAGGTCCTGCAGGGCGTTTGGCCTGTGGAAAGGATCTGAGTTTTATGCCAAAGATAATGGGAATCCACTGCAGGATTTTAAGTGGGGAGTGAGAGTGGGAACCAGTATGAGGCTATTGCAGTGAGACAGGCAGATGCAGGTTGTGGCCTGCTCCAGGACTGTGCCAGTGCAGAGGACAGAAGTGCATGAAATCATGATCCATCAGGAAGTAGAGCTGACAGGAGTTGGGAGGGATGGAAAATGAAAAATCAAAAATGAGCCCTAGGAATTATGTTGGGCTTTTTTAGGTGTGGTAATATTGTGTTTATTTTTTTATGTATCTTTTGAAAATATATATTAAAGTATTTACAGGTGAAATGGCATTATGCCTGGGATTTATTTCAAAACTATATTCGGGGGCACAAGGACAAAGTGAGTGAGGAGGGGATGGGGAGGGGTCAACCATGGTGTAGAGTTGCGGTGGGGCTGGTTGATGTATGCATGGGGGTGCACAGTACCAGTCTACCAATGTTATGTATACTGAAAATGTCTCAATATGCAAAGTTTAAAAACAGAGAAAGAGGAGGAGGAAAAAGAGGTGAAGTGGGGGGAGGGGGAAGGGAGAACGAGAAGGAGAAATAAAGTTAAGTCATAGGTTTTTGATTGAATAATTGAGCAGCTGATGGTGTCACCTACTGAGATGGTGAAGAGACAGGCAGAGAGTGAAACGAGATTTGGGGAGTCTTATAAATCCCATTTTGGACATGTTAAGTTTGAAACATCCAGGACACATGCAGAGGAAGAGGCAAGAGGGCACCTGGATATGCAAATCTGAATGGAACTCAGAGGAAAATCTGCACTGAATAGATAAATATGTGAGTAATAATCATACACATGGTATTGAAGGCTGTAAAAATGGATGAAATTACTTAATGAATTCTTCAACAAACTGGAACAAATAGTTCTAAAATTCATATGGAACCACAAAAGACCCTGAATAGCCAAAGTAATCCTGAGAAGGAAGAATAAAGTGGGGGAAATTATGCTCCCTGACATCAAGCTCTACTACAAAGCCACAGTAATCGAGACAATTTGGTTCGGGCACAAGAACAGACCCATAGACCAATGGAACAGACTAGAGAGCCCAGATATAAACTCAAGCATATACGGTCAATTAATATACGATAAAGGAGCCATGGATATACAATGGGGAAATGATAGCCTGTTCAACAGCTGGTGTTGGCAAAACTGGACAGCTACAGGTAAGAGAATGAAACTGGATTACTGTCTAACCCCATACACAAAAGAAAACTCAAAATGGATCAAAGACCTGAATGTAAGTCATGAAACCATAAAACTCTTAGAAGAAAACATAAGCAAAACTCTCTTGAATATAAACGTAAACAATTTTTTCATGAACAGATCTCCACAGGCAAGGGAAACAAAAGCAAAAATGAACAAGTGGGACTACATCAAACTAAAAAGCTACTGTGCAGCAAAGGACACCATCAATAGAACAAAAAGGCATCCTACAGTATGGGAGAATATATTCATAAGTGACATATCCGATAAGGGGTTGACATACAAAATATACAAAGAGCTGACGTACCTCAACAAACAAAAAGCAAATAATCCAATTAAAAAATGGGCACAGCAGTTGGTGTTGGAAAAACTGGACAGCTACATGTAAGAGAATGAAACTGGACTACTGTCTAGCCCCATACACAAAGGTAAACTCAAGGTGGATCAAAGACCTGAATGTAAGTCATGAAACCATAAAACTCTTAGAAAAAAACATAGGCAAAAATCTCTTGGACATAAACATGAGCAATTTCTTCATGAACATATCTCCCCGGGCAAGGGAAACAAAAGCAAAAATGAACAAGTGGGACTATATCAAGCTGAAAAGCTTCTGTACAGCAAAGGACACCATCAGTAGAACAAAAAGACATCCTACAGTATGGGAGAACATATTCATAAAAAACGTATCTGATAAAGGGTTGACATCCAAAATATATAAAGAATTCATGCACCTTAACAAACAGAAAGCAAATAATCCAATTAAGAAATGGGCAGAGGACATGAATAGACACTTCTCTAAAGAAGAAATTCAGATGGCCAACAGGCACATGAAAAGATGCTCCACATCACTAATCATCAGAGAAATGCAGATTAAAACCACAATGAGATATCACCTCACACCAGTGAGGATGGCTAACATCCAAAACACAAACAACAACAAATGTTGGCGAGGATGTGGAGAAAAGGGAACCCTCCTACACTGCTGGTGGGAATGCAAATTAGTTCAACCATTGTGGAAAGCAGTACGGAGGTTCCTCAAAAAACTCAAAATAGAAATACCATTTGACCCAGGAATTCCACTCCTAGGAATTTACCCTAAGAATGCAGCAGCCCAATTTGAAAAAGACAGATGCACCCCTATGTTTATTGCAGCACTATTTACAATAGCCAAGAAATGGAAGCAACCTAAGTGTCCATCAGTAGATGAATGGATAAAGAAGATGTGGTACATATACACAATGGAATATTATTCAGCCATAAGAAGAAAACAAATCCTACCATTTGCAACAACATGGATGGAGCTAGAGAGTATTATGCTCAGTGAAATAAGCCAAGCCGAAAAAGGCAAGTATCAAATGATTTCACTCATATGTGGAGTATAAGAGCAAAGAAAAAATACTGAAGGAACAAAACAGCAGCAGACTTACAGAATCCAAGAACGGACTAATAGTTACCAAAGGGAATGGGACTGGGGAAAATGGGTGGGAAGGGAGGGATAAGACAGAAAAAGGGCATTACGATTAGCAGTCGTAATGTTGGGGGGGCCTGGGGAGGGCTGTACAACTCAGAGAAGATAAGTAGTGATTCTATAGCATCTCACTACGCTGATGGACAGTGACTGTAATGGGGTTGGTGGGGGGGACCTGATGAAGGGGTAGTTCAATAACCATAATATTGCACATGTAATTGTAGATTAATGAAAATAAAAACTATATTTTTAAAAAATGGGCAGAGGACAGGATTCAAGATGACAGTGTGAGAGGTGAGACAGAGAACTCCTCCCAAAACCACAGTGTGAAAATATAGTTAATACAACTAACCCTAAAACAGCAACAGGAAGAAGGCTGCACCAGACTGCATACAGAACTCACAAACAGGGTAACATACGAAAGCCTCAATCCAGAGGGACCTGAGCCCTTCCCCCACCCCAGCTTACTAGCGGGAAGAAGAGAAATGGAGCAGGGAGGGGGTGGAATCCTGGGAATGTTGAACACCTAGCCCTGGAGATCTCTTTGCGAACAGAAATCTACATTTTGTGGTGCTCTGAAGGATGGGGAGCTGTGACACGTGGAGTGCTTGAAAGACAAATTCAGGCCGTTTGTGAAGGACGGGATTCACACCTAGCCACTCTGAGACAAGGGAAAGACAGGTGGTCTGGGAGGCCTCCTAGCAGCGAGAGGGCTGCTGATGGGGCGGGGTTGGCACGGAGCTTGCTGTGCAGGAGAAGGGAGAGCTGGACAAGGTTGTCCGGGTGTGCTCTGCCAACCAGATTGGAAACTTTGGGGAGCTTCAGGTGCTCCATCCCCCTGGCTGGCTACTCAGCTCCGAGGCCCCCCCACTGTGATACACAGCCTGCTAAACCTTCCTCCTGGCCTGACAGCACCAACTCGCAAACCTGCAGTCACTGCGCTGGCATCAGGCCAGCCAGAGAGAGGCCTCACCTACAACAGCTAGAGGCGCCAAGCACAGAGGCTTACACCTGTGTGATCGGCCCACTGGCTCTGATAATAGAGACAGGCAGGGCAGATGGGAGTCAGGAAACAAAACTTTCCTCCCCCAGACACCAGCTCCGCTCCCCTACGACCCCCAACCTCACTCTAGGGGCTGAGCAGCTCCAGAGACTGGAGTTTCTGGGCAATAGAGGGTCCTACAGAGAAATATGAAATGTCAAAAGAACATGGTACAGACCAAAATCTCACAAACCCCAGAAAAACGGCCAAAAGAAACTGAACTCACCAATCTTTCTGAAAGACAGTTCAAAATAAAAATCATAAACATGTTTATGGAAATACAGAAAAATATTCAAAACTCAGGAACGAATTTAAAATGGAGATTCAATCATTAAAAATCCATATCTTAAATGAAACATACAGTGGAGGAACTTAAAAGCAGATTAGATGTAGAAGAAGGGATGGTAAATGGAATAGAAATTAGAGAAGAGGAATACAAAGCTGAGGCACAGAGAGAAAAAAAGAATCTCTACGAATGAAAGAATATTGAGAGAACTGTGTGACAAATCCAAACGGAACAATATTCGCATAATAGGGGTACCAGAAGAAGAAGAGAGAGAAAAAAGGATAGAAAGTGTCATTGAGGAGGTAATTACTGAAAACTTCCCCAATATAGGGAAGGACATAGTCTCTCAGGTCATGGAGATGCACAGATCTCCCAACACAAGGGACCCAAGGAAGACATCAAGACATATAATAATTAAAATGGCAAAGATCAAGGATAAAGACAGACTTTTAAAAGCAGCTAGAGAGAGAAAAAAGACCACATACAAAGGAAAACCCATCAGGCTATCATCAGATTTCTCAACAGAAACCTTACAGGCCAGAAGGGAGTGGCATGATATATTTAATGCAATGAAGCAGAAGGGCCTAGAATCAAGAATACTCTCCTAGGAAAGATTATCATTTAAATTTGAAGGAGAGATTAAGCAATTTTCAGATAAGCAAAAGCTGAGAGAATTTACCTTCCACAAACCACCTCTACAGTGCATTTTGGTGGGGTTCCTACAAATGGAAGTATTCCTAAGACTAAATAGATATCTCCCAAGGGATAGACAAAGAGTACAGAATATGATTCATAACATACAATGAATGGAGGAGGAAGAAAAAGGAGGGGAAAAAAAGGAATCTTTAGGTGGTGTTTGTAATAGCATGTGAAATAAGTTAAGTTAGACTGTTAGATAGTAAGGGAATTACCCATGAACCTTTGGTAACTACAAATCTGAAGCCTGCAATGGCAATAAGTACATGCCTATTGATAATCACCCTAAAAGTAAATGGTCTCAATGCACCATTCAAAAGACGTAGAGTCAGTGAATGGATAATAAAACAATACCCATCTATATTCTACCAACAAGAGATTCATTCCAAACCCAAAGACATACACAGACTGAAAGTAAAGGGACGGAAAAAAATATCTCATGCAAAAAATAGGGAGAAAACAGCAGGAGTTGCAGTACTTGTAGCAGACAAAATAGACTTCAAAACAAAGAAAGTAACAAGAGACAAAGAAAGAAAATACATAATGATAAAGGGGTTAGTCCAACAAGAGGATATAACTATTATAAACATTTATGCACCCAACACAGGATCACCTACATATGTGAAACAAATACTAACAGAATTAAAGAGGGAAATAGAATGCAATGCATTCCTTTGGGAGACCTCAACAAACCACTCACGTCAAAGGACAGATCAACCAGACAGAAAATAAATAAAGAGACAAAGGTACTGAACAACGTATTAGAACAGATGGACCTAACGGACATCTACAGAACATTCCATCTAAAAGCAACAGGATACACATTCTTCTCAAGTGCACATGGAACATTCACAAGAATAGATCATATACTAGGCTACAAAAAAAGCCTCAGTAAATTTAAGATTGAAATTGTACCAACCAGCTTCTCAGATCTCAAAGGTATGAAATTTGAAATAAATTACTCAAAGAAAATGAAAAGGCCTATAAACACATGGAAGCTTAATAACATGCTCCTAAATAATCAATGGATCAATGACCAAATAAAAACAGAGATCAAGCAATATATCGAGAGAAATGACAACAATAATTCAACACCACAAAATCTGTGGGACGCAATGAAGGCCATGCTAAGAGGGAAATATATTGCAATACAGGCCTAACTCAGGAAAAAACAATCCCAAATAAACACTCTAAACTCACAATTAATGAAACTAGAAAAGGAAGAACAAATGAGGTCCAAAGTCAGTAGAAGAAGGGACATAATAAAGATTAAAGCAGAAATAAATAAAATTGAGAAGACTAAAACAATAGAAAGAATCAATGAAAGCAGGAGCTGGTTCTTCGAGAAAATAAACAAAATAGATAAAACCCTAGCCAGACTTATCAAGAAAAAAAGAGAGTCTACATACATAAACAGAATCAGAAAAGAGGAAGGAAAAATCACTACGGACACCACACAAATACAAATAATTATGAGAGAAAACTATGAAAAATTATATGCTAACAAACTGGATAACCTAGAAGAAATGGACAGCTTTCAAGAAAAATACAACCTTCCAAGGCTGACCCAGGAAGAAACAGAAAATCTGAATAGACCAATTACCAGCAACGAAATTGAACTGGTAATCAAAAAACTATGTAAGAACAAAACTCCTGTACCAGATGGTTTCACTGCTGAATTTCATCAACCATTTAGTGAAGACCTAATACCCATCCTCCTTAAAGTTTTCCAAAAAGTAGAAGAGGAGGGAATACTCCCAAACTCATTCTACGAAACCAACATCACTCTAATACCAAAACCAAGCAAAGACACCACAAAAAAAGAAAATTACAGACCAATATCCCTGGTGAACATAGATGCAAAAATACTCAACAAAATATTAGCAAACCAAATTCAAAAATATATCAGAAAGATCATCCATCATGATCAAGTAGAATTTATTCCAGGGATGCAAGGATGGTACAACATTCAAAAATCCATCAACATCATCTACCACATCAACAAAAAGACGGAGAAAAACCACATGATCATCTCCATAGATGCTGAAAAAGCATTCGACAAAATTCAACATCCATTCATGATAAAAACTCTCAACAAAATGGGTATACAGGGCAAGTACCTCAACATAATAAACGTCATATACGACAAACCCACAGCCAACATTGTACTTAACAGTGAGAAGCTGAAAGTTTTTCCTTTAAGATCAGGAACAAGACAAGAATGCCCACTCTCTCCACTTTTATTCAACATAGCTCTAGAGGTCCTAGCCATGGCAATCCAACAACACAAAGAAATAAAAGGTATCCAGATTAGTAAGGAAAAAGTCAAACTGTCCCTGTTTGCAGGTGATATGATATTGTACATAAAAAACCCTAAAGAATCCACTCAAAAACTACTAAATCTAATATCTGAATTCAGCAAAGTTGCAGGATATAAAATTAATACACAGAAATCTGTTACATTTCTATACACTAACAGTGAACTACCAGAAACAGAAATCAGGAAAACAATTCTATTCACAATCGTATCAAAAAGAATAAAATACCTAGGAATAAACCTAACCAAGGAAGTGAAAGACTTATACTCTGAAAACTACAAGACACTCATGAGAGAAATTAAAGGCGATATCAATATATGGAAACACATCCCATGCTCATAGACAGGAAGAATTAATATTGTTATAATGGCCATCCTGCCTAAAGCAATCTACAGATTCAATTCAATTCCTATCAAAATGCCAACAGCATTCTTCAATGAACTAGAGCAAATAGTTCTAAAATTCATATGGAACCACAAAAGACCCCAAATAGCCAAAGAAATCCTGAGAAGGAAGAATAAAGTGAGGGGAATTACGCTCCCTGACATCAAGCTCTACTACAAAGCCACAGTAATCAAGACAATTTGGTACTGGCACAAGAACAGACCCATAGACCAATGGAACAGACTACAGAGCCCAGATACAAAACCAAGCATATATGGTCAATTAATATATGATGAAGGAGCCATGGATATACAATGGGGAAATGACAGCCTCTTCAACAGCTTGTGTTGGCAAAACTGGACAGCTACATGTAAGAGAATGAAACTGGATTACTGTCTAACCCCATACACAAAAGTAAACTCAAAATGGATCAAAGACCTGAATGTAAGTCATGAAACCATAAAACTCTTAGAAAAAAACATAGGCAAAAATCTCTTGGACATAAATATGAGCAACTTCTCCATGAACGTACCTCTCTGGGCAAGGGAAACCAAAGCAAAATTGAACAAGTGGGACTATATCAAACTAAAAAGCTTCTGCACAGCAAAGGACACCATCAATAGAACAAAAAGACATCCTACAGTATGGGAGAATATATTCATAAATGACATGTCCAATAAGGGGTTGACATCCAAATTATATAAAAAGCTCATGCACCTCAACAAACAAAAGCAAATAAGCCAATTAAAAAATGGGCAGAGGATCTGAACAAACACTTCTCCAAAGAAGAAATTCAGATGGCCAACAGGTACATGAAAAGATGCCCCACATGCCTAATCACCAGAGAAATGCAAATTAAAACCACAATGAGATATCACCTCACACCAGTTAGGATGGCCACCATCCAAAAGACAAACAACAAATGTTGGCGAGGATGTGGAGAAAGGGGAACCCTCCTACACTGCTGGTGGGAATGCAAATTAGTTCAACCATTGTGGAAAGCAGTATGGAGGTTCCTCAATAAACTCAAAATAGAAATACCATTTGACCCAGGAATCCCACTCCTAGGAATTTACCCCAAGAATGCAGCAGCCCAATTTGAAAAAGACATATGAACCCCATGTTTATCGCAGCACTATTTACAATAGCCAAGAAATGGAAGCAACCTAAGTGTCCATCAGTAGATGAATGGATAAAGAAGATGTGGTACATATACACAATGGAATATTATTCAGCCATAAGAAGAAAACAAATCCTACCATTTGCAACAACATGGATGGAGCTAGAGGGCATTATGCTCAGTGAAATAAGCCAGGTGGAGAAAGACAAGTATCAAATGATTTCACTCATATGTGGAGTATAAGAACAAAGCAAAAACTGAAGGAACAAAACAGCAGCAGACTCACAGAACCCAAGAATGGACTAACAGTTACCAAAGGGAAATGAACTGAGGAGGATGGGTGCGAAGGGAGGGATAAGGGGGCAAAGGGGGGTTACAATTAGCGCACAGAATGTGGGGAGGGCGGGCACGGGGAAGGCAGTATAACACAGAGAAGACTAGTGACTCTGTAGAATCTTTCTACACTGATGGACAGTGACTGTAATGGGATATGTGGTGGGGACTTGATAATGGAGGAAATCTAGTAGCCACAATGTTTCTCATTCAAGTGTATATTGATGATACCAAAATAATTTAAAAAAAAGAAATTACTTGATGAGAGAATTTAGAGAGAGGTGGATATAAGGCCAAATCCAAAAGAAAATCTACAGGTTGAAAAGATAGAAAGACCTAAAAAAGGAGCCCGAGAAGGAGTAGCCCAGGGAGTAGTATGAGAAGAAGAAAACTGGGAGGTCAGGACAGCCTCAACAAGACAGTATTTCAAGGAGGAAGCAGTACCAACTGTTTCTGAAGCTGCTAGGAGGTCTCATAAAGCAAAAGTAGGAATATCATCTGGATCTGGCAATGTGGAAACCATTGACAGCCTTGAGAAGAATGGTTTTTAACAATAAAAAGTTGTTAACAATCCAGATTAGAGTCATGGATTGGAAAGAAAGTAAGAGTTAAAGGAAGGTGAGGAAGTAGAGACAAGAGCAGATGATTCAAGAAGTACGACTATGAAGTAGGCTTATAAAATGGGTGGTAGCTACAGGGAGATGTAGAGTCACAAGAAGGTTAATTTATTATTAACCTGACATATATTAGAGCATATTAGCATGTTCAAAGATCTATTCAGCAGTAGAGATTAGTGATTTTCGAAGAGAGAGAAGATAAAACTAAGATTAGAATTCATAGCAGCATTGTTCATAATATCCCAAAAATGATAACAACCCAGATGAACATCAACTGATGATGCATAAACAAAATATAGCATATCTATGCAATGAATGTTATTCAGACATAAAAAAGATAAGGCATTGATACCTGCTACAATATGAATGAATCTTGGAAACATTACCCCAAGTGAAAGAAGCTGGTCACAAAAGGCCTCATATGGTATGATTCCATTTATATGAAATGTCCAGAATAAGTAAATCCATAAAGACAGAAAGCAAATTGGTGGTGACAAGGGACTTGGGAGAAAGAGGAGTGACAACGAATAAGTACAGAGTATCTTTTGAGGGTGATGAAAATACTCTAAAATTTATTGTGGTGATGGCTGTGCAACTCTGAATATACTAAAACACTGAATGGCATAATTTAAATGGGCAAAATGTTATGGTATGTAAATTTGAACTATATCTCAACAAGGCTATTATCTGAGAAATCAAGAAGGTGAAAGGGGCTGTGATATAGACAGAGATTGACCCTTGACAGGAGTAACAACACATTCTCCAGTATAATGAGGGAAGAGGATGGGAGAAAATGCAGATAATCTGCAGGCCTTGGGATAGAAAATAAAGAAGTTTACATCAGATAGGGTCTGTCATAAAGCATGAGGCAAATTCATCAATTGACTGTAAGGATAGAAGAAAGGTTATGAGAGGTTTGAGGACAGAGGATTTGGTATGAAACATTCACCTCAATACTTATTTAACATAGGTAAGTATTTTTATCTCAACCCCAAAGTCCACATCATTCCTAATGTGTATATTAGTCAAGGCCAGTCAGACAAACAGAAATCACTCTAGCAGTTTCAAACAGAAGAAACATAATGTAGATAACTAGTTTAAAAGGTATTAAACCAAAGGGAGAAGTTAAGAAGATTGCAGGGGCAAAAAGGGAGAAGGGAGGATACCCAGAGATCATGAGCCACTTACCCCAGGGCTAGAGCCCACAAACCCCTGCTGCTATCCTGTCGTCAACACTGTCACAACATGTTCTAGATCTAAAAAGAGGTCAGAGTTGGAATTGCTAAAAAGGTGCAGCCTTCGGCTTAGGCTGATGGAGTATGGAACTGCCCCAACCCCACTGCTGCTGCACCATCTCCACTGCCAACAACTGCCACACAGTTCAGTCTGGAAGCAGGAATATGTCCTCCTCCTCCCACAACCTGCTCTGCCTCCGATGTTGACTGTCATCAAGACCCACGAAGAAGCAAGCAAGCAAGGGAGCCAGGTAAACACAGTTTGCAGATTCTTAAACCCAACAATACAGAGCAAAGTAGAAAAGGTAATAAAAGAATAAAAGGGTGATAAAACTGAGAAAAACAATAGATGCAACATGTGAGAAAGTGTTAGATGTATTCCTATGGATTTCAAGAATGAGAAAAGGTGTTTCATATCCAAATTACTATTTAACATTGTTCTGAAGGAATTAGTTAAAGCAATTAAGCAAGAGAAACAAATAAAGGGCACAAAAATTGGGAAGAAAGAGGTAAATTACATTATTTGCAGTAATCATTTTATGCCTAGGAAACCCAAAGAATCAAATAAACACAATGGTTATAAACAATAAAAGAATTTAGTAAAATGACTAAGTACAAACAAATATACAGAAATCAAAAGTGATGATATACACATGCAAATGGCAACCAGTGCAAAGATATCAATGAACAGGCTCCTTTTATATTAACCAAAAAGTAAAATAACAGAAATAAACTTAAGAAATGTTCAGTATCTACATGAAGATATCTTTGAAATACTACAAAGTGGACAAAAAAAAAGATGTGACCAATTGGGAAGACATAATATATTCTTGAGTAAAAAGATATGTCAGTTATCCCTAAAATATATTTAATATAATCTTAACAAAATGCCCACAACAAACATCATACTTGATGGTGAAAGACTAAAACCTTTTCTTCAAAGATAAGGAACAAGAAAAGGATGACTACTTTCACAACTTCTACCCAAATAGTACTGGAAGTTCTAGCCAGAGCAATAACGCAAAAAAAAAGAAACATAAGGCATCCAGACTGGGAAGGAAGAAGTGAAATTATCTGTTTGCAGATGACATGATCCTATACATAGAAGACCCTACAGGTTCCACAGAAAAGCTATTAGAACTAATAAAATGAATTCAGCAAAGTAGCAGGATACAAAGCCAACACACAAAAATCAGATGCATTTCTATTCAAGAACATGAACAAGCTGAGAAACAAAAACAATTCCTTTTACAACAACATCAAAAAGAATAAAACACTTAAGAATTACTTCAACCGAGACTTAACAACACTCTCCTAATTAATCAACGGGTTAACGACCAAATCAAAACAGAAATCAAAGAATATATGGAGACTAATGACAACAACAACACAAAGCCACAACTTCTGTGGGACGCAGCAAAGGCAGTTCTAAGAGGAAAGTATATTGCAATCCAGGCCTATTTAAAGAAGGAAGAACATTCGCAAATGAATAGTCTAAAGACACAATTACTGAAATTGGAAAAAGAAGAACAAATGAGGCCCAAAGTCACCAGAAGGAGGGACATAATAAAGATTAGAGAAGAAATAAATAAAATTGAGAAGAATAAAACAATAGAAAAAATCAATAAAACCAAGAGCTGGTTCTTTGAAAAAATAAACAAAATAGATAAACCCTAGCCAGACTCATTAAGAGAAAAAGAGAATCTACACACATAAACACAATCAGAAATGAGAAAGGAAAAATCACGACGGACCCCACAGAAATACAAAGAATCATAAGAGAATATTATGAGAATCTATATGCTAACAAGCTGGAAAACATAGAAGAAATGGACAACTTCTTAGAAAAATACAACCTTCCAAGACTGACCAAGCGAGAAACAGAAAAACTAAACAGACCAATCACCAGCGACGAAATCAAATTGGTAATCAAAAAACTACCCAAGAACAAAACCCCCGGGCCTGATGGATTCACCTCTGAATTCTACCAGACATATAGAGAAGAAATAACACCGATTCTCCTTAAAGTTTTCCAAAAAATAGAAGAGGAGGGAATACTTCCAAACTCATTCTATGAAGCCAGCATC
This sequence comes from Smutsia gigantea, assembly GCA_032199065.1. Lineage (NCBI taxonomy): Eukaryota > Metazoa > Chordata > Mammalia > Pholidota > Manidae > Smutsia > Smutsia gigantea. Next base: position 277,905 of record JAVSCE010004309.1, read on the forward strand.
ACTCTAATACCAAAACCGGGCAAAGACCTCACCAAAAAAGAAAATTACAGACCAATATCCCTGATGAACGTAGATGCAAAAATACTCAACAAAATATTAGCAAACCGAATTCAAAAATACATCAAGAGGATCATACACCATGATCAAGTGGGATTCATCCCAGGGATGCAAGGATGGTACAACATTCGAAAATCCATCAACATCATCCACCACATCAACAAAAAGAAGAACAAAAACCACATGATCATCTCCATAGATGCTGAAAAAGCATTTGACAAAATTCAGCATCCATTCCTGATTAAAACTCTCAACAAAATGGGTATAGACGGCAAGTACCTCAACATCATAAAGGCTATATATGACAAACCCACAGCTAACATCATACTTAAACGGCAAGACGCTGAAAGCTTTTCATCTAAGATCGGGAACAAGACAGGGATGCCCACTCTCTCCACTGTTATTCAACATAGTACTGGAGGTCCTAGCCACTGCAATCAGACAAAACAAAGACATACAAGGCATCCAGACTGGTAAAGAAGAAGTCAAATTGTCACTATTTGCAGATGACATGATACTGTACATAAAAAACCCTAAAGACTCCATTCCATTTACAATTGCATCAAAAAGAATAAAATACCTAGGAATAAACCTAGCTTAGGAAGACCTATACTATGAAAACTGTAAGACATTGATGAGAGAAATTAAAGGAGACACAAATAAATGGAAATCTATCCCATGCTCTTGGATATGAAGAATTAATATTGTCAAAATGGCCATCCTTCCCAAAGCAATTTACACATTCAATGCAATCCTATCAAAATACCAACAGCATTCTTCAACAAACTAGAGCAAATAGTTCTAAAATTCATATGGAACCACAAAAGACTCTGAATAGCCAAAGCAATCCTGAGAAGGAAGAACAAAGCAGGGGGTATTATTCTTCCCGACTTCAAGCTCTACTACAAAGCCACAGTAATCAAAACAATTTGGTACTGGCACAAGAATACACCAATAGATCAATGGAACACAACATAGAGGCCAGAAATAAACCCATACATATATGGCCAATTAATATATGACAAAGGAGCCATGAATATACAGTGGGGAAAAGACAGTGTCTCCAATAACTGGTGTTGAGAAAACTAGACAGCTACATGCAAGAAAATGAAACTGGATTAGATGTGTACCTAACTTTATACACAAAAGTAAACTTGAAATGGATGAAAGACCTGAATGTAAGCCATGAAACCATAAAACTCTTAGAAGAAAACATAGGCAAAAATCTCTTGAATGTACGTATGAGCAATTTTTTCCTAGACAGATGTCCTCAGGCAAGGGAAACAAAAGCAAAAATGAACAAATGGGACTACATCAAACTACAAAGCTTCTGTTCAGTAAAGGACACCATCAGCTGAACAAAAAGGCAACCTACAGTATGGGAGAACATATTCATAAATGATTTATCCAATAAGGAATTAACATCCAAAACATGTAAAGAGCTCAAACAGACCAACACCAAAAAATATATAAAATAACCCAATTAAAAAATGGGTGGAGGACCTGAACAGACATTTCTCCAAAGAAGAAATACAGATGGCCAACAGGCACATAAAAAGGTGCTCCACATCGCTAATCATCAGGGAAATGCAAATCAAAACCACAATGAGATATCACCTAACACCGATCAGAATGGCCACTATCCAAAAGACAAGGAATAATGAGTGTTGGTGAGGATGTGGAGAAATGGGACCCCTACTACACTGTTGGTGGGAATGTCAATTTGTGCAGCCACTGTGGAAATCAGTATGGAAGTTCCTCAAAAAACTAAAAACAGAAATACCATTTGACCCAGTGACTGCACTTCTAGGTATTTAACTGAAGAAAATTAAATTCCTGATTTAAAAAGATATGTGCACCCCTATGTTTATTGCTGCATTATTTACAACAGCCAAGATATGGAAGCAAACTAAATATCCATCAGTGGATGAATGAATAAAGAAGTGGTACCTATACACAATGGAATATTATTAAGCCATAAAAAAGAAATCCAGTCATTTGCAACAACATGAATGAATCTAGAGGGTATTATGCTCAGTGAAATAAGCCAGGCAGAGAAAGACAAATACCATGTGACTTCACTTATTTGTGGAATATAAATACAAAGCAAAACAGAGTGAACAAAACAGTAGTAGACACAGAGAAGTGACTGATGGTTACCATGGGGGTGAAGTTTGGGGTGGGTGGGTAGGGAGGGCAAGGGGCTTAAAGGGGCAAAAAATTCTCATAGTACAAGTTGGTCACACGGATAGTAGTAGAACATGGAAAATATAGCCAATGATTCTGTAACATCTTCCTATGTTGACAAATAGCAACTATACTAATGGAGATGAGGATTTAATAATATGGGTAACTGTTGAGCCACTGTGCTGTATACTTGAAACTAATATAAGGTTGTATTTCAATGATACATTAAAAAATCCAATTTAATAAGTCCTGGCTTAAGGGATTTTAAGTCAGTAAAGATCCTACCCTGGGAATGCCAGGTAAATAAAAAGTAAGATGAGAAGAGCTTGTTTATAAAAAGCCTCTGTACAGCAAAGGAAACCATCAACAAAATGAAAATGCAACTTACTATATGGGAGAATGTATTTACAAATGATATATCCAGTACAAGGCTAACATCCAAAATACATAAAGAACTCATATGACTCAACACCAAAAAAACTAATAATCCAATTTAAAAATTGGACCTAAATAGACCTTTTCCCAAAGAAGAAATACAGATGGCCAACAGGTATATGAAAAGATGTTCCACATCACTAATCATCAGGGAAATGTAAATCAAAACCATAATGAGATATCACCTCACCCAAGTCAGAATGGCCACCATCCAAAAAACAAGAAATAATAAGTGTGGGCAAAGATGTGGAGAAAAGAGAACCCCCCTACTCTGTTGGTGGGAATGTAAACTGGTGCAGCCACTATGCAAAGCAATATGGAGATTCCTCAAAAAACTAAAAGTAGAAATACCATATGACCCACTGCTAGGAATTTACCCAAAGAAAACAAAATCCCTGATTTGAAAGATATACACACTAATGTTAAAAGATAAAAAGAAAATATATATACACTATTTATTGCCACATTATTTACACTAGCCAAGATACAGAAGCAACCAAAGTATCCATGAATAGATAACTAGATAAAGAAAATGTGGTGCATATATACAATGGAATATTATTCAGCCATAAAAAAGAAAGAAATGTTACTACCATTTGCAACAGCATGGATGGACCTAAAGGGTATTATGCTAAGTGAAATAAGCCAGGCAGAGAAAGACAAATGCCATATGATTTCACTTATATGTGGAATCTAGAAACAAAACAAAACAAAATGAACAAAGCAGCAGCAGACTCATAGAAACTGAGAAGTGGCTGGTGGTTACCATGGGGGAGGGGGAAGGGTGGGAGCATGAAATATGTGAAGGGGATAAAGAGGCACAATGTCAATAATAAAAATGAGTCACAGGGTTGATAGTATTACATAGAGAACATAGTAATTCTGTAACATCTTTCTATGTTGATAGTAACTACACTAGTTGGGGTGAGTATTTAATAATGTAGATAACTGCTGAATCACTATGTTGTATACTTGAAACCAATATAATATTTGTGTATCAATTATACTTCAATAAAAAAATACTTAAATAAAAAAAATTTAGAAGATGCAAATTAATCTATGATGACAGAGAGTAGACCAATGGTTACCTGAGGATGGGGATGGAAGAGGAAGAATATATTACAAAGAGGCTCAAGGAGACTTTCATGGTTGACAGACATGTTCATTATCTTGATAGTGGTGATGGTTTCACAGGTGTAGACATATATCAAAACTCACTTGGTTGTATGCTTTAAATGTGTATACTTTATTATACATAATTATACCTCAATAATATTGTAAATAAATAGGATATTAGGTTACAACCCATTGAATAAAATAGAAAATCTGTGATTCAATGATAATATGAATAAATGAATGAACAAATAAAAGCTACATAATATAATACCAAATATGACTGACTGAACCATAAATTGGGGTAGTCACTTTGAAAAATCTTCTGTCAGCATCTACTAAACCCAACAGAAGAGTATGTACAGAACAATACCATTTGGGTAAAGAAAGGAGAATATGTATATATATATATATATATATATATATATACATATATGCATGAAAATGTACTGTGTGAATGTTATCTACTAATTCACAGATCATCTCCATTTCTGGAAAGATTCACAAGAAATTAATGATGTGATATTTAGTCCTTCCAGAGAGGGGAGCTGAGTGGTTGGAAGACAGAGGTGGAAGAGAGAACTTTCTCTGTAATCCCTTTTGTACCTTGTAATTTTTTTTACCATATTAATGTATTACTTTTCCAAAAAATTGTTTAATGACTCTTTTAAAAAACAAAAAGAAACCTTCTATAGGGAGTGACTACTCTCTGACCTCACTTCCCACGACTTCCCCAGCTCACTCCATTCAGCACTAAACAAAACTCCTCACCCCTTCCAGAAAGGGAAGGGTGGCATCTGTGCTCTACACCTGCATTTTCCTCTGCCGAGAACACCCTCTCCTCTGAAGAGCCCCTATTGTCTTCCAGTTGCCTTAACTGCTCCTGTCTCTCACCACTACTCCTCCAGAAAGTCTGCAAATATATGCCCACACTGTATTCCTAACAGGCTTCCATCTCGGCCATCTTCTTGTGGAGCTGCAAATCTCCGCTCACGTCTGTGACCTCCTGGCGACAGGAGCTAAATAGAAGCAAAGCCCAGAGAAGAATGTGTCTACCTGCAGGCTTGTAAAACGTCTCTCCTGGAAGCATCTCCAGCAGCTCCATCTAGGAGAAGAAACTCCTGAAATAGCTCATCCCTGCCTGACTCAGGAATTGTCCCTAGACCCTTTCTCTAAGGCCCCCATGGGCCAGGGTGGACCCACCAGTAGGTCTGACCAGCAGGGCACAGGTAGTGGACTTTAACAGAGGACACCAGCCTAGCAGGGACTTTGCTTAAACTCAGTCCTCCCCAGAGGCCACCAGTAGCCCTGGGAAATGTTTCTGTTAAATTTTAGCTGTTTTACCTTCTCTCCTGTATAATGCCAGGCTGCTGATTTTCTCTGGTTCCCTAGAGCCTTAGTGCAGCAGGTCTGCAGCCCCCAGGACTCTGATAGAGGCTTCAGCCAAAAGAGAAGGCATCACTTAATCATATGGGAAAATCCTATAAAATACCTAGGAATAAACCTAACCAAGGAAGTGAAAGACCTACACTCTGAAAACTACAAGACACTCATGAGAGAAATTAAAGACACCAATAAATGGAAACACATCTCGTGCTCATGGATAGGAAGAATTAATATTGTCAAAATGACCATCCTGCCTAAAGCAATCTACAGATTAAGTGCAATCACTATCAAAATACCAACAGCATTCTTCAACAAACTAGAGCAAATAGTTCTAAAATTCATATGGAACCACAAAAGACCCCTAATAGCCAAAGCAATTCTGAGAAGGAAGAATAAAGCAGGGAGGAATTATGCTCCTGACTTCAAGCTCTATTACAAAGCCACAGTAATCAAGACAATTTGGTACTAGCACAAGAACAGACCCATAGACCAATGAAATAGAATAGAGAGCCCAGATATAAACCCAAGCATATATAATCAATTAATATACTATAAAGGAGTCATGGATATACAATGGGGAAATGACAGCGTCTTCAACAGCTGGTGTTGGCAAAACTGGACAGCTACATGCAAGAGAATGAAACTGGATAATTGTCTAACCCCATACACAAAAGTAAACTCAAAATGGATCAAAGACCTGAATGTAAGTTGTGAAACCATAAAACTCTTAGAAGAAAACATAGGCAAATGCTCTTGAATATAAACATGAGCAACTTTTTCCTGAACACATCTCCTTAGGCAAGGGAAACAAAATAGAAAATGAACAAATGGGACTACATCAAGCTAAAAACTTCTGTACAGCAAAAGACACCATCAGCAGAACAAAAAGGAATCCTGTACAGTATGGGAGAATATCTTTGTAAATGACATATCTGACAAGGGGTTAACATCCAAAATATATAAAGAACTCACACGCCTCAACACCCAAAAAGCAAATAACCCTATTAAAAAATGGGCAGAGGATATGAACAGACACTTCTCCAAAGAAGAAATTCAGATGGCTAACAGGCACGTGAAAAGATGCTCCACGTTGCTAATTATCAGGGAAATGCAAATTAAAATCACAATGACATATCACCTCACACCAGTCAGGATGGCCAACATAGAAAAGACTAGGAACAACAAATACTGGCGAGGATGCGGAGAAAAGGGAACCCTCTTACACTGCTGGTGGGAATGTAAACTAGTTCAACCATTGTGGAAGGCAATATGGAGGTTCCTCAAAAAACTGAAAATAGAAATATCATTTGACCCGGGAACTCCACTCCTAGGAATGTACCCAAAGAAAACAACTTCTCAGATTCAAAAAGACCTGTGCACCCCTATGTTTATCACAGCACTAGTTACAACAGCAAAGATATAGAAGCAGCCTAAGTGTCCATCAGTAGATGAATGGATAAAGAGGTGGTACATATACACAATGGAATACTATTCAGCCATAAGAGAGAAACAAATCCTACCATTTGCAACAACATGGATGGAGCTGGAGGGTATTATGCTCAGTGAAACAAGCCAGGCAGAAAAAGACAAATACCAAATGATTTCCCTCATTTGTGGATTATAACCATGAAGCAAAACTGAACGAACAAAATAGCAGCAAACTCACAGACTCCAAGAGGGATTGGTGGTTACCAAAGGGGAGGGGTGTGGGAGGGTGGGGGGGAGGGTGGGAGAAGGGGATTGTGGGGTATCATGATTGGTGCACATGGTGTGTGTGGGGTCACGGGAAAGACAGTGTAGTTCAGAGAAGACAAGTAGGGACTCTGTGGCATCTTAATTACACTGATGGACAGTGACTGCAATGGGGTATGGGGGGGACTTGATAATAAGGGTGAATGTAATAACCACATTGTTTTTCTTGTGAAACCTTCATAAGAGTGTATATCAATGATACCTTAATAAAATATATATATATATATGTATATATATATATAATATGGAACTTCCTGCTAGATGCCTGTGGCCCCAAACCTGGCCAGTGAGACTTCCCTGCCTGGGGCCTGGTCCTGGAGTCCTGGAAGTCCTGGAATGTGAGCATACCTAGGGTCACCTGCTCCCTGTCTCAGCCCGTTCTCCTTATGTCAAATGTGGGAGCAGGAGGAGGGCTTAGAAACTGTGTATGGCCCATCCAGTCTCTCCTCATCTCCCCATTCACAGGCAAGAAAACTAGAGCCCAGAAAGTGGGAGACTTGCCCAGAGGAACAGAGTGAGGTAATGGCAAAACTAACTAGAACCCAGTCTCCTGACTCTTCTCTAGTCTGCCTTTTTCTCCCTTCTTCTCTGTTTCTGGGGCCTTAAGGCCTTAGATTTGATAATAAACACCAGTGAGTTGAGCAAATGCCTTTCTCTTGGCCAGCAACGTCCCTCCTTCTTCTGACCAATTAGGCCTGTCCCTGAATGTGCCGTGTTTGGCTTCTGTGTGGGGCATGTTACAGTTTACAAAGCCCTGGGGGTGTGCCAAGGCAACTAGAATTTCCAGCTTGCAGAGCCTGAGGCCAGAGTGAGGCCTGCGATGCCCCGTGAGTCAGCTCCTCCGCAACATTTGGCCCCATGAAGAGTGATCTGTGACGTCCCCCTCCCTCCTCACTGCCCTCTGAGAGGTCAGCACACATCCTCCCCCCAGCTGGGCAGAGTGCCCCCAGAGCACAGGGCAGCTAGCACAATGCATTCTCCACCCCACTTAGAGCTTGTTGGAGAGCCTGTGGGGCTCTGGAAACCGCACTCTGGAAGGTTCCATACACCCACTCCAGCCTTGTGGAGAGGAAGTTGGTGAGTAGGAGACAGGGCACAAAGTCCATTGCAGCAGGTCAGTTGAAAGGCGGCACCGGAACGGCCACAAGGAGCCCGGCGGCCATGGACGCACTGGTCTGGCTCCTGCAGCTGCTGTTACTTCTGTTGACACTGCCCCTGCACCTCATGGCTCTGCTGGGCTGCTGGCAGCCCCTGTGCAGACGCTACTTCCCCTTCCTGATGGCCATGGTGACCACCAAGAGTAATCGCAAAATGGAGAGCAAGAAACGGGGCTCTCTTTGGCCAGATAAGGGGACTTATGGGAGCCTCCGGGAAGGTGGCCCTGCTGGAGCTGAGCTGTGGCACTGGTGCCAACTTCCAGTTCTACCCAGCTGGCTGCAGGATCATCTGCCTGGACCCGAACCCCCACTTCAAGAAGTTCCTGACAAAGAGCATGGCTGAGAACAGGCACCTCCAATTCAAGCAGTTTGTGGTGGCTCCCGGAGAGGACATGAAACAACTGGCCGACGGCTCCATGGACGTGGTGGTCAGCAGCCTTGTGCTATGCTCTGTGCAGAGCCCAGCGAGGGTCCTGAAGGAGGTCCAGAGGGTGCTGAGACCGATGAGCCGCAAGGGAGGGGATGGGGCACTGGCCGCCCAGGACGGGGGCCCTGACGTGCGGGCTCACTGCCCCCCACCCCCACCTGCCAGTGGAAGTGAGCCCAGCGCCCAGGCGAGGCAGAGCGGGGGCTGTGGTAGCCCACAGGGGAGCTGCGGCTGGGGCCTAGGGAGTGACATTTAAGATTTGAGGGATTTAGCAGGGCGTTGGGGGTGGGGGTGGGAAAGAGTGTTTTAGGTGGAGCAGTTAGGCCAAGCGGAGTCCAAAAGATTTTTGAACTGGGTGTGGAGAGTTCTGGAAGGTTGCATGAGCATATGTGGAGGGAGGGAGCAAGGGTCAAAGAAGGCCATTTGCCAGAATGAACAAGCCTCCTTTGCACTTGTTAGGCCTGTGGTGCCACGGAGACAGCCAGGCAGGCAAGCCAGAGGCAGTTTGCAGTCTGCGTCCAAGCATCAGGAAAAGATGAAGCCTTCAGATAGAGATTCGGAAGTTGCCAGCTTGTAGTTGGTAAACTCAGACCTTAGGGTGCATGAGATCATCCAGGGAGAGTACAGTGAGGAGAGAAGAACTTTATTCAGGAGTCGGGAAGAGGTTCCCTGGGATGCTGGCCAAGATGTCTAGGAAGCAGTGGGATGTGTGCATCTGGGTCTCAGGAGAGAGCATCTCTGCGTACAGTGAGATCTCTGCTCCTGTTTCTCCATTGGCCAGCCCCCTGCTATGCCGTCCCTTAAACACCTCTAGCTGGCTGTGTCCATAGGGAGGGTCTTCGCACGCGGTCTGAGTGGGGGGGCAGGACCAGGAGATGCAGAAGATGTCAGGGGCAGCACGGTCTGCTCCACACACCCAGGGGCCCGCAGCCGCCTTCACCGAGGCATCAGACAGGCTTGGTGAGCTGGGTGCAGGGGTTAGAAGAAGCCGGGGGACGCAGCAAGTCAGTGACCAACTCTGCCTTCCCAGAGAGGAGTGTTCTTTTTCTGGGAGCACGTGGCTGAACCCCGCGGAAGCTGGGCCTTCCTGTGGCAGCAGGTGGCCGAGCCCACCTGGAAACACACTGGGGACGGCTGCTGCCTCACCAGAGAGACCCGGAAGCATCTCGAGAGGGCCCAGTCCTCTGAACTCCAGATGGAACGACAACCCCCGCTCTTCAAGTGGCTACCTGTGGGGCCCCACATCATGGGAAAGGCTGTGAAATAGCCCGTCCCCACGTCCTGCCTCCGGTTCAGAACCATGCCACCAGCCAGCAAGCCTGTGTCCTGCGGAAGGAGTTGAGGCAGAGTGAAGCCATTCTCCAAGGTTTCTCCTTCCCCACCTCTGCACAGACTCACTTCCTTCAATCCCTCCCTCTGCAGGGGAGAAGCTCTGTTCCTACCCTGGCCATTACACCCTGTTGTGCGCTTAGGCAAATTCCTGAGCTGGGTCTCCCCATCTTTGCCCACCTGGCCCTAGGGCAGCTCCCTGTCCATTTCCCTCATTCCCATAGTAAAGTTCCCCCTCCCGCTCTGAGACCAACCCCATGTGCCTCCAGGAACGTCACAGAAGTCATGACACAGGTCCCCTGCCAGGCCCCTGGCCCTCCCTCCCACCACCACCTCCTCCTGAGTAGAGGGCATGCAGGGAGAAGCGCCCCCTCCTGGGCCCTGGGCACACTGAAGCAGGACTCAAACAGTTTTTAATAAACAGACAAAATCCACTAGGTTGATGCAGCAAACGAAAGGCAGAGGACAGGGTAAACTAGGGAGGGAAGAGCCCCTGAGTAAGGACACAACCTCCTCCCGACCCTGTGGGCTTAAGTCACCTTCAGGGGACAGGTCCTTGGAGCCCTGCTACTAGGGTGAACGGGAGAGGAAGGGATCAGGGCCCTCTTCCCATCCTTGCATCAGAGTATTGTTTCCTTTCTGCGCCCTCCACACCACAGCCCCTGACATCCCCCCTCATCTCACAGTGCTCCAAGGGGAAGCTTGGGGACGGCCGTCACGGGGGGAGAGGTCTATATCCCCGAGGAAATAGATGCCGCCGATCTCATGGGACACCTGCACCCCACTCCACTCTCTGCGCCCCGAGGAGCGTCCTCCAGGGAACGTGCGGACAGGACCCGCGAGCCGGGCTGAGACGGAGAAGGCTAGGCAGTGCCTGGAGCAGGGTGCCCATCAGAGCCTAGCTGAGGGTGCCCGTCAGCAGCCAGGATGGGTTGTGCATCGGGGCCCTCCCTCCGGGGGCTGCCCCAGTTGTTCCGCAGGATGGTGCCTGTCTTCTCCTCCTTGAACTGCTGTCTATCTTCCCGAGGGATCTTCACTGCATGGTACTGGGGAACAGTGGCCTCGGGGTACTGCACCCGTTTGAAGAATCCCATCTGTAAGGACAGCAGGCTAGACATGAGGAGTCCGCAGGGCTGAGGTCCCTAGGGGAGGTGGCCAGTACAGCCCAGCTCCCGGCCCCCCCATCCCTGGGAAAGAAAGAACCAACTGTAGCAGAAAAGAGGCCAACCGGGCAGCACCCGCTGCCATGAGCACCTCCCCTGGTGCCAGTGCCAGTGCTGTCCCCAGGGACATTCACAGCAAAAGAAAGATGCAGATGGTCGCCCAGTGTGCAGGACCAAGGAATCTCCCTTGGGGTCTGAAAGTGGGGGTTAAAGGTGGAATGTCAGAACCACTGACCCGAAAGGTATCCATCCACCCAAGCTTTTTAAGAGACCCGGTAGCATCCACCAGAGCAGAAATGATATCTGAGGGAAAGCTCAGCCTCCTAGACCTCAGCACACTCCAGATGGTCCCTCTCAAGCCTCACACACAACCACCCTGGGTACTGGGACACTGGGCAGCGTCGCCTCAGGGCGGGACCCCTCCCTAAATCGTGGCCATGCCGCCTGACATGCCAAGGTGGAAATGGGCCCTTTGCACACTCACTCATGACTGCCCAAGACTCCCACATGTTCAACTGCACTGTCTCCTTGCACACTTCTCTCTGCACACTCATGCCCATAGAAAACACATGCGTGGCTCCCCCTGCACTCCCACATGCTCACTCTCTGACCCGACACTTTGTGCATGCCCCAGGCTGTGTGCACTCACCCTTACAATTACCCCCACTCAGTCCCTCAGACCCATGCCACCCTCAGGCCGTCTCAGTTCTTTACCCTGCACACTCCTTGTCCCTGGATGCTGGAGCTCTACTTGCACTCTCACACACACACACGCACATGCACACACACAAAAGTTACCCCACAGTCCCTGGGCCCCCAGCTTCCACGGCCGAGGGCTGCATGGCCAGATGGGCCCTGTGATAGTTGGTGGGAGATGAGCTCTGGCCGCTCCAATGGAAAAAGCCACACTGGGGTGTCAAGGGAGGAGGGGAGCATGGGAACACTGAGGAGGGATGGAGGCCCTTATCTCTGCTCTGTCCCCTTCCATGACAGCAGGGAGTGGGGACCCTGGAGTCAGTTTCTTGAAGGCATCAATCTCCCTAAGACTGGCCAGGTTCCCACCCAACAGTTTGGACTCTCCTCCAGGGCCCTGTCCACTGACGACTCATATTTGCCAAAGGGTGTGCTTGGGCCTGGGGCAGTGGGGGCAGCTCTCCATAGCGCCCCAAGGACATGCATGGTTCCACAAGGCCCAGAGGTGGCGTGCAGCCAGGGTATGACCACCGGTGGGGAGATGCTCCCTGTACTCCATGTGCATGTGCATGCTTTCATGTGACTCGGACACAGATGTGGGCCTCTGCACACTTTGTACGACGCTGTTCAGGCAGCACCTAGTACGTGCAGGCTCCCGGTTCATTTCTGGAGGCTCCGCTATTGGCCTTCTTGGTGAGTTTCCTTCCCAGCCTTTCCTGCCACGCTCCAGTTAAATCAGACCACATTTCCCTGCCTCCAGGACTTCCCTCCAGTGGGCTCAAGCTTTCTCTCCATGTCCTTGACTACAAGGCTCACCACCCGCCCCATTAATCGAGCAAATGTCTGAGGACAAGACCTGCATGTGACTTATCCCTGCAACATCCTGGTCCATGCAGGGTGAGAGCTTGGCGCACCTGCTGAGTGGATGAGGGGTGAGGGCGGGAGAAGCCCAGCCCGGAGGCCACCGCCCAGCGCCTCACCTGCCACAGAAGCAGCACCAGCAGCGCCAGCACCAGCAGCCCGGCCAGCACCGCCAGGAGGACGACCCACCAGGGCACGCCCGCTGCCCCCACTGCTGCGGGGTCCAAGTACACCTCCACTGGGATCTGGGGAGCGAGGGGGTCAGACACAGAGGGCTGCGGTGGTGGAGAGAGGAGGTCCCCGCCCCACCCCAGCCCTGCAGCTCACCACTGTGGAGGCATCTCTGAGCAGCAGGTTTTTGATGGAAGACTTCACAGTGATGTTAGCTCGGACAATCACTTCCAGGGACTTCACGGCTGAGTACTCCTAAGGGAGCAGGGAAGGAGACCCTCTTCCTGAATGCCCTGGGCCCCACCACCACCCCCCAGCACCTGAAATTATAAATGCAATCATGCGTAACACAGGGGGCTTCTGCCTGTCTAGGGTTAAGAGAGTGCTGCATCTGGACAGGCAGGAGGTCAGAGGAGGGGTCCCGGAGGGGCTGCTGGGGGGCAGGACGCCCACCTGCTGCTCAGCCGTGCTCTCACCTCCAAGAAGGTGCTGTTCCAGAGGCGGCCCCAGATGTGCAGCACAGCCACGCGGTCGAAGCTGTAGAGAGGGCAGCTGAACACCACACAGCTGGCCGTACCCCGGGCACAGTCCTGCACAGAGACAGGCAAGGCCCTGAGCCCAGCCCACTGAGCCAGCCCTGGGCCCGGTGCCCTCACAAAGGTGGTCACACAGACACAGGCTGCCCAGACACTTCACTCCACCCCTCCATGAGCCCCACACCTTGGATCCTGTCTTCCCCTGCTCCTCATTCACATCTCTCCCATTTTCCTTACCTGCCCTCAAACTCCTCCTCCAGGAAGTCTTCCCAAATTAACCCTGTGTTCCAAAATAGCAGCCTACCCCAGATCAGGGGTATTGGCTTTGAAATGCATGGGGAACAGGGAGGGGTCTCTTACTTGACAGCAGCAAGTACAGAAGCTCCCCAATTGATGTTTATGTTTCCTACTGATGGTCCCATCTACTGAGTACCAACTATCTGCAAGGTACTTATCTCATTTAAGCTTCACAAGTCCTGCAAGGTGCACATTATTATCATCCCCATTTTTCAAACTAGGAGATACAAGTCCAAAGAGGCCAGGTGACCTGCCTCAGGTCACAGCAAAGCTGGTATGTGGTGGAGCCGATATGTGAACCCAGGCCCAGGTTAGGCAGAGCCACGCTCCTCTGCTGAGCCGGACTCACCGAAGGAGGCAGAGGCCAGCCCAGGAGCTGCAGCGGGGCACAGGGGACTGAGGCCCTCCTGCCCCTTCCAGGCCTGACCTAGATCCATTTGGCCCAGTCCCACCTAATGGCCCATTTGCCTAAAATTTATGTTATATTCACCACACTTCCTATGCAGAAGAATGGCTTTGAGACTGTTCGAATTCTTTGTGCCATCTGTTATTTTTGAGCAATTCAAGAATCCTTGGTCAATTTCTCTAAAAACAATTTTAAGTAAAAGAATCAATTCAAAGTTCTTATCAAAAGGGGAGGCCTTTCAGACAAAATCAGCCACTTGGAGAAGGCAGGACTGTACATACAATGGGGAGACAGCCATTGCACCAGCTCACACTACCCCATGCCTTCGTGTTGCACTGTGCCATGCTCTCAAAGGGCAGGGGAGCCGAGGGGCCCCGGGAGGACCAGGCCGTGACAGTGGGGCCGCCTCCCACACAGATGATGCCGGCGCGGCCCAACTGCTCACACCCCTTGCAAAGGGCCTCTTTGACTCCTGGCCTCTATTGCCCACCTTTCCATACCTGGGGTTCATCTCCTTGCAGCCAGGCCAAATACCCCCTAATCTGTGTCCACCCCACACTCTCCCTGCCAGTGCCATCCGAGAAGGGATAAGTGCAGACCACGTGCTGATCTCTCGACAAATCCACTTAAAGAACAAAACTATGTGAAACAAGTAGCAAAAGGGGAAGCAAAAAGGACAGCTTTAACGAACTACCCAACATACTGTCATTTCAATTATCAGAACTTCTAGAAAGTGTTTTTGACATTGTGAAAATCAAGCAGGTTTCCTCATGCAAACTGACTTTTTCGTCCTAAAAGAGTTCAAAACAAGGGCTAAAACCAGCCCATTCCACTGTAAAATACCATCCTTCACATAAGTGCGAGGAGACCCCATGGGGCGGCTCACCAGGCGGGAGGCACATGCCCTGCTCTGCAGTGAGCACTTGGCAGGTGTCAGTCTGCCCCAGGTGTTTGACCATCCAGACTCAACAAGCCAGCCTCCCAGGACGCCCACCACCTGCTATCACACCTGTACACACACCCGTCTGGCTGCACCAGGTCTGCCCCACTCTCACCAAGGTGATGTTTCTCTTCCTCTCAGCAGAGGACACTGGCCACCAGGATGGGCTCCGCCCTGGCACCTCCTGTGGCTCTGGGGGCTCTGGCAGCTGCAGCTCCCGCCGCCTCCTGTCTCTGCTGTCCACATCCTGGGTGTGGGGAAAGGGGTCTGGTGAGCGTCCTGCCAAACACAGCACCCCTGAGATGGTATCTCCCTGCACTGCCTTCCTCCCACCCCACCACCCACACTCCCCATGCGCGGCACCCTGCCCCAGCCTTGACCCCTTCCCCTGCTTCTAGCTCCCGGGCCTCACCAGGCGGAGAGTGTTGGGCCTGGGGGAACAGAGCCCCTTCTGTCCAGGCCCCTGCCCGCCCTCCAGCTCCACCTGCATGGGGTACAGCAGCCATTTCCCGTTGGAAATCTCATGGGGCCACATGATGTTGAGGAAAGCAGAGCCCAGGGTGTTGAGCGACTGGCCTTGGTTGGAGACCTGCAGGCACAGTGGAGAGAAAGGGGAGGGAGCCCAGTTTCTGAGCAGGTCCTAAATCCACAGGGATGGAGGGGACAGGGATGAGTGGAAGGCCTCGGGAAATACAGTTTCAACAAAGACTCAGGATTCTAGACACACCAGGCACCATTCTCTGCCCACCACAAGCCCAGAAAATCCTGGAGATGTCATTGGGAGGCCCCAGCCATGCAAGGGCAGGTTCTGGGGGGGCCCTCCCAGGTGTCTCCATTCCTCAGCCGGGGCCCCTGGAGGCAAAGCTTCCCAGGCCCTTGGCCTCCCGGGCCAGCAGGTGAGATGGAAGCTCCCCAGGCCCTCACGGCCTCCCGGGCCAGCAGGTGGAACAGCCATACAGGAATGACCAGGAAATGTCCATCAACGACCCAACACCAGCACCTGCCCCAGCCAAGGCCCAGGAGCTGGGGGAGGCCTCAAGCGTGCTGGTCACCAGCTGCTATTGGCAGAGGGGCCACGGCCCCTGGCATATGCCTGGGCCTCTCCTTTGTGCCGAGGAGGGAGGGGCCTTACCAGGACACTTACCGTGACCTCATACTTGACCTTACTGCCCACATCCCGCTCAGACCGCATGGCACTCTCACCCCGCACGACACCAGAGAAGAAGAGCTGCTGGGGAATGGCCACCCTGGTGTGGAGGGGTCAAAACGGGGCCTGAGGAGGCCTGGTGCCTGGTGGAATGGGGGGCCAGGAGGCAGGGCCAGGCTGGGGCTTGGGCAGCAATGCCTGCCCCCCGGCAGAGGAGCCCACATGAGCGGGGCTTACCCCGTGACGGACAGCGGCAGCTCGATGAAGACGCGGGCTCGCACAGAGACCGGATGCAGCTCCTGCTCGCTGATCCTGGCGTGGGGCAGGGCAGGTGTGAGCAGGGGCACAGGCACCGCCCCGGGGTCAGGGGGGACAACAGAGCCCCTTTCAGCCCAGCGGCCCCACCCTGGCCCCCGGCTCACGTGGCTAGCAGCAGCTCCACCTCCAGCTCCGTGGTCTCAATGGTGATCCCTGAGGTGCTAAGGAGGAGGTAGAAGGCAACCTAGCCAGGAGAGGAGCAAGGTTAGAGTCTGGGGAAGGGGGGCCTTGAGGAGGGGTCCAGGGCTACAGAGTCGCCCAGACAAGGGTAAGGGCAGATGTGCCAACCTGGGCACCTCTCTTCATGGGGTTCCCGAGCTCACACTCAACATGGGAGGCGTTCTCATTGGACAGACAGAGTGGCTTCTCCTGGAGTGGAGAGACAAGAAGAGGTCAGTTTGAGTTCCTGAGCCCCCAAGACCCCACCCACCCTGCCCCGGGTCCTCACCGCAGGGTCCAGCGCCCGGACCCCTGAATAGTGCAGAGGGGCAGGGAGGGTGACCAGGAGCCGTGCTTCATGGGCGTCATCCCCGTCGGCCAGGGGCTGGGCTGGGTCTGAAGGCAGGTTGGTGACCTTCAGCTGCAGGCCCACGACTGGCTGACCACTCAGGGCAAACAGAGCTGTTGTCCCATCCAAATCCCTGCAGGGCCAGACGCCGCTCACTCTGAGAGCTGAACTCCTTCCCCAGCGCATGCTGCCTGCCTTTGCTCCCTGAGCCTCTCCTCCCACCCGGGTGCTCCAAATCGCCTTACACCCCAGACCAAACTGAGAGCACCAACTCAGGTCAGGAGGCCTCTGTTCTGGCCCCAGCTGCACCACTTACTCACCTGGGGCAAGTAACTTAGCCCCTCTGGGCCCCCGCTCCCCATCCACAAGTTTACTAATTACTAATAATCATTCCCACCTCACTGGGCCCTGAGATGTGTGTAAGCCATATCACTGCAGGCTGGTTATTCCTGGCCAGGAAGGGCCCTGTGGCATTCAGCCAGCAGGCCCGCCCCACCTCCCGCCCTCCCTCTGCCTGGCCTCCTGAGGAGCTTCCAGCCACTCCTGGAGCCTCGGCTTCCCACCCCACCTGCTCCCTCTCCCCCTCACATGGGCAGAGGCTGGAACTCTGTGTCGCTGACCCGGGCACAGAAGCGGGCGTGGGCCAGTTGCAGACTGCTCTGGCAGACCTTGTCTTCACCACAGCCTTGCTTCAGGAAGTGGATCTAGGGAGAGATTTGAGGAAAGGGTGAAGCATTCCCACGGCGGGAGGCAGGGGGTGCATGTATTACCAAGGCACATGGTGGGGTAGATTGTCCCAGGATTCAACAACCTGGGATCAGCCCTCAGATCTGCTGCCTACTTGCTGTGTAGTATTGAACTGGCCACTGAACCACTCTGAGCTGGGTCCTCATCAATAAAATGCTGGGAGTGCCACCATGCTATGGTAGAGAACAGCAGGCTAGTCCACAGCGAGACCACTTTCCCTAGCCTTCCTTGCATGTAACTGAGTTCCAGGGTCAGAGCGTGAGAACAAGGAAGGCCTCTGCAGACTGGCCACGAGAACCACATCTGAAGGTGGCAGACGCCCGGCGGCCCAGGCCCTGAACAAATGCACAGAACACAGGAGTGGTTTCCCCTCTGACTAGGAGCACATGCTCATCTGGACCACTTTGGATTTGGGAGTCTACATGCCACAGAACCGTGAGATATGGGAAACTACAGGGGCACCATGTGAGAGAGCCTTGCAAGCTATGAACCAGTGTCCCACTCAGGGCCATGATCCTCACCCACGGCTCCTTCGCCTGCGCCAAGCCGGAACCCCTCTCACCTCTGCCCGCTGAGTGCTGGGCTGGTGGGCATTAAGAATGGGGGCCACCGGGGGCAGCCCCTGGCCAGGAGCCTGTCGCCGGAGCCGAGGGGCCTGGAGACTATAGGACAGGGTCACCACAATAGCCCGAAGCTTGTCTTTGACATTCTCCTGGGAAGGAAAAGATGGGTGTGGATGCTAGAACAATCCCAGGGCCCCAGCCCTCTCCGAAACCCCAGCCAGACCTAGGAGAAATTCTGAAATTTGGAAATAAGCCTAGGGAGATAAAAGAGAGAGGTGGAGAATGACCGGGGTGCAGACAGAAGACCTCAGAGTTAGAGCCTTGAAGATCAGATGTGATCATGGGACCTCCCATCTCCGCCTCCAGGGAGTCCAGCACTTGACAGGAGACACAGGAGGGCAGCAGGAGAGGGGGTCAGCCCAAAAGAGAGGCTTCCCAAAAGCCAAGACCTCACAATGAGATGTGAGTGTGTCAGGGAAGCTCGAAGGAATCAAGGACGAGACAATGCCACGACGAGGGCCCTCGGAGGCCCAGGGATCAGCAGCCACCTGCAGCTGGAACGTGGCATCTCCACACACTCGGGCATGCGGGTGCTTCAGCCATACGGTGCCTGAGGCCTGGTGCTTGGGGTCGTCGGGGCTACGGCTCAAAAAGGTCACACGGGGGACCTGGCCCCGGAGCCTCCGGTCTGTGTCCCCATCGAACACATAATCCAGGGCTGTAATACGCAGGGAGAGGAGAGGGGCCAGTGAGCTGGGGAGCTCCAACGTGACACTGTCCCCAGGGACTGCCCTTGCCACCTCAGACCCTGAGACCCAATAGGGTAGAATGTAGGAGGGGGCCTCACTCACCCACAACAGGGCTGTAGCTGCTGGGGGTGGCCACGTAGCTGAAACAGACACTTAGGTCCACACTGTGGGGGCAAAGGGCAGCTCCTGAGCCAGGCACGGCGTGTGGGCCTGGGCTCCACTCCTGCCATAGCCCCGGCCTCCAGCCCCAAACTGGGCAAAGAAAGGAAGAAGAGGGGGAAACTAGACTGGAAGCTCCCCCACCCTCCCCTTGATCCCGCCTCACCAGACTGAGTGGCCGCCAGCACAGTTGGGCTGTTCTAAGTCGATGGTTTTCGGAGCAATGAAGACCTCATGGGTGACATGGAGGACAGGTCTGGCCCTGGGGAATGGGAAGCCCAGAGTACAAGCAACATGGGAACGTGAGGCTGGGGAAGAGGGGAGGTAGGCGGGCTCTTCAGCCCCAGACTTGGCACTAGGGTGGAGCTTGTGGCTCCCAGAGGACAGGGCACACCTGAAGAGCACGGCCGTGTCCGCCAGGGAGCCCACCAGCAGGTCGGGGTAATGGTTCCCATCCACATCCAGGCCTCCTGACAGCGAGTAGCCAAAGCTCTTTAAACCCACAGCCTCAGCCTCCAGCACCTGCGGGGCCAGACTGTGAGCGCCCCTCTCTTCCTCCCCGGCCCTCCGCGGCTCTGCCCATGTCACCCCACCGGCACCCATTCCCTCATCCCCCCAACAGGGCCCACTCACCTGGGAAGGCCTGGTGACGACCCCCAGGCTGCTTCCGTGGTAGACGAAGACCTTCCCATCCCCGTCAGAGGGAGCCCCCACAGCGACATCTGCGGGCGCGGGAAAGGGCAGTGGGACAGGGTGGCGACCCGGGCAGCCCGACTCTGCCTCAGTCACCTGGCGCCGTATCATGTTTTCTATTTGGCCGGGAGGCCACTAAGGCCCGGGCACCTCACACACATCGCCTTTAACCCTCAGCTGCTCTGCAGCTGCTGCCAGCTCAGAAAGGTTACTCGCCCAAGGTCACCAAGCTGGGGGATAGTAAAGCTCCTGTGTGAGCCCGGCTGCTCCACTCCCTGAGCCCTCAGAGGACCTCCGCTTGACCTGTAAGGCACTTGCCCACCTCTGCCCCTGCTTTCCTCCCCTGAGCCTTTCCGGGTCCCAGTCACACCTGTGAAGCCATCCTGGTTGAGGTCCCCTAGGACAGCCAGGCTGATCCCGAACATGGAGTCAGGGGAGCCACAGAGCCGGACAGGGGATACTCCAGCCCAGTGGCCCGCCTGGTTCATGTACACATATACGGCGCCCCCCAGCTCTTCTTGGCGCTCAAAGAAGTAGGGGGCACCCACTACCAGGTCTGTCCAGCTATGGAGAGAGGGAGACAGTCAGTGTGGGTCTCCCTAGCCAGAGGACTCAGGAGGAGATGGCCCTCTCACCTCCTGATCCAGCCCCCCGCCAGGTTCCACTCCCCTCTGCCTGCTCTCACCCATCATTGTTGAAATCGGCCACCGCCAGGGAGTAGCCAAAGCCGGAGGTCAGGCGCTCCCCGGACAGTACGACCTCAGGCACCAGGCGACTCGCGCTGTCTTTACGAAGAATGACCACAGAACCCTTGTGGTTGGCTCGAGGGGCTCCCGCCACAAAGCTCAGCTCCTCTGCACGCAACAGACCCTTCCCCGAGTCGATGGAGAAACCTGGGTGGGGATGACTTCACAGTGAGCACCTCTCGTCTCCGCAGGAGCCAACGAGTCTCGGCAGCTCCCAGACGCAGCCTCCACACAGCTCCAGAGAAAATGGTGGAGGTGGTCTCCAAGCTGGCACCCAGCTGGGTCGCTCTCCTCCTCAGAGCCTGGCAGCCCTCTCATGCCCAGGCCAGAGTTTGGCACAAGGAGTGCAAGGAGGTTGGCCATGGGGACCGGGAGGAAGGAAAGGCCCTGGCTGGACAACTGGGCAGGAGGCTGAGCAAAGGCTGCTGGGCCACTGCCCAGAGGATCCCCAGGCGGCTGCTCTCCACTCTGCACCCCTACAAGGCCCCAGTCCCATCCAATGCCCCTCCTTTCCCCCACTTCCAGCACCCTGGCAGGGGGAGGAAGTCATTCGCCTGGACAGGGGCGACGAGGGCGAGTGGAGAAGAGCTGATTCCCACAAACACCTCCCAGGCCTCGTTTCCTCTTCCTCTGCAGAGGGATGCAGATAAGACGATGGGGCACTTGCCAACCTTCCTCCAGCAGGCGCCTATCACCCATCCCTCAGAGGAAGTCCCCCTAGGTGTCTGACCTCCTTCCTTCCCACTATGGTCTCAGTCCACCTGGTCCTTCCTCCACGGAGACCCCTGTTCACAGCCCCTTAGGCTATCCCCCCTGAGGCCTCTTCTTCTCAGGCCTGGTCACTGGGCCCATCTCTTCTCTGAAACTTGGGCCTAATATGTGTTCCCCTGGGGGTGTGTTGTGGGGGCAGGGCAGGAGAGAAGGGGAGGCCAGGCCAAGCCCCCAGGGCCCAGAAGGACATGGGTGGGAGCTTACAAACCTAAGTAGCTATTCAGAGCCAAGTCTCCGGCTGGTCCTGGGAGCCGGTCAGCAGGGTCCAAAGTTTTATACACCAACTGGTCAGGGTCTGAGCTATCAATGTTGGTCACAAAGAGCAACCCTGCAGGGGCAGGGAGGAGACACCAGGGAAGGAACATCCAGAGGAAGGGCCACAGAGAAGGGAGACAGCCAGACAGAAAAGCAAGAAGAAGGTAGAAGAGGAAGAGGTGGAGAAAGAACATGAGAGAGAGAAAGAAACCAGGGAGATAAGAATCGGAGATGGAAAAACAGACAGGGTGAGGGACAGAGATGGTACGTGGAGAGGGAGGACAAGAGAGAGGAGCAGTGGGTTAGACCGGCTCCAGGCTGGATGGGGTCCCTACCAAGGTAGCTGTTGGCCGGGACCGGGATGAGGCGGGGGTCCTGCTCCTTCTCGCCCCCCGCCTCGTAGGGCCCATCGTCCAGGCGCGCCAGGTCCACTGGGCCCTGTGCACAGAGCTCCACCCTGGCCGTGCCTGTAAGGACAGACCTGTTACTGCCCAGGGCAGGCGCAAGGGCGCCCCTCAGGCCCACACTAGCTGACAGGCGCCCAGGGAGCCCCGCCTCTCCTTCCAGCCCCATCTTAACCTCGACTCCAGCCCAGGCTCGGTCCGCTCACCAGTGTCCGCTCGGCCAGAGGCTGAGCACGGAGACAGGACACAGTGGGGCGGTGTGCAGGGGCATGCAGGCCCCGCCGCGTGGGGGAGCACTCAGCCGTGCAGAGGAGAGGGGATGCCCCTCTGTGCGTGCTGACAGGATGGGTGGCAGGCGTGGCAGTGCCCTGGGCATCATGGCAGGGAACGTGTGGGCATGCTAGGCCATGTGCTGCCCCCATCCCCTCCCTGAGGTAAGAGGACGTTTTGGTTCGCTTGTCCCCTCCCTGAGGACTGACTCACCCTTCCAGTTATAGGTTCCCGGGGCCCCAAAGAGGAGGTAGTGGCTGTCCGGGGAGAAGGCAGCAGCCGTGCCCTGCTGGCAGAACCCAAATTGCTCGTGGCCCTGGGGGCGGCCCTCACAGAACTTCCACTCCCCGCCATCCAACTCATCACGGATGGCCAGGTCTTGGCTTAGCACAAAGCAGCGACCGATCACGTCCCTCGCCTCCAGGACCTGGTCCACTCGCTGCCGTGCCTCATATCGGTGTGCACAGGTCTATGGGAGGAAAGGATGAGGATCATTCCCCTGTGTGGACCAGGGACCCACATGCAGACCTTCAGCAGACACCGGGTCCTGTGTGGGCACACGCACAGCCATGCTGGCATCACTCGAGAACCACCACCCAGCCCCAAGTTAGGCAGGTACATACATAACCCCTGCCCTGCCTGCACCCACTTCCTTGCCCCTGCAGGAAGAAGACCTCATTTGGCATTCTGCCTGGGCACCCACAGGCACCACCAAGCCAGCACAGGGTGCTCATGCCTCCTTGATAACGTAATACGAGACTATCCCCAGCTTAGTCCTGTCTCTGGACCTTGCAAGTGCGATCACCTAGTCTGCAGAGAACTTCTCCCATCTCCATTCTCCAAGTATTGCTTATTCTTGAAAGCCTGCTTCAGTCACCCAACCTGCAGGAGTCCTTTCTCTCCCCTCCTTCTTTGGGTTTTAACAGACTGGGGACTATACACTCACTCAACAGTGCCCATATTCCGCCCCATCCTGACTTGTATTACTAAGGATGTGTGTGCAAATTAGTGGTGACGCAGAGAAACAGACACAGAATGAGAATGAGAAGCTCCAGAACTACTCAGTAAGCCATTTGAGCCATGGGCCAGGTTTTTCCCTGTCTTTGCATACGTTCTCCCAGACACTGCCATGATACCTGATGCTGAAAAGGTTTTCAGTGATTTTGACAAATGGATGGATGCATGCGTAGTTAGATGCTTTTAAGTGTACAAAGACAGAGATCGTGTCTTACAGTCTGAAAATCACACTACCATACCATATGCCCATCCTGTGTTCTATAAGCATATCTGCGCAAATGCACACACCATACACAGGTACACACACACACACACACACCACCCTCGCACAGTCAGAAGGAGTGGTACTCACGACAATCTTGCCCCCGGGCCCCTGGCTCCGAACACTGACTCCCAACCACTGGTTCTCCTTGCTCTCCTTCTGTACATCCGCTGGAGGCGAGACACTGGGAATCAGGGGAGGGGGGAGGAGGCCCAGTCCTCTCCTCCCTCCTCCTGTGCTCCCCACACAACCCCCACAGGACCCACACCTCCCTGGTCGATGTCCACTCTGTAGCAGTCAGTCTCTTCCAGGCTCAGGGGACAAGCGAAGAGGCCTCCGGTGCGATTCGCCTGCTGCCCAGGCAAAGCCAGGGCCTGGGGAGCACCCACCAGCAGCCTGCACAACGGGGCAGGGGCAGGAGTCAGAGGCCAGAATGCTCCACCTCCCCAGAGCTGCCTGCCCAGGCCCAACTCCTCAGTACCAACAGAGTGCAGAAGAACTGAGGAGGAGGGCCGAAAGCCCATTTTTCCAAGCCCCGGCAAGGACAAATTAATACCCTCGGCCAGCAATCACATTACATATGCACATTCTGGGTGAGGGACCACACGCACAGCACACACACACGCTCGCGTACAAGCAGCCGGGCCAGACCCCTGGTCTGAAAGAACTGCCTGTCCCCAGCACCTGTTCCTGACCAGGCCTTTCATGCCCACTCCCTGGCCCCGTCCCCAAGCTCTGCCCTCCTCTCCAACCCAAGGCCAGCTGAAACCCTCCCCAAACTGCCAAAATGCTGGGAGCACATGTAACCAGGGCCCAGACTGGCACTGTGAGGTGGCCCAGGGACCAGCACCAGAGGCCAGCCAAGAGCTAGAAAGGCACCTACTTCCCCAGCCCCCTCATCAGGGGCCCATCAAAGAGCCCACCCCCAGCACCCTGGCCAGCTCAGAGTTCTGTCAGTCACTCTGCTGGCATGGAAGTAGGGACGAGTTTCTGATTCGGCCTCCAATCCTTCCCTATTCTCCCTCACATCCCATCCTTCCTTCCCCTCCCCACATCTATGATTTTCCCCATTCTTCCCACCTCCCCACCCCCACCTAGTCGTCTCCCCTACTCCCCCTTAGACACTTTCCCAGCTACAGCTTTCTTGGCAGGACAATTTTCCATGATCACAGCCAAGGCTTCTTCCCCTGGGGAGAACTGTGCTGGGAATGGAGACTGCCTGCTCCCTGGGGCCAAACCCCCAGGCCAGGAGTCAAGGAGGGGTGAGGTGAGGCGATCAGCAGCTGCCTACAGGGATCCTCTCTTCGCAGAAGGAGGAGCGAAAGTGGCAGCAGGCAAACCTCAAGGCCTCTGACCCACCCTCTCTTCCTTCATCTTCCTTGGCCCCTGCCTCTGTCTGGCAATAATCCAGAAGGGCATCTAGGGGGCACTGTGCCAGTTCTGACCGGGCAGGGGGAAGGGAGGGCACAGAGCCATTCTCCCTTCCCACAACTCCTCCTGTCTCTTAGCAGCTGTCACCCTACATCGGAGCCAGTGGCAAGACAGTGGGAAGTAGCAGGGAGGAGAGCATACATTTGGCATTCATTAATAACTGTTTACTGACGGCCTATCATCTGCCACACCCCATGTCAGGCCCTGGTGAGACAAGGAAGTAATATTTATTCAGCACCTATTATGGGTCAGACCCTGGGCTAGAGGCCAAAGACATGAAGAACTAACATTTATCACCCTCTGTCTATGTGCTGGACACCAGGCTAGACGAGTTATGGGCATGAACTCATTTACTCTTCCCAACAATCCCATGCAAGGATGGTTTTCTTGTCTTTGAGATGAGAAAACAGACACCTAAGCAGTATGCTGGCATTCAAATCCATAGCTGCGTAACTCCGATGCTATGAGTTCTCTGCCACACCCAGTGGCGGGTCATCTCCAGAAGGCTGAGACCACTCCAGAAAGGAAGGGGAGGGAAGGGGAGCCCCAGGCAGAAAAAGAAACCAGGTGGTACGGCCAACCTTTAGGCAAGTCCAAAGTGCCCCCACCTCCAGACTCAGAGGTGGCCACCTTCTGGAGGGTCTGGGTTGCCATTTGTCTTTGTGCTCGCCCCACAGCAGGCAGCCGGGTGCACTCGCTGGACCCACACTTTATGCGGACTCACAGAGACACCCAGTGCCTCAGCTGGTCAGCACACAGCAACTAGAAGCTAACAGCTGGTGTTCTGTACTCACCCCTCCCCTGGAGGTGAGGAGGAGGGAGGGCAGATGCCCACACAGAGCAAAGAAGCTGGGCACACAGCCACACCTAGCCCCAGTCTTGATGGAGAACCGACAGGCCCACCTCCTTGAACAAGAATTGCCAGCCTCTCTGGGCCCTCCACCTCTGCCCCAGCCACACACTCTCCTGGCTTCACCCCTGATCCCCAACCACCCCAGGCCTCTGGATAGAACAGTAGCCACAGTGCTGCCACTGCACAGAGAAAGGTAAAAACATGTTGGCAGCTGCTGATAGAGGAACTGCCTGAGAGCCTGGCTAAGTGGAGGTGAAGGCATAGCCCACGACCACCGCTCCCTACACTCCGGAGCTCTGACCCAAGTCCAGCCCTCTCTGACTTTCTCAGTCTGGGTGGCCCTCTGGGGAGGATGCCTGGCATGAAGGCCAGCTCAGCCTGGAGGGGCTCTAGCCAAGCCTCTCCATGCAGGCTCACTGTTCAGTGCTAAAGCTGTTCTCCAGCTCCACAGACCACGATGCAGGAATGATATACTGACACCATCATAGCACTCACTACGGGCTTTATGCAATTCTACATGCTTCACCTACACTGACAACTCTTAATCCTCACAACTCTGTATAGTACTATTAACTCCATTTTATGCTGAAGAATATAAAAGAGGCTGAAACCACACAGCAAAAAGGTCAGACTTCAAAGTCTCATCCGGGGACAAGACTGAAAGACCTCAAATCAGGTGAGCACTTCCAATCAGTGAGTGCTGGGGAAGGCAACCTGCCACTCAAAAGCTGGGGACTGAGCAAGGTGCCAGGCCTCCCAGGGGCCCCCAGACAGCAGAGCACCCCATGCTGGAGCAAAGGCAGGGTTGGGCAGTCAGGCTCCTCTGGAAAGGCCCACTGCTTGGCTCTGGGAGACAGAATCAGAAGCCACCTTCAGAGAGGAGGGGGAAATGACAAGAGACCAAGCTATTAAAAATAACCTAGAATTTGCCTGGAAATAGCTCAGAGAGTTCAGCATGTCCTAAAAAGGCCTCCAGTCCTGGAACTCTGGCAGATGGGGGAAGGAGGGAGGGCGGGAGATAGAGATGACCGAGGAAGTGGATAGAAGGTTGAAGAAGAGGTGAAGTCTATCACCTCTCTCTCCCAAAGTTTGGGGAACTACTGACCCTACTCCCATAACGGGGAAAAAAAGATTAGAGAGAGCCCCTCCTGCCTGAGGGGGGAAGAGAAATGTACTCTTGTCCCCACCCTGTGCCCCCAAGCCAGCAGGAGCAGGAAAGAGACAGTCCCAGGAGGCAGCATTGATCCCAGGAATGGATACTTAGCGTGGCTTAGGCGCTGGCCTAGGGGCAAAAAGAAAACCCTGGCAGGAGGGCGTGGGAAGCTTTCTTCTGCTTTCTTGAGAGCCCCTTGTCTCTGTTTTTTGTTTTTAGTTACACATATAGCTGGAGCCAGTAGCACAGGAAGCACGGCAGTCATAGGCCCCCCACACAAGTGCGTCCATCTCCCATGGGTCCTGGCAGATTAGAAAATAACCAGAACTGCCCTCTGCCCCTCACTCAACCCTGCCCCACTGCTGAGATTCCTGGAGCTGGAAACTTCCCGAGGAGGAGGAAGGGGAACAGCCTGGCCAGCATCTTCCCTGACTCACTGTTGCTACTGGCGCTACAGCTTCTTCTTTCTCTCTCCTTTTTTTTTTTTTTTGGTATCAATATGCACTTACATGAGCAACATTGTGGTTACTAGATTCCCCCCATTATCAACACTACAACTTCTGGGGGCTCCATGTGCTGCCACTCTCACCACCAAACCACACGGTGCAGGTTTCCAGACCCTCCCAGGTCCCCTCCCAACCTGCCGGTGGTCTTGAGCCTCCGAAACGGCAGGTCTCTCCTCCGGGGCCCTGCTGCCCTTATTCCACCCCACGGCAAAGCTCCGGTAGGAAGACATTCCTGCAGTCTGCCCTCCATCCCTCCCAGCACGCTTTCAGCCTCTCTGGCCCTTCCCTCTCCTGCCCTATGCAGAGACAAAATAAAATGCTCAGTCCCCATCCCGGAGGGAATTCAGCCCACTGACGGCTGGGAGCCACAGACCCTGGACTGGCAAGGAGGCAAGTTGCGGGAAAGGGAGATAGTTCCCTGCCAAGACAAGAACCTTGCTCTCCAGTTCATACTCAAAGAGAGGCCCTGGGTCTCGGCCTGAGGGGGCGCCTCCAGACACAAGACAGATGAGGAAGGCTGGGGTGTGGAACATCCATGTACAGCCCGGGTCTTGGGGGGCTGGAAGACTGAAGGTGAGGTGGAGGGGGCGGTCTGTGGCTCGGGCACCGGGTCTCTGCACTGGGGCGGTGACTCACCAGCTCTGGGGTCGGGGCTGCAGCTGCCGGTGCAGAGCCACAGAGAAGCCGAAAAGACTACCCGGCTCGCCCTCCTTGCGCAGGGCGCCCATCACGTCCAGATTGAAGGCGACAGCCCGCAGGGAGAGCAGGCCGGCGAGCAGGGAACCAAGAAGGTAACAAATCCCGGGACCCAGCCAAGGGTCGCGGCCCAAAATCCGAGCCATGGGGCGAACACCTCGCGTGCTCCCCACGAGCGCAAGGCAGTTCGCTCGCGCCCGGAGCCCCGGGTCTCCCAAGGCGGGACTCTGGTCTCGAGTCGCGCTGGATTTTCAGGGGTCTCGAAACCCTCCGCCTCGCCAGCCCTCCCGCGCCGCGCCGCGCCGCTGCCCCAGCACCCGCGGCGACGACTGCAGCAGCCGCGCTCGGGCGTCCACTCTGGGGCGCGCGGCGGCTCCCGGCCGCCAGGCCCCGCCCCTTGCGCCTGGGGCCCCGCCCCCCGTCCGCCCCACTCCGCCCCCAGCACCCGCGGCGAAGACTGCAAC
This sequence comes from Smutsia gigantea, assembly GCA_032199065.1. Classification (NCBI taxonomy): domain Eukaryota; kingdom Metazoa; phylum Chordata; class Mammalia; order Pholidota; family Manidae; genus Smutsia; species Smutsia gigantea. Next base: position 306,527 of record JAVSCE010004309.1, read on the forward strand.
AGCCGTGCTCTGGCGGCTCCCGGCCGCCAGGCCCCGCCCCTTGCGCCTGGGGCCCCGCCCCCCGTCCGCCCCCAGCAACCGCAGCAGGTGGAGGCCGCACGGAGCCCGGGGAAGCCCAGGCTGCGGGCTCGGGGTGGGAACCGGCCTTGCTCCCAGTCCGCCAGCCTCGCCCCGGCCCTGCCGCCGCGCGCGCCTCCCTTTACCCCAACCCTGCACAACTCCGCGAGTGGGGAAGCGGCCCCTGGGGATTGGCAGGGGAGAGAAGTTGAGTTAGAACGCGGCTGAAAAAGGGAAGGAGGGTGAGGCTGAAGAACAAGCTGGGAGGGAAAAGGCGGAGGTGAAAGGGGAGCAGTCTTGGGCCCGTGTCCAGCGTGGTCCCTTAGTGCTCCCTTCTTCTCGTGGTCACATGCTGTTCCAATTAAACCACTTCCCACCCCGTCCCATTCCACCCCCGAGAGCCCGGCAAGTGACAAGGGCCATGGTAACCACATCGACAGCACTCAGAGGAACAGAGGACAAGGAGAGTAAGAAAAATCCAGCAGGTCCGGGGAGGAGAGCAAAGGAAGCAGGTAGAAAAAAAAAGATGGAGAAAGAAGGGCATGGGTGTGATCGACAAGGGATGGGATGAAGGGAGAAGAAAGAAAAAGCCTGAGAGTGATATGGGAAGAGAAAATCAAGCTGGGGGAATGGGGGCCGAAGAAAGGCAAAGATGAGCCACAGAGGCAGAGGGATGGGAAGGATGTCGCCCGCTCCCAGGTCCTCTCGGGACTGTGCATTTCCCACTCACCAAAGAGGAGGGCTTGCGGGGAGCAGACCCTGGCCTGGCCCAGGCAGAATCTGGGTGGCGCTTTGCAGCAATCTCTACAGGGACCCCCAGGCCTATCCCTCTTCCTCTCCTCCCCAGCACCCGCCCCACATCCCCACCCCCGCTGTAACAGAAGCAAAGGGAGGGGGGACATTTATCAACTGTCTGCTATTTATAACTCCAATCTAGAAATGCGGCCTAAGGAGAGATAGGAAATAATTTGGCACAAGGGGACCTCGCTGGCTCCCCCTCCCTTTCTGGTTCTCTATCCTATGGAGTGTCTGTCTTGTGAACCTCCATCTGTCCATCTTTCCCTTCCCTCTCTATCAGGTTTTGTCTCATCCCAGATTCTCATTTTGTCCCCCTTCTTGTCTTTATCACTTCAACTCTTTCTCAGATTATTTCTCCGTGTCTCCAATGTCGTCTCTGCATCCTCAAACACTGCCATATTCTTAAGATTCTCTCTTCTCCCTCCCTTTCTTGAAAGCCCCAGTAAGTGTCCTGCCCAATTCCTCGTCCCATGCTCCCTTTGTCTCTCACACTTCTTTGCCCAAGATTATATTCTTAAAACAAGCAAGCCAATCAGATGTGCTCTCCTTGTGATAGCCCAGGGACAGTCCTTTCCCTGAGTAAATTACTATACATTTGAAGGTGTGGCCTCCATTTTTGTAACTTTAGCCTTGTGGACATCCCCTCCAGGGGACTAAGGTACCTCTAACAGGTGCTATGAAGGAAACACATGTGCTGCCAGCACACTGCCACCAGGACTCTGCTTTTACTATCTCCCAGACACTTTTCTATCTCAAGCCCCAGATGATAGAGCTGACTAGAATGCAGAGTAGCCACGTCAGGATAGAACCCAGGACTCCCGACTCCACCCCAGACCTCCCACCAGCGTCAAATGCCTGAGAGCCCAGCTGCCTGCCTCTCTGCACCTGCAGCTTTTGCCTCCCTTCATCTCCCCTCCACTGTTTCCTGCTAAATTTGAGGCTGAAATCAGATGCCAAGAGTGTGCTTCTGACCTCCTCTGCCCAAATATTTGAGAAGTCACCTCGCCCGCCACAGGAGGAAGGAGAAGGAAAAAAGAAGAGAGAGGCTGCCCAAAATTAGCCTGGCTATAAATAATGGGGCAAGGGAGGGCACAGAACAGCAGAGCCCTAGCCCAGACTGTAAATTTAGATATGTAGACTTTCCCTAAAGTAGAAGTGAGACCAGATTGTTGGATGGAAGGGCGATATTGCAGGTGGAGAGGGGAATGATGAAGCTGCATGGATCCATGGAAAGGAGAAAGCTCAGCATTAGAATAAACAGCCTGCCAGAGAACTTCTTGTATTTGAGCCAAGAGTTGGGAATTCATTACATTAAAAACAATGCTGATGAGATTCAAGATGGCAGCGTGAGAGGTGAGACAGAGAGCTCCTCCCAAAACCACAAACAGTACAAAAATATAGTTAATTAATACAACTAACCCTACAAGAGCAACAGGAAAGAAGGCTGCACCAGACTGCATACAGACCTCATGAACAGAGCAGACCTCATGAAACAGGGTAACATACGAAAACCTTGACCCAGCGGGACCCAAGACCTTCCCCCACCCCAGCTCACAGGCGGGAGGAAGAGAAACGGAGCAGAGGAGGGGGTGGAGGCCTGGGACTGCTGAACACTTAGCCCTGGAGATCTGCTTAGCGACCAGAAACCTACACTGTGTGGTGCTCTGGAGGTTGGGGAGCTGGGACAGGCAGAGTGCCTGAGAGATGGATATTCTGGCCATTTGTGGAGGACGGGAGCCACATCCAGCCGCTCTGTGACAGAGGGAAGGCAGGCGGTCTGAGAGGCTTGCGAGCAGCAAGAGGGCTGCTGAAGGGGCGGGAGTTGCATGGAGCTTGCTGCGCGGGAGAAGGTAGAGCTGGAAAAGGTTTGGGAACTTTGACGAGCTTCAGGCGCTCCATCCTCCTGGCTGGCTGCTCAGCTCCGAGGACTCCACTATGATACACAGCCTGCTGAGCCTTCCTCCTGGCCTGACAGCACCAGCTTGCAAACCGGCAGTCCCTGCACTGGCGTCAGGCCAGCCAGAGGAAGGCCCCACCTAAAACAGCTAGAAATGCCAAGCACAGAGGCTTACACCTGTGTGCTCGGCCCACTGGCTATGATACTGGAGACAGGCACCACAGACAGGAATCAGGAAACAGATCTTTTCTCCCCCCAGGCACCAGCTCCATTCCCCAAACACCCCGAACCTCACTCTAGGACCTGAGCAGCTCCAGAGACTGGAGTTTCTGGGCACTAGAAGGCACCACATAGAAATATGAAACGTCAAAAGAACCTGGTACAGACCAAAATCTCACAAACCACAGAGAAAGGGCCAAATGAAACTGAACTCACCAATCTTCCTGAAAGAGAGTTCAAAATAAAAATCATAAACATGCTTATGGAGGTATCGAAAAATATTCAAGAACTCAGGAACGAATTTAAGATGGAGATTCAATCATTAAGAAATTCCATATCTGAAATGAAACATACAGTGGAGGGACTTAAAAGCAGATTAGATGTAGTAGAAGAGACAGTAAATGGAATAGAAATTAGAGAAGAGGAATACAAAGAAGCTGAGGCACAGAGAGGAAAAAGAATCTCTAAGAATGAAAGAATATTGAGAGAACTGTGCGACCAATCCAAATGGAACAATCTTTGCATTATAGGAGTACCAGAAGAAGAAAAGAGAGAAAGGGGGATAGAAAGTGTCACTGAGGAGGTAATTGCTGAAAACTTTCCCAATCTGGGGAAGGAGATAGTTTCTCAGGCCATGGAGGTGCACAGATCTCCCAACACAAGGGACCCAAGCAAGACAACATCAAGACATATAATAATTAAAATGGCAGAGATCAAGGATAAAGACAGATGTTTAAAAGCAGCTAGAGAGAGAAAAAAAGATCACATACAAAGGGAAACCCATCAAGCTATCATCATATTTCTCAACAGAAACCTTACAGGCCAGAAGGGAGTGGCATGATATATTTAATGCAACAAAGCAGAAGGGCCTTGAACCAAGAATACTCTACCCGGCAAGGTTATCATTTAAATTTGAAGGAGGGATTAAACAATTTTCAGATAAGCAAAAGCTGAGAGAATTTACCTCCCACAAACTGCCTCTACAGTGCATTTTGGAGGGACTCCTATGGAAGTATTCCTAAGGCTAAATAGATATCACCCAAGGGATAGACAAAGAGTACAGAATATGATTCATAACATACAAAGAAGGGAAGAGGAAGAAAAAGAAAAAGGAGGGAAGAAAAAGAACCTTTAGGTTGTGTTTGTAATAGCATAGGAAGTGAGTTAAATTTGACTGTTAGATAGTAAGAGAATTACCCTTGAACTTTTGATAAACACAGATCTAAAACCTGGAATGGCAATAAGTACATACCTATCAATAATCACCCTAAATGTAATTGTTCTGAATGCACCAATCAAAAGACATAGAGTTACTGAATGGATAAAAGAATAAGACCCATCTATATACTGCCTACAAGAGACTCACTTCAAACCCAAAGACATACACAGACTAAAAGTGAAGGGATGGAAAAAGATACTTCATGCAAATAATAGGGAGAAAAAAGCAGGAGTTGCAGTACTTGTATCAGACAAAATAGACTTCAAAACAAAGAAAATCACAAGAGACAAAGAAGGACATTACATAATGATAAAGGGGTCAGTAGAACAAGAGGATATAACTATTATAAATATCTATGCACCCAATAAAGGATCACCTACATATGTGAAACAAATACTAACAGAATTTAAGGGGGAAATAAAATGCAATGCATTCATTTTAGGAGACTTCAACACACCACTCACTCCAAAGGACAGATCAACCAGTCAGAAAATAAGTAAAGAGACAGAGGCACTCAACAATATATTAGAACAGATGGACCTAACGAACATCTACAGAACACTCCATCCAAAACCAACAGGATACACATTCTTCTCAGGTGCACATGGAACATTTTCAAGAATGGATCATATACTAGGCCCCAAAAAGAGCCTCAGTAAATTCAAAAAGATTGAAATTGTACCAACCAGCTTCTCAGATCACAAAGGCATGAAACTTGAAATAAATTCTACAAAGAAAATGAAAAAACCCATAAACACATGGAGGGTTCAGAACATGCTCCTAAATAATCAATGTATCAATGACCAAATAAAAACAGAGATCAAGCAATATATGGAGACAAATGACAATAATAATTCAACACCACAAAAATCTGTGGGATGCAGTGAAGGCCATGCTAAGAGGGAAATATATTGCAATACAGGTCTACCTCAGGAAAAAAAATCCCAAATAAACACTCTAAACTCACAATTAATGAAACTAGAAAAGGAAGAACAAATGAGGCCCAAAGTCAGTAGAAGGAGGGACATAATAAAGATTAGAGCAGAAATAAATAAAATTGAGAAAAATAAAACAGTAGAAAGAATCAATGAAAGCAGGAGCTGGTTATTCGAGAAAATAAACAAAATAGAGAAACCCCTAGCCAGACTTATCAAGAAAAAGAGACAGTCTACACACATATACAGAATCAGAAATGAGAAAGGAAAAATCACTACGGACACCACACAAATACAAAGAATTATGAGAGAAAACTATGAAAAATTATATGCTAGCAAACTGTATAACCTAGAAGAAATGGACAACTTTCAAGAAAAATACAACCTCCCAAGGCTGGCCCAGGAAGAAACAGAAAATCTGAATAGGCCAATTACCAGCAAAGAAATTGAGTTGATAATCAAAAAACTACCTGGGAACAAAACGCCAGTACCATATGGTTTCACTCCTGAATTTTATCAAACATTTAGTGAAGACCTAATACCCATCTCCTTAAAGTTTTCCAAAAAGTAGAAGAGGAGGGAATACTCCCAAACTCATTCTATGAGGCCAACATCACTCTAATACCAAAACAAGGCAAAGACACCACAAAAAAAGAAAATTACAGACCAATATCCCTGATGAACATAGATGCAAAAATACACAACAAAATATTAGCAAACTGAATTCTAAAATACAGCAAAAATATCATCCATCATGGTCAGGTAGGATTCATCCCAGGGATGCAAGGATGGTACAACATTCGAATATCCATCAACATCATCCACTACATCAAAAAAAGAAGGACAAAAACCACATGATCATCTCCACAGATGCTGAAAAAGCATTCAACAAAATTCAACATCCATTCATGATAAAAACTCTCAACAAAATGGGCATAGAGGGCAAGTACCTCAACATAATAAAGGCCCTATATGACAAACCCACAGCCAACATTATACTTAACAGCGAGAAGCTGAAAGTTTTTCCTCTCAGATCGGGAACAAGACAAGGATGCCCACTCTTCCCACTTTTATTCAACATAGTTCTAGAGGTCCTAGCCACGCAATCAGACAACACAAAGAAATAAAAGGCATCCAGATTGGTAATAAAGAAGTCAAACTGTCCCTGTTTGCAGATGACATGATATTGTACATTTAAAAAAAACCCTAAAGAATCCACTCCAAAACTACTAGATCTAATATCTGAATTCAGTAAAGTTGCGGGATACAAAATTAACACACAGAAATCTGTTGCATTTCTATACACTAACGGTGAACTAGCAGAGAGAGAAATCAGGAAAACAATTCCATTCACAACTGCATCCAAAAGAATAAAATACCTAGGAATAAACCTAACCAAGGAGGTGAAAGACTTATACTCTGAATACTACAAGACACTCACGAGAGAAATTAAAGAAGATACCAATAAATGGAAAGACATCCCATGCTCATAGCTAGGAACAATTAATATTGTCAAAATGGCCATCCTGCCTAAAGCAATCTATAGATTCAATGCAATCCCAATCAAAATACCAACTTCAATGAACTAGAGCAAATAGTTCTAAAATTCAAATGGAACCACTAAAGACCCCGAATAGCCAAAGCAATCCTGAGAAGGAAGAATAAAGTGGGGGGAATTACGCTCCCTGACTTCAAGCTCTACTACAAAGCCACAGTAATCAAGACAATTTGGTACTGGCACAAGAACAGACCCATAGACCAATGGAACAGACTAGAGAGCCCAGATATAAACCCAAGCATATATGGTCAATTAATATACGATAAAGGAGCCACAGATATACGATGGGGAAATGACAGCCTTCAACAGCTGGTGTTGGCAAAACTGGACAGCTACATGTAAGAGAATGAAACTGGATTATTGTCTAACCCCATACACAAAAGTAAACTCAAAATGGATCAAAGACCTCAATGTAACTCATGAAACCATAAAACTCTTAGACAAAAACATAGGCAAATTCTCTCATAAATATGAGCAACTTCATGAACATATCTCCCCGGGCAAGGGAAACAAAAGCAAAAATGAACAAGTGTGACTATATCAAACTAAAAAGCTTCTGTACAGCAAAGGACACAGTCAATAGAACAAAAAGACATCCTGCAGTATGGGAGAATATATTCATAAATGACATATCCGATAGGGGTTGACATCCAAATTATATAAAGAGCTCATGCACCTCAACAAACAAAAAGCAAATGAGCCAATGATAAAATGGGCAGAGGAGCTGAACAGACACTTCTCCAAAGAAGAAATTCAGATGGCCAGCAGGCACATGAAAAGATGCTCCACATCACTAATCATCAGAGAAATGCAAATTAAAACCACAATGACATATCACCTCACACCAGTTAGGATGGCCACCATCCAAAAGACAAACAACAACAACATGTTGTTAAGGATGTGGAGAAAGGGAAACGCTCCTACGCTGCTGGTGGGAATGTAAATTGGTTCAACCATTGTGAAAAGTAGCATGGAGGTTCCTCAAAAAACTCAAAATAGAAATACCATTTGACCCAGGAATTCTACTTCTAGGAATTTACCCTAAGAATGCAGGATCCAGTTTGAAAAAGACATAAGCACCCCTATGTTTATCACAGCACTATTCACAATAGCCAAGAAATGGAAGTAATCTAAGTGTCCATCAGTAGATGAGTGGATAAAGAAAATGTGGTACACATACACAATGAGATATTATTCAGCCTTAAGGAGAACAAATCCTACCATTTGCAACAACATGGATGGAGCTAAAGGGTATTATGCTCAGTGAAATAAGCTAGGTGGAGAAAGACAAGTATCAAATGATTTCACTCATCTGTGGAGTATAAGAACAAAGCAAAAACTGAAGGAACAAAACAGCAGCAGACTCACAGAACCGAAGAATGGACTAAGAGTTACCAAAGGGAAAGAAACTGGGCAGATGGGTGGGAACGGAGGGATAAGGGGGAGAAAGGGGTATTACGATTAGCACACATCACGTAGTTGGGGGGGGATACGGGGAGGGCAGTATAACACAGAGGAGACAAGTAGTGATTCTATAGCATCTTACTACACTGATGGACAGTGACTGTAATGGGGTATGTGGTGGGGTCTTGATAATAGGGGGAGTCTAGTAACCATAATATTGCTCATGTAATTTTACATTAATAATAGCAAAATAAAAAAATACATCAAAAAGATCATCTATCATGATCAAGTGGGATTCATCCCAGGGATGCGTTCAAAAATCCATCAACGTCATCCACTACATCAACAAAAAGACGGACAAAAACCACATGATCATCTCCATAGATTCTGAAAAAGCATTCGACAAAATTCAACATCCATTCTCTATAAAAACTCTCAACAGAATGGGTATAGAATCAGCCTAATACATTCACAGACTCACCACCAAAACCCCCAACCTCACCCCCCTTAGTCCCTGCCCTCTGTTTCCCATCCCACAAGTCACATTCTCTGGCAACCCTGCCAACCCCTGCCCTTTTCTTGGAAGCCCCACAGTTCTGGGAGTGAAGCACCAAGAGTTTTCTAATCTGCCTCTATTTTGCTTGCTCATTGTGGTTGGAAGCTGGAGCCAGAGGGGGTGGGGCGGACCTGGCCAGGCTGCCCTGTGATGCTCTTATCTTCCCACTTCTATTGATCAGCTCCTTTCTGGAGTGAAGCCTCTTCCCAAACGCTCCTTCCCAACCAGACTCCCTTCAGCTGATGCCCCACAAGCTATAAGTACCTAGTGACAGGGCCTCCCCTCCTGGGTTCCCTCCCATGGCTTATGCCACGGCAGACAGTGGTCACGCTCAGGCTCTGGAGTCAGATAGCCTGGATTTTCACCCTAGCTCTGCCATTCATGACCTCAATTGCTTAACTGCTCCATACCTCAGATTCTTCCTCTGAAAATCTCAGACGACAGTAATAATGCTATAGGATAGTTCTAGGCTTAAAATTAAAACATATAAAGTGCTTGGTGACTACGCAGGACATGTTGGGGGGAAAGTTATCACACACAGATGAGCACAGACACATACATACACAGCATCCAACATTTTTATTCAGAATTTTTATTTCGTCACTTAATGTTCTGCTTTATGCTGCCACTTAACCATTTCACTCACTAATCCTTGATGGTTGCACATGTCCCAGGATTTCAGGTGCCACTCTGCAAACTGCTGAATGAATTGATCAGTTAGTCAACCTGTTTCTCAGAAAATTCTCCACTTTCTCAGGAAATTCAAAAATGACTTATTCTAATTCAGTCAGCACCCACTTCTTGTCCCCTGCAAGTAGATATAATTAACTCAGTTCTCAACTTTGTAACTGAGCCATAAAAAGAGAGAATGCCAGCTTTCCACCCATGCGGGCACACAGTGAACTAGAGGGCTTTCACCAGAGGGCAACCATGTTGGTACCTTGATCTTGAGGTTCCTAGCTTCTAGAACTGTGAAGTAAAATTCTCACAAATAACTAAATATAGGTAATATAACAAATACATAAGAAAATAACTTTTTCAGTAAACTAAAAGAAAAAAGAATGCCAAAGCTGGAAGTAGCCTTAGATTTGGTTTAGTCCAGTGATTCTCAACTTTCAATGCATATTAGAATCACCTCAACAACTTTTTAAAAAATACTTAGGCCTGGGCTCTGGCCCTCAGAAATCTAGTTCATTAGTCTAGGAACACGACATTTTAAAAGATTTCCCCAAGTGGGTCTGATGTTTAACCAGGGTTGAGAACTACTGATTTAATCCAATTGTCTTATTTCACTAAGGAGAAAGCCCAAATCCGGAGTAAGCCACTGGCCCAAAGCCACCCAGCATGGCACACCAAAACGGACTGTGGCACCAGCATTAGTATGTGGACGGGGCTTTTAATTTTTCTTGTTGGAGTTAATCCCTGAAGCATTTCTCTTTAGCTCAGAGAGGTATTACATAATTTACCTTTTACTTTGACAGCAGCACTAAGTCTTCTGGTGAGACTGAAACGGGTTCGCATTCCCTGACCACAAAAGGACAGAGGTGGGATCGCACATCAGCACACAGAGCCAGCCGAATTCGCAGAGGTCCCTAAGAGGGCGCTTGAAATGCCTCAAATGCTTCCTCTCTCCAGCGGCCATGCAGAGCTGAGGGACCCCGGCGGGGGTGCGAAGAGCAAGGGCTGTAAGGCAGTCACGCGTTCCCTCCGAGACGGAGGCAGCTGACGTCGACCGAGAAGCGGCCGTGACAACCCAGAGAAAAAGGAAAGAGAAGGAAAAGCCGCGGCTCCGCCACCACCGAGCAGTGCTCAGCAGCCTGGCGACGCCACCTTCCCCGGAGCCTGACATCCAAAGACTCAGACTGGCTCTGCGGGACGGGAACCAACAGCACTGCCCCCAACACCCACCAAAAAGTGCACCCGCAATAAAGACAGGTGCCCACCAGCCCCAGCCCGCCACCGCTCCTCACGGACCAGGCCTGGTCTCAATGGGGGAAGGGGGGGGCGCGGCGGGCCGGCCACACGTGACCCGGTGCTCACGTGACCCGGCCGGCGCGAGCGGAGGTGCGCGTCCCAGCTCCCGGGGCCGAAGGGCCGGGCGTGCGCAACGCTCCGCAGCCATGCTCTCCCGCTTGCTGAAAGACCACCAGGTGAAGCAGAACGACCGCAAGGAGCTGCAGGGTGAGCCGAATACCCGCCCGCCATTTTCCCTCCCGCCGCGGCCTAGCCTCAGCCCGCAGCCTGGGCCTCAAGTAGCGGCCCAGAACCAAGCAAGGGCGCAGGCTTGTGGTTATGGGCGTCGCGGAAAGCGAATGGAGGTGTCCCTGGCCCCTCCCGCAACCCTCGGGCTCCCCGCGGCGACACCCCAGCGCCGTCAAGGCGACATCATAGTCCCGCCCCCTGCTCGTGGGGCGCCGCGCCGATTGGCCCAGAGAGCCGCTCATCCTGGAAGTGGGAAGGAACGCTCCTGAAGGCAGGAGGGTGTTGGGAGACCTGAACAGAGATGGGATTCTTGGGGGCCTAAAACCACCGGAATGGGGTGAGGCCCTTGTTTCCCTAATCTGGGCCGAGAATCCCGGAGTTACCAATCCTCAGGCCAAAAGAGTGGGAAAAGAGTGCCTGGGAGTCTGGAGTCTTGCGCGCTGCGACTGTCTCAGCGGCCCTGGGCGAGTGGCTCTCCCTCTCAGGGTCCCAGTAAACACCTCTAAAATGAAAAGGCTTGCTTTATGTTTTGCAAGCTGTGGCACTCTGAGATTAGTTGTGGCACCCACAACTAGCAGAATGGTAACGAATGAGTGGGGAATCTCCAGCACCACCCGTCAGAAAAACCAAGTCTCCACTCCAATCCCTTTTCCCCTCCCCCAGAGAAGAGGAGGCGAGAGGCTATCACTGCAGCGACCTGCCTGACAGAAGCTTTGGTGGATCACCTCAATGTGGGGTATGAACCTTTTCACATCAACACCAGCCCTCTCTCCAGGCTTAGGCACTGGCAGGGTCTAGCCCTCAGACTGCCCTTGAAGGGATGAAATGTTCCACCTCTTCCTCTACCCTCACCCCACCCAGCTTAACTTTATGAGAGGGCCTTGGGTCAGCTGCGACCCCTAGCACTGGGTAGGGAGGAGCAGCTGCAGTGGCTGGAGAGGCAGCCAGACTCCCCTCCCCACAGAAAGGGAGCACCTCCCTGGCGCTCACAGCCTGATGCCATCTGCCTACCTCCCTTCACCCCTCCAAGACCAGCTGTTACTTCAGCGGGAGGGAAAGCACCCACAAGCTTACCACCCTCTCCTTCTCCACCTCCCACCCTCCGGCAGGCCCGGGGAGCAGCTGACAGGAAAGAGGCGGCACAGCTGGTGAGGGTGAGGGCAGAACTTATCCCTAGAGCTGTCGCAGAGCCAGGCTGTCTCTTCCCTTCCTTTTGGGTCCCCAGCGACCACCCCTGCCCCAGTCCTAAATGAGAGTGCTGATAACAAACCAAACACTTGGGAAGAGCAAAGAGAATTGCCTCTCAACCCTGGGAGGGCACAGATGATGACTGATGTGCCATCTGCTGGAAGCAGTATGATTGATGCCTTCCGCCCCACAGCAAGTCGAGTCGCTTGGTGGTGAACCCAGAGACTGAGTCACCCAAGTGAGCCATGCAAGGGCTGTCGCCCTCATCATTCATCTCTGGGGAAGATTAGGGGAAGAGAAGTCTGGGGCTGGGGCCTCCCATCTCCTTCCCCGCCAGGCCTCTCCCTTCACTCAGTGTGAGTAATAGAAATTGAAAGGCCAACAGGGAAAAATTGGGTGATCTCCAGAACTCCCAAGGGATTCTCTCAAAGAACACCCTGCTATCACTGTTTCAGCCCATCTATCTCGCAAAGAGAAGGGGCAGGGTCTACCCCCTTTCCCTCCCACACTGGCGCCTCTGGGGCTCTGCTGTGAAGTTGGCCCAGGCGTCTCCTCCTCTTTTTTGCTAGGGGCCACCCCACTTTCAGTTCAGAGAGCAGCTAAGCCAAAGCCAGATTAGAAAGGGCTTTGTGTTGCAGCCCACGGCCCCTCTCCTTCCCCGGAAAGGAAAACAAAGGCACAGTCTATCTCAGCCCCTGCCAGGTGTCCTTCCTACTCTCGCAACTCCCCCCCAACCCTTGCCCCCTCCAGCCCCCACAGATTCCATGGGGGAAGGGGGAACCAGAAGTGGAGTATTTTGGCTGACCTGGAGTTTTGGGATAGGAGCCCAAAACCAGCTGATAGAATGATTATTGCGAAGGCTGGTGAGGGTGGCCCTGGAGGTGGGGCAAAGGGTTGGAGGTGCCACCTGGTGGCAGTAGCAGTAACTGCAGCCAGCCTTGATTGAGGGGGAAAGAAAGCCTAGAGCAGGAGAGAGAGAGAGAGTCCATCTGTGCGGGCGAAAGAAGGAGGGTCAGGAGAGAGCCTGAGAGCCAAGAAGTAGCCCCTGGGATATGTTCTCCTGGCCCTGAGTTCCTGGGGAGAGGACTGCTCTCCCACCCCACCCCAGATTCAGGGAGGGGCCCAACTTCTTGCATAGATCCCTGGGCTTCCAATCACTGCCAGATGTGTCTCCACTGCTGGGTTTTCCCAGCATCCCCACTCTCCCTTTCCCTCCCGGCTTCTTTCTCAGAGATGTCCCCCAGGGTAACCCTCCCTCCTCCCACCCAGCTTTAGGAACTCCTTTGGGGGGTAGGAGATGGTATGTTTCTAGTCAGCTCCCAGATAGGCTTTCCTGGGAATGGGAGGAAGGAACTGGGTTCACTCGCATGTACAGTAATCATTTGCATCACAGCCAAAAATGGCCAGAATCACTGGGTTTTCCCCAGCCTGACTCCTGGCTGGCATCCCACTCCGGCCTGGAACATTCGTCATGGAGACCACTCCCCCCGGTTGGGTGATTGGTCACATTCCTCCTCCAACCTCCAGTGTGGCCCAGGCCTACATGAACCAGAGGAAGCTGGACCATGAGGTGAAGATCCTGCAGGTCCAGGCTGCACAGTTTGCCAAGCAGACAGGCCAGTGGATTGGGATGGTGGAGAACTTCAACCAGGCACTCAAGGTGGGCCGCACTCCCTCCATCACCAGCCCCATCCTGCACCTCCATTGACTGCCTCCAGTCAAGTCACCTCAGGCCTGGGAGTAAAGAGGAAGTGGGTTGGTCCCAGACATCCCATCCATGACCCCAGTGTCAGAGAAGCTAGAGGAAAGAGGTAAAAGCAGTTGGTGGGTCCAAGCAAAGCCCTTTTGAGGGGTAAACGGAAAGCACCCCTGTCCATCCTTCCATCCCCTCAGGCCATGCTCTACCCACCCTGATTTCCGGACTCCTATGTCCTCCCCTTCCCAGGAAATCGGAGATGTGGAGAACTGGGCTCGGAGCATTGAGCTGGACATGCGCACCATTGCCACCGCGCTGGAGTATGTCTACAAAGGGCAGTTGCAGTCGGCCCCCTCCTAACCCCTCTGCCCTCACCCCCACACCACTCCTACCAACCCCATGGGAGCAGGAGAGAGTCTGACAGGCCATGAATAAAACACAAGCCTCCATTTATCTGTGGCATGTTTCAAGGAGCTACTAGCTCAGTGTGGGGGTGGAAGTAGAAGGTTCAAAAGCTGTTTCCTTAAGGGACAGGTACCTTTTGGGCAGAGGGTGGAACTAGTTTTCTCTTACCATCCCAGCTCTCCCTCATTGGGCCTGGTGCAGGTGCCTGCTGGGTAAGCAGAGGGTGAGCGTTTCCCACACCACCCGGAAAGGTCAGTGGGCCCTGCCCCAAGCCTCCTAGATCTGAACTTGAGCCTCCTGGGGCGGAGAAATAAGATAGGAGGCAAGCCTGGTCCCAGCTCCGCCTTGGTGCCTCTCCACATGCTCATGGCCTCTCCTAGCCCCGTGCTAAGCAGGGTCATGAGTCTGGACCTGGTGGGAGATTAACTCTTAGCATGGGGGCACTTCAGGTCTGGGAAAGGGGAGAGATTAGAGGCCCAAGGTGACCAACAGGAAGGGGCGCTGCCTCCTTGACAGATCCCCCCTCCTGGGAGCCCATGATAAGAGGTGGTCAGGAACCCTAGCTGGAAAAGACAGCCAGGAAGGGGGCCTAGGCATGCCTGGCCTGTGCCAAGCCCCAGCTTCAACCAGCAGCCTCCAGCTTCCCTGGCTTCACCCCCCAGCCCCTCCCTGACACACATGCACTGAACACTTGTGGCACCCAGTCTGCCCACTGCGGACCCTGCCTGCAGCTAGTGTGGGAGCCTGGGGGTACTGGGAGCAGAGTCTGTCAGGTGAACCAAAAGCAGCAGCTCCAGGTATATGGTGCCACCTAGCTTTCCCAGAGGAGGTCAGCAGGGTACTGGGAGCTGGGGTGCCATGAGCACAGTAGCCAGATGTTACCCAGACTGAGAACAGAAGGCTTTAAGCGTTCTGCCTGCTTCCCCACATACAAGCCCCTTTGGCCCTCCACAACTCCCGAGTGGGCATGGTGGGCATTAGCCCCATTTGGCAGATGAGAAAACAGATCTGGAGATGAAGTGAAATGCTCAGTGTCAGTGTGGGACTGTCAGGACTGAAGTGCAGGGCTCTTTGCCTGGTACGTGTTTCTAAAAACAAGGCCCAGCTTATATTTAGAGAGTTCAGGTGTCCCTGGTCTGGCCGTGAGAGCAGACAAGATCCCTCTGCCCTGTGCGGCAGGGTCTGCACACAGGAGCTGGTTGACCTGCCTTTAGCTGCATCAGCCACGTCACAGCGTCTGCCCAGATCTTTGCTTTGCTTTGCTTACAAGCCAGGCAGATAATTCCTCAATCTGCTCAGACCAGAGACTCTCAACTAGGATGGCTATAAGGGGTGAGGCCTTGAGGGCCACAGTGAAGTAGCCAAGGTCTCTTGCCCAGCCTCGGCTGCCATCTGCAGTCGCCTGGGCCCCAGCGTGTGGCTGCCTCTGCTGCTGGGAGCCTTGCCTGGGGCCGCGCTGTGCCTGCTGGGAGAATGTGGAGCCTTGGTCCTCATCACCCACCGCGCCTTAGGCTTCAGGCGGCCTCTGGCCCTGAGACCAGCCAGCTGCCCGCGCCCCTCAGGGCAGAGGACCTGCAGTGGGTGGCCTCCTCCCTCCTCCACACCACGCTGCTGACGGTCAGTCATCGCCAGTGTGCAGCAGGCAGCCAAGCGGGTGGAAACACACTGGGGATACAGGAGTATGACTGGGCCACCAGGAACATGGTGTAGGGTGTTCACCTGCAAGGACTGTGGCTCGGGATGATGTCCGTCGGGTGCTGAATGCGAACACACTGGGTCCTGTTAGGGTCACCCTTGCTGGCCCAGGGCCATCTACTGTGTGTCCAAGTTTGGCCTGGAGGCCTTCTCTGACAGTCTGAGGTGAGGGTGCAGGGCCCTGGGCTCCCAGACCAAGGGCGGCCCACTCAGTAAACGAATGAGAGCCTGCCCTGCAGAGATGATTAAAACAGCATGCTGGAATACTGAAAAGGGGACAGTGTAGGGCCATCCTTATGCTTCAAATCACAGCCCTCTCCCCTGTGAGCTTTGTGACCTGAACAGTTTACCTCTATGTGCCCAGTTCATCTTCATCTGTTGTCAGAATGAGAAGACCTGCTTTGCGGGTGTTGTGAGTGAAATGAGGTATGTGTGAGGCTCAGTGCACCTGGCACCGATATTACTTTTGTTAGTAACAGTAACTATTACTAATCATAAGCTAGTACCTTTGTAGAACACCTCATTTAATTCTCCCAACAACCCTATAAGGACACTTAATATCCTGAGAGTAACATAACCTCCCTAAGACCACACAACTACTTCGTAGAAGCGCTGGGACTACCCCAGGCCTGCCTGCCTGCCTGCTGAGCCTGGTCACTGCGTTCTCCTGCCCCTCATCTTCAGACAAATGCTGAGTCCTGTGAGAGCACAAGGTGGCCTTCGTGAAGATGACATGGGAGGGCCTGTGCTGTGAGCAGCACAAACCCAAGCCAATCCCACCTTCTGAAGGAAGCTTGCCTTTGACACCCATCACCTGCTGGGATCATTTCAGTATCTACTTTTGTCCCTGAGGCTGTTTTTAATTTTAATCAGCACCACCGAACATGTACTATACACTTGGATTTCTGCATCTGTGCCAGGACAGCTGGATGTATCCCGGCTTTCCCCTAGCAAACACCCATCTACACCCTTCCTATCTAGCACTCAGGACTCAACCCTGCGTTTTAGGAAGTAGAGAGTAGAGTCAGGAGTAAGCAAACTGTGGTTCTCAGACAAGATCCAGCCAGCCACCTACAAGCTAACAATGGTTTTTACATTTTTGAATGGCCACATTATAAATGGTTATATATTGTATTATTAATGTTTAGGCCTGCAATGCTGAAAATACTCTCCATCTTGCCCTTTAAGAAGTTTGTGGACCCCTGCTCTAGATCATAGAAGAAAATGTAAAGGAAAAGAAACCTCTTAAGTACCTCCATCCTCTGTCCCACTCGCCCCTCATCCCAGGGCTGCAGAGGTCTAACTTACCATCAGGACCCCTAAGATAATGCCCATCTTAGCCCCCACACCCATGTCCCTGGGGGGCAAGAACCCAGAAACCTTCCTCTGCCCCCTCTACAGGTGGGGTGTGGCTCCTTGATGGGTATAAGTCTCCACAGTGGAGCCTGGCTTCTTCCAAACCCATGGCAAACCTGAAGAGCTTGGGGGACGCCCTGCAGGCCTGGGCACGGCTGCCTCCAGCCATACAGGCCCACTACAGGAGGCCTTCCGCACCAGGTGGAGTAGCTGGGCCCACACAGGGGCACATGAAGGGAAGTGAGTGACAGAGAGGCCAGTCCCGCCCCTACTGGAAGGAGGTAGGCAGTGGTCAGGGAGCAGGTGAAGGTGAATGGGATGCCACAGAACACCCAGGCCCTGTGGACCTGCCCCTCACCCGACAGGGACTAAAGATCCTTCTCCCAGGACCCAGCCTGAGAAGGGCTGGGGTGGGACAGGGACACTGACTACAGCTACCCACTGGGCCACGGGCCTTGAAGTGCAGCAGTCCATCCCAAGCTCGGCCTCACCTACTTGGGCAGGCGCCTGAGCTGACTATGCTGACCGTGTGTCGCCCCAGAACCCACCACGGCCCAGGCTGAGAAGCCAACCTGCTCTGGCTGCCAGCCTCGTACCTGCCTGCCAGCCTGGTGGAGGTGTGTCACCTGGGTCCTTCCCACACCTGCCCAGGCCATCTGCTGAACCTAGCCTTCCAGCAAGACTGTTCCTCAAGAGCAAGGACTTCACTGCTGTTCTCCACCCCAGTACTACCTGGTCCCTGACAGAACAGACACTCAATAAATGTGAACTGCTAAAAAATTCCTAAACAGGAGAAAATACCCAGTGGGAAATTGACACCATTTAAGTGCTAACTAACCCAGGCTGAGTGGCCCAGGGCCTCTGGCCTGTTTAGTGCTTGCAAAACAACTAGCGCCCACTAGGGGGCGCAAGGGCACTGCCTTGCATCTGTAGATGATCTTTGATGCAGCCCCAGGAGAATGGCCACCAGGGGGCACTGTTGGACATTTCCTTTATTTTCTGCTGCACTAAGGCTGCAATTAAGTATTTGGAGGGGAAATGGTCTTTGGTTTTACTCCGAGGGAGGGAAGTTGGTGAAGAGGGCTCAGAACCGGGCTGGGTGGTTTCCAGGGGAAAATAACAGCAATACCCGCTTAAGTTCTCCGATTATCCAATGTAAGTCAAGAAACATGGATACTGGCCACACAGATGTCAAAGCAACTTCCTACCACTCTGCAAGGAGCCAGGCTCCTTTGGTGGGGGAGGAGCTGGTAGGCAGAAGGCCAGGGAGGAGAGGTCCACTGTAGACATGGACTGGCCTCTCCCAGGTAGGGCCTCTGCAGGAGCTGGCTTGGCAAGCACGGCAGGGGGGAGCCTGGCAGCCCACGACTAGGAGATAAGGAGGGCAGTGGGCCCTAGCCGCCTCCAAAGCCCGTTCACTGCCAGCCCAGCCGATACATGGGGCACAGTCTGCCTTTCCCAGACGCCCCGCAAATAGGCCTGCCTTTCCCAGAGGCACAAACAAAACAGGTCCGCGAGGACAAGAACACGGATTAAGAGAGGGAAGGGATAAAGCACACCTCTTAGCAGACCTCTTAAGACAAACCAAGACTTATCTTATGAGTCTGAAAAAATAATTCGTTTAATTGAAAAACCTGGAGTGTAAAACCCCACTGCCCTAGATGAGGGGGCTGAAGAGACCAGACCCCCTACATCACCTCATAGCCACTTCGGATACTCTTCACAAGGCAGCAGGCGAACACAACTCCCAGGACCTAGAAGGGAAAGAGGGTGGGGAGGGAAGTCAAAGGGCAAGGTACCTGCACCCACGTGAGAGCACAAACACAACCAGGGCTCCTCTCCCCAGGCCAGTATCCCTGCTCAAGCACCCTCCTCCCTATTGCCTCTCTTCCCCAAATGACCTGGAGTGCGTGCCAAGAACACCTCTCACCTCCACAAAGGCAATGCCCAGCGCTGCACCAGCCACCACCAGCACATTGCTTCTCAGCCAGCCCCCAATCTTCTCCACACAGCCCTGGGGGGGTGGGGGAGGCAGGCACACAAGGGAACACCATCACACACCTCCCACCAACCTCACCTGCTCTCTGCCATGCCCCTTCCCCTGGCATTTCCAGATCCCCTCCCCATCCCTGACCCCCAATTCTGCAAAGCCCCAACCCTCTCCACCTCCACTCCTGGCTCCACTTGCCTCTTGAGACATTTCCCAGGTTTCCCAAGTCCCCTGCTATCTCAGCCTCCTTCCTACCTCGGTGTGGATCTCCTTCACCTTGAAATGAGTCCCACAGCCCTGAGTGACATTGACGCAGCAGGAGTCAGGGACCTGGCCCTTGAGCATGAGTGGGATGGTCTCCCAGTCTGTGTAGTTAGCCGCCCCGCAGCACTTAAACTGGGGGAGGAGAGATGGGGGCAGAAGGTTGTCAGTGAACCTCCACCTTGAATATGGAGATAAGATTTCTTCTTCCCCCACTACCCTGCTCCCACAACCCCACTCACATTTTTCTGCATCTCGTCCAGGATCAAAGCCGTGTGGTTATTTTTCCGATAATTCTGCATCTGCTGCCAGAAGTCCTTATTAAATTCTGACATCACCTGAGAATGGGGAGGAACACTACTGAGGTCAGAATTCAGGGCACCTGGTCCCAGAGCATTCAGGCTTATGAGGAAGGGTCCACACACACACACACACACACACACACACCCAGTCTCTGCTTACCTTGTCTCTGTACACATAGCCAACAATGGCTATGGCCACCTCCACCAGCACGATAAGAGACAGGAAGATGGCAAACTGCAGGAGCGAAGGACGGAAGTCAAGTTTGGAGTTTGGGTGAGAGGGGGCCTGCTGTGACCCATGCAATCTCTGGAATACTCACAAAGGTTTCCCTCACCCACCCACCTCACGTTACCGGCCCGCTGATCCTCCTCCAGAGAAACGCCCTTCCAGCAGTCCCAGGCACCCGTACTGGCTCCGCCCCACACTCACCGTGATCATAAGGCAGGAGTTCTCCTTGCAAGCCCCGCAGCAGCCCACAAAGGCCACCAGAAGGAGAAAAGCACCCACCGCAATGATGACCACAGGCAACAGGGAGCCAGGGGTGGCCCCCTGGATAATGGTCTGACTCAGAATGACCCTGGCCCATATCCCCACAGCGATCAGTCCCACTGCACAGGCCTGCAAGGAAGGTAGGTCAGGGTTAGGCCAGACCCACAACCCATCAGCCCTCCACGGTGGGCCCCTTAACCTGCACCCTGGAGAGACAGATTCTCATGCCTCCGGGAAACATCTAACTGTAGGAAGATAACCCATCCTTACCCCACAGTTAGATCAAATGCAAAAGAAGTTCCTAGAATGCCTTGACCCTGGGCACAAATTCCTAACCAAGAGCATGCTTCTTATGGGCCTCTCAGGCCTCCAGGGCTGCCCTCTCACTACCCTCAGAAGCCCAACCCATTGTCACCAGACGCGACTAGGCTTCCTCAGGCCAGGGAAAAAAGGAGGAGGTGTACCCCTCGCTGGACGGTCCTCTCAAACCAGGAGCCCAGGGCAGAAGCACACTGAGGTGGGCAGACCTTCCCCAACCCACAAGCAGCTGGGAGGGGTGAAGAGGAAGGAGGGAATGGAGAGCAGCGAGGTGGGTGGGGTAGAGGGCAGAAGAAGGTGGGAGCGGAGGGAAGCCCGCGGTGATAGCATCGGCCGTTGGCTGGTTGCCCCACTAACCCGTATCACAAGTGGTCGGGTCACAAGACAGGAAAGGCCGGAGGGCCTGGGGGAGGGTGCTGCCCCCGAGGCTGGCCACACTCGGTCCAGGCCAGCCTCAGGGATGCCTGAGAGATGGGGCGGGAGCCAGTGCGTCTCGGGCCGCTTTCCGGGCCTGCCTTGCGCAGCGGGCCTCCGGCGGCCCCCACTCCCGGCCCTCAGCCCTTCCCACTCCCGGACCACGTCTCCCCGCACGCTGCCCACGCGCCCCCCTCGTGCCCCCTCCCCACTCACGCAGAAGGCCAACAGAAGGACGTAGAGCAAGAACTTGACGCACTTCATTCCTCCTTCCACCGCCATGGCTGCCGGCCCTGGGCAGAGGGCCGCGCGGGGATGAGACCCGGCCGAGGGGCCTCGGTTTCCGAGCTCCCCGCGGGCCCGCATTCCCGGCTCCTCCAGCCGGAAGACCGCCGTCCGGCCCACGTCTCGTCCCCTCAGCTCCCCCCGCCCCTCCGCCTCGGTCCCCGGACAGACCAGGGGCTCCGGCGGGGCTGGCGCCAGACGCGCACCCCGCCGGCCGGCCCGAGGCGCTAACCAGCTCCCCACCCAACCGGCCCCGAAACACGGCCCTCGGCCCACGCCCGACCCCAAGCTCCGGTCGCCGCAAACTGAAGTGCGGGCGGGCGGCGAGCGGACGGGGCCGCCAACGAAGCGGGCCAGGCCCGCGGCCTCACCTGCGCTCCGCGTCGTGAGATCTGCTCGCGCCCCGACTCTGTGGCCCGGGCCGCCCCGCCCCGGCCCGGCCCCCCGCGGCCCCTCCCCCGCGGCCGCCTCACGTGATGCGGGGCCGGCCGCGGCCTGAGTCAGCGGCCGGCGGGGGAGGGCGAGCACCCTGTCCGGGCCACGTGGCCCCGCCCGAAGGCAGCACCTACACCGCGAATGCGCCCGCAGTAGGCAGGGCCTCTGCGCGTCTGGGGGCCTCCCGGCGCCCCCACCTCCCGGAAAGCGGGACCGAGCGCCGCCTAGTGCCCTGGCTTGGGGAAGCGGAGTAGGCGCACAAGAGCCAGAGGACGGGTGAGCGGCCAGGAGTTAGGCCTGGGCTGCAGCCAGAAAGGTCCTGGAGAGGCCTTCTCATCCTCCGCCCGGAGCCCACTCCCCTCTTCTTGCTGCATCCCTGTTCAGGCTCCCACTCCCATTCCGGGGTCAGCAGAGGGCGCTGCTGGCTCCCTGGGGTCGGTGACACTTGCAGAAAGTCCCTGGCCTCACGTCCTGGGAGTCCTCCAAGATTCTAGAGTGGCTGTTCATGCATCCCTCTGTGAGTCTCTTCTCCATTTTCTGGGACTCCTGAGTGGTGGACTGAGTAAGAAAGGAAGCCATTCCCAGGACATCCCACCCAGTTGATCATGACACGTCAGAGGCCTGTCCCTCGCTCTGGGAGAGGATGGGCAAGGTCAGTGTCCCCAGCACTCCTGGGTCAGCCTGTTGTGGAGGCATTGGGGAGGACACCAAGACAGGCATGACATAGATAGAGCCCCTGATTTCCCTGTGCCGTCCTAGCAGACATCCCTCCTTAACCCCACCAGCAAAGCCTGGTGAGGACTGGAAGGGGAAGCGGCAGGCCTCAAGCTGGCTCCATCCTTTGTGTGCCATGGTGGTCTCCAGAAGGAACGGTGTGAACAGGCCAAGGACAGACCCAGCCATCCCTCTCCAGCTCCCCCAGCCTGGGCCCCAGCCCTTAGGATCTTATGGTCCTGCCTCAAGAACCACTTCCTGAGGCTTGGTGTGTGTACACAAAGAAGGAAAGAAACCGGAAGAGCAGAAGGAGATCTGGACTGGACTGAGAGCCAGCTTCCAGGAGCACAACCTTCCAGCATGACAGGCCAAGACCATGCTGGACCTTGTTCCCAGTTACCACAGTAAGCAGGCAGCGGGGAAGGCAAAGATGCTGAAGAAAAGAGTGTCATCCATCTCCTCATCATGCTGGGCTCAGGGGCAGCAAGGCCGGAAGACAGTGCCCTGCCCTCAGCCAGCAGGCAGAACCAAGCCCACACTGGGAACAGAGGCAGAAACCCCTGGTGGCAGCTGGACAAGATCAGAGGGAAGGACAGGTGGTGGAAAAGGAAAGGAAGAGGTTTCACAGAGGTGGGAGGTGCTGTCCCAGATGATTTTAGAGAAATAAGGTGCAAATGCTCAGGTCCAGGGACAGAAAGGGTGTAGTGTAAAAAAGGAGGAATTTCAAGAGTCCATGGCAGGTGGGTTGGCTGGTCCACAGGGCTCAGAAAGGATGTGGTGAAAGATGGACAGGAAGGTGGTCTGACGTCAAGATTGAGACACTTTAGACACCTAACAACAGACAATAATATTTGGTCTTTGAATCTTTGCTGAACAAACCAACTGTGAAAGACATACTGGGAGCAACTGGGAACATTGAATCTTGACTGAAAATTAGGCATGAGAAAATAATTTTGTTAGCTATAATGATAGCATGCATATATAGGAGTTATTTTCACAGACACATGCTAAAATATTGAAGAGAGATATCATATCTGTAATTTGCTTTGGAATATTTCACAAAACAATAGATGAAGCACAAAGAAGGTAGCCTAGGTGTGAGGACTGTCGCGAACTTAGGAGGCTGCACTGGACACGCTCTAAAGGCTGTAGGTGCAGTGGGAAGGTTTGCAGGTAAAATGGACTGTCTTGGGAATGAGGAGGAATGAATGTCAGATGACCTGGAAGACAGCTGGGGCATCACTGCCACAGTCCAAGGGAGAGGTGATGAAGATCCGGACCTCACAGAGGAGGGAAGTCTGAGTGGCGTTTCAGAGGCTCAGGGGCAGCAAGGCCTCTGGGAGTGGGACAGGACGTGGGAAGAGTCCAAGATGACTCAGAGCTTCCAAACCCGGGCCATCATGGGAGGAGGTGGTGGTCCCCCAGGCCAGGAAGCACACAAGGGGCACCCAGGTGGAGACATCCCACCAGTAACTGGGACATGAAACTCAGGAGAGAAGAGCAGTCATATTGGAGAAAAAAAGTACAATGTATAGAATATAATCGATGATGTTGTAATATCTTCGTATGGCAATGGGGAACCACACTTACTGTGGCGAGCATCTAGTAATCACTACGTTGTAGATCTGAAACCAAGGCAATATTGTATATCAACTTTATTCCAATAAAAAAAAATCTCTAAATCCATAGATGGGTGAGGCTCAGAGGATGAGGACAGAGATGAAGCTTCAGGGAACCGTCATTTTTAAGGGACATGGGGGAGGAGTCATTAGCCAGTAAAGGAGCCCAAAGGGAAAGGAAGTGTCCAGAACAGGATCGGGCAGGGTCCCAAGCACCTGCTGGCCCGAGGAGGTGGAGACCTCCAGGTGGGGCAGTGGCAGAGCTGAAGTGAAAGTCAAGAGAATGGGGGAGGCTGCCAGAGGACCACCAGGAGAAAGGGCTAGCAGCAGGCCGTTAAGTGCAGAGTGGAAGGTGGTGCCAGGGGACAGGAAAGGAGAGGGCCAGGGAGACCCCTGCAGAACAGGCCTGTGTGGGCTTGGGGGGCGGGGGTAAGAAAAGCCCATCCTTAGTCACGCTCCCAGAGACCAGAGGGCAGAAAGGCGGCTGCCAGGGGATGGGGGAGTCAGTGGCCAGTGGGTGTGCGGTTTCCACTTGGGAAGATGAAAAAGTTCCAGAGGTGGACGGCAGCGATTGTTGCTCAACATGAATGTGCTTAATGCTGCCGAACTGAGATGGTAAGTTAACTAAACGGTTAAACGGCAAGTTTTATGTTATGTATGCTTTCCCACAATTTTTTTTAAAAGAATAGTCATGCTCCTAGCCTGGGAAGTGCACCTCTGAGTCAGGACGCAGCTGACCTCAGACCTGGCCCCTTAGGGCCCCCACCACCTGCTCAAGCGCCTGGCATCCAGGTGACCCACTGAGCCACCCTGGCGGACCCGAGCTGCTGTCCCGTGGGTGCCCAGCACTGGCTGGTGGTAGGTGAGCTGGGCGGGCACCCTTGCCCTTCCCCATGCAGCAGAGCCAGGCTGCCCTCCAGGTCCACATGCTTCCACCTGGGCCCAGCAGCAGGGCATGGGGGCCACCAGGGTCTCCTAGGCATCAGCCAGACCCAGTGCAATGCACGGCAGATTGTAGCCAGTGCCTGAGTTCTCCTGAAGCCCAAGCCCACGCTTGCTGCACAAATGCCTTGTCCTCTCACTCAGCAGGCCCACCGGGCCTCTGCCTGGGCCCCACTGGCCAGCATGAGATGACACGCAGGAGCCCTGGCAGGGGAGGCCCAGTGGACAAGGAACTGCCACCTGCAGAGGCAGGGATAGGGCGTGAGAGGAGCAAGGAGAGATGGGGAAGGAGAGGAGAAAGAGAAGGGGAGGAAGAGCTTCAGAGAGCTGGGAGAGGGCTGAGGAGAAGGGAGAAAGAATGCAGGGCGTGGGAGACATGGGAGGGGACTTGGCACAGGGCACAGATGGGGACCGGATGTGGCAGAGGGGCAGGAAGGAAGAGGAGGAGCTGGGGGTGGGAGGAGAAGGGAATGAAGGTGCCTGGGCATCAAGGCCACTTCTCCACTGAGGGGCAGGAAGGGTGGTGGCTGGGATTTAAGGTCAGGGGTTGAGTCTGAATTGGAGGCTTGAGATCCAAATGCAGAGCTTTGATATGAGGGAGGTGGGGAGGCTTGGTGGCAGCTCCCAGGCTGCAGGTGAGATGGAAACAAGGGCAAGGCTGGAGACATTCCGGTCGGTGTGGTCACTGTGGCAGCAGGCTCTGACTGCCCAGCCGGCAAGACAGGTCCCAGCACCGCAGTACCCAGGACACGGCACTGCCCACGTTACCTCACACCCTTGCTGCGAGGACAGTGAGGCCTGGGGAGAAGCCACTGACCCAGGGGCAGCGTGCAGGTGAGAACCAGAGTCAGCACACACCAAGTCCAGTGCTGGGGGCACCGCACCCTCACCGGCAGTAAGGCCCTGAGGTCAGAGGCCCTGGTGCAGACAGGTTCCCTGACAAGAGGGGCGTGGCTGGCTAGGGCGGCTGGCCTCCCTGGGCTTCAGCTTCCTTCCCATTAGGCAGGAAGACTGCTTCCCTTTCCCACCTCACAGGGCAACTGTTGATCATAGAAGATGAAGGTCACCAGTTTTGTTACCTTAAGACTGATAAAGGTTTTATCATAGTCTGCTTTTAGACTCATGGGAATTAAAATTATTTTGCTTTGAGAAATATCCGAGCTCCACCCCACCAAGATGGCCAAGGTTGTTGGGAGAAACAACCCAGCCTCCTTTGGCCCCTCCTGCCCCCCTTGGCCTTGGCCCAGAACCCAGGTTCCAGCCCCAAGGCCCAGCTCCTGCTCCGACCCACCCCACCCCCTGCGGCCCGGCTAGACGTTGTGTGCAGCCTCCCCTCTTGCCCTGCCTTTACCTACACCTTGGGCCGCCAGCCTTCTGGCCCCTCACACTCCGCTCCCTTGCCTGGCTCCTGGCCCAGCTTCCTCACTACCGCCAGTGGGGTTAATCTGGGTGCCCGCTGGTGAGTGGGCAGGGCGGGAAGCTCTAGTCCACGGCCGCCCCACGCACCACCTGCGCCAGGAGCCCGGCTGCTGCGCGGCCCTGATCCAGACAGGCTCAGCAGTGCAGCGCGCTCCACCTCAGAGTCACAGACCTGCGAAGCTAAGGTTACCCCTGAGATGGCGCAGACACGATCGTGGGAGAAATGAGAACGGGACGAATGGTTACCTCAGATTTCTGTTCCATGTTCATTCATCCACCTATCTATCCATTTGTTGAAAGCTTAAGCATGCCAGGACCTGGGACTATATGAAAATGAGTAGCACCTGGGTGGTTACACCCTGCAAGCACAAACAGAAACACATATGGGGGGGAGGGGGGAGGCCTGGGCGCCAGGGCACCCAGTACCCCTGGAAGGCAGCCGGGCGCTGGAAGCCTTGGAGGCGTCCTCTCAGGCTGCTCTCCGCTGACTGGACTTCTCCCCATGGGGGTGGGCTTAGAGCTCAGGGAACTAGGGGTGAGCAGAGGGCCAGGGTTTGAATGGGTGGGGATCACTGGCACCCAGAGGCAGAGCCCAGAACAGTTTGTCCTGCCCTCACATCCCTAATTTCTGGTTCTCATTTCCAGACCCCAACCAGGCCTTCTAGCGGTTAAAACACCCTCACCACTGCTACACACACACACACACACACACACACACACCACCCCACACACCACCCCTCATCGGGCCACAACACTGACCTTCACTGCTCACTGCCCTGTGCTCTCCCCTGGAGATTCGATGGCCTCTGAACACACACACACACACACACACACACACACACACACACACACCCCACCCCTCATCGGGCGACAACACTGACCTTCACTGCTCACTGCCCTGTGCTCTCCCCTGGAGATTCGATGGCCTCTGAACATTCCTGCCTCCAGCTTCCCTCTGCGTCCCACCAGCGCCCCTCACTGGGCACTCCAGGTCATGTTCTGTCACCTCCTGGGTCAGCACGTTCACAAGCGTTTGGAACTCCCTGGAAAAGCAGACTCTGAGTGCAGACCCCCGCCTTTTCTTTGACCAGCAGCTGGAAGAGTGATGCCTTCTGCCGTCATAGTTGGGCAATGTGGCCAGCCCTGGCCCCAGCAGGACCTCACCGTGGGCCAGGAGAGGGAGCGCTAGGTGAGAAACACAGGAAGAGATGAGAGATCTAGCGGAGACCAAGAATGAAGGGGGAAAGAGGCTGCCCCCCGAGTTGGAGGTTTAGGCCTGCCCCAGGAGGATAGGGGAAACTGATGGGAGGGGACAGGGAGGGGGATTCTGGGAAGCCAGAAGCAAAGGAAGATGTGACTTCAAGCAATTCTCAGATTCCCCAGTTGTACCCCGTTTCCACCAGCTCCTCCCAAACACCAACTCTTCGACTCCGTGCTCCCAACTTCCAACTTCTCTTAGAGGCCCTCGGGGTTCAAGAGGTTAACAGGATTGCTGGGCGATCCAGCCAGGATAATCACAGGGTTCAGAACGTTGTGTGAGAGAGGATGGTAATTACTCAGTGAGGTTCTCCCCAGGGGCTTCAGGGTTTGTGGGCAGAGACCTGGGAGGGGTCCATTCCACCACCACACCAACCCCGCGCCCAGAATAGCTTCCCCACACCACATTCCCAGAGGCTTATTCTGGGATGGGAGCAGGAGGGAGCCTCGTGGGCAGCCCTCTTCCCCTCAGCTGCTTCTCAATGACCCAGCCCCTCACCTGCTTGGGAAGACCTGTGGTGCCAGGGAGCGAGTCCACTAACCCTGAGAATAGAGCCTTTTAGGAGGAAAAAGCGAGAGGAGAAGGGATTGGGGATCCTGAGTTACCCTCTAATGGACAAGGCAGTTTGGGGGTCGGGGTGGCCTGCGTGGTAGGGGGTGCGGGACAGCAGGAGTCCCTCCTCCGCATAGCGGTTCCTGCGTTCCAAGGTCAGCAGCTCCGAGTGTGGCCCAGGTGTCTCTGGTCGCCCTGGTGACTGACGCCCAGGACCCGCCGATTTTCTTCCTGAGGGTCCCACCCCACTACCCGAGGCTATACAAGCACCTCATTCCTCCAGCAGCTCCTGAAACCTTAACGCCTGCCCCTGGGACACCACCTGCTTCTCTCCCGGCAGCCCGCACCCTTCAGACCTCAACGCCTGGGTCAGACCCAGACCCGGGCATTTGCTAGGCACCCGTCAGGACCTTAAAGGAGGCGGGCCTGAAGGTTGCCCGGGTAACGTCCCTAGAGCGGCACCCGGGCTGGAGGACCGTTGCCAGGGAGACCAGGACAGTGGGCGGGGCCCCAAACCCTGGTTAGCTTATATTAAGATGAGAAGAGATCTACATGTCCAGATCTTCCCAAACTCCTTTTCCATAAAGCCAGCAGGGCACCCTCTTCGGGACTGGGTTCAGGGCGGCTGGCAGTCTGATGCTCCTGAAAGGGCCCTCCCGTTAGTTCCCGCAATTCAGGGGAACCCAACAGCACCAAGCCCAGGGGAACTCAGAAAAGAGGCAAGATCTAGGCGTGGTTGGAGAGACGAGCAAGACTTAATGCATTATGACACAGAACTTCTTGGACTAGAAATCTAAAGTGAAAATATGCAAAGTATGAAAAACCCCCCCAAAAGTGGTTTTAATCCCGCCTCCAAAAAGCAGAAATTCCAGATTCTACCACCAGATGACAGCCTTGTCCGCTCATTAGATTAAGGGCAGTCCTGGAACTCGCGGAGGAAGCCAGAAAGCGGAAATCCTTTCTGTCTCTTAAATTGTTGCAGACTCTTGCTCTCTGGTATTTGGCAAAGGCCCCTGACTCCTCATGGCCAAGAATACACAGTTTCCTCTCCCCAACCCCACTCTGGCCAGATCCAGTTAGCAGGGTTCATTCATCCTTTATTCCAAGCAGCTATAAACTATAGATTAGTTTAAAAAGTTCCTGCCCTCTTGGGTTTCACTCAGTGTGAGGGTCATAAATTAGGGTAGTAGTAATTACTAATTCACTCATTTAGAACTGTCTGTCAGGCAGTTAGTCCTCATAACCTTATAAATAGGTACATGCATATTATTATTCCCATTTTACATGAGACATAAAGAGCCAAGTTCACACAGCCAAAAAAGGGAGATCTGGCACTTGAACCCAGGGATCCTAGTTCTAGTCTAGAGCTATGTGACTAAACTCGACTCCATGCAGAACAGTGCAGATACAGCTAGGAAGAGTATCTATTCCAGGTTTGGAAATCAGGAACGGACGCCTAGAAGACATGCTGAAAATCTCATCTATACTGAGACCTGAAGAAAGAATAAATTTGAGTGAGAGACCAAATTCATAAGAAACTGGGGGTTGGGAGCAGTGGAAGTAGGAAGGGAGTTGTTCTTGGAAGAGGCAAAGACTTGTGCAAAGATTCAGAGATGACCAGGAGAGAAAAGGTGAAAGCTCCTTCCAGGTTTCTGGCCTGGATGATTCCATGTCACTCACTAGAATGAAAAACAGCAGAATGGGGGCCCTCAGGGGAAGAGAAGTTCTCTGCCATATCTAACCCAGCATGTTTGAGGTGCCTTGGGACATCCTGATGGAGATAAAGATGCCTGTGGACTGGAGTGTGGGCTGGTACTGTGCTCCCAGTGTCTTGTCCGGTCTGTACGTTCCCTGAGGAAAGGGGCTGAGTCATTTATGTTTGCCTCTCTCAGAGGCCAACTGCTAGGAGCATGTTTGGTGAGGAAGTGAAGGCTGGGCTATCTCCTCGGGGAAGGAGGGGGTGACACACCTCTGATCTCAAGGAGATGGCAATTTTGCTGAGGAAATGACATCAGAGAAACATTGTGGAGAACAAGATATGCCAGAATATGTGGTAAAGGCAATCACTGCTCTGGGAGATCAGAAAGGAAAGAAGCGAGTCACAGAGAAGGGGCCCATGAAGGCCACTACTGACTGGTCACTACGGAATCCTCACAACCAGCTGAGAATGAACGGTGGGATCCTCATTTCATGGATGAAGAAACTTGATGAGATATCGGAACACCCAAGTGCTGGTCCAAACCACAGGAGGGAACCAGCTGTCTTAAGTTTTTTCCATTGGCTGTGGTGTTAGCTCCTGTTTTCCACAGAAATGGACAGTCTCTTTAAAGCTCCCCAGCTTGGTCTTCCCAAGCCCTACCCAGCCCTCTTCCCTCACGCCTAGACCCCCAGTATATTCCCTACTTCCACCCCAGCTTCCCAACTCAACTCTGTCTTTGTGACTAATGTTCCATCAAACCAACTTTAAGATGTTCTACTGGGCTCTAATCCAGAGAGGAAACCAGTGTCCCTCTGTTCTGCCTGAAGAGCCCAATAAGGTTCATCCATTTATTCAATAAACATCGTGTGTGCCAGGAAATGAGAGAGACCTGATCCCCTCAAACATTTTCAATGTATTGGTTATTTGTCTGTTGACCTCCAGGACTTCAGACGCAAGACATAAGCCTGAAGAATGTGAGGACTGGGAAGAGGTATCCAGAACCAGAGGAAGTTAGGTGCCTCGGGAGCATTTCAGTGCCTTGGCACTCTTCTATTCTGCCCTCTGGTCATACCCTGGGTCACACCTGAAGACTAGGGCTGGTCCCACATCTGGGTTTCCCCCCTTGCAACTAGCTGTCTTCTGCTCAGGCACCTGAGGGCAAAGCTCTCTCTTAACCCTGCCACTGCCAAGTCCCTTCTCAGACTTCTAAGACCCTGCAGGTCCAAAAGTATAGCTAGGAATCCAGAGGTCCAGATCCTTCTTCAAGCACAGTATCTCCAGCCCTGCCTCCCCCCATTCCTCCCCTGTGGTCCCCAGTTTCTGCCTTTTCCAGCCTGCCAACTCCCTTATCCTTTTCAAGCCTCAATTTCAAGCTCACACTTCCCAGCTCTAAGCTCTTCCTCCTGGCTGTAGGCTTCCCACCACCTCCCCACCTCCCCACCTTCTCAGTGTCCCTGGCCTCCTCCTCTCCTAGTCTCCATGACCAGTCCTTACATCTTGCTCTTCCCGAATCCCCTGAGCTCCCCCGTATAGCTTCTTTAAGCAGCTTCTTTGAGCTACCTCTGGTAGCTGGGGTTCCTCTGGGCTCAAATCCTCCACCTCCTTCCGCTTGGGCTCTAGGTGCTCCCACCAAGGCTGACCCCTGTCACTGAGCTGTCTCTCCTTCCCTGAGGAGTGTGTCTTCCCACCTCCACCTTCCCCTGATCCTCTGCCCCCTCAGGGGCTCCCTAGCTATCTGCCTGTCCTCTGGCCCTCACCCTCCTCCTGCTCTTCATTTCTTTCCCTCTCTCTTTCTCAGCGCTCCGGCCCCTGTTCTCCCAGCTTCTCTGCCCCTGTTCCCATCCCTCTGCACCCCTGATCTCTTGCGGTCCAGCTCTCCCCCGTGCAGCCACGGCTCTCTCCTCCCTCTATAGTCTCTCTCCCCTCTTTGTCCCCGATTCTCCCCGTCTAACCCTCTCTAATTTTGCCTGTCTCTTTCCGGCTCTGTCTCTCTATATAAGTCCCTCCTCTCTGACCCCCCTTTGTCTCTGCCCCTCCATCTCTCTGTCTCTCCGGGGTCTCTCCCCCACCCAGGCTCTCTATCTCTCTCTGGGCCCTCGCTCCCTCCCTCCCTCGCCTCGGCTCCCTCCGGCTCCCTCTCTCGCCTCGGATGACAGCGCTGCCTCTTTTGTTGGCTCCGCAGCCAATCGCGGCCTCTGACGACACGGGGGCCGGGGCTATAAAGGGCCTGGCCCGGGCGCGGGCCCCCCCAGCCGCCCGCCCCGGCCGCCCGCCCGCCCGCCCGCGCGCCTGCCGCCCCCGGCCCCCGGCCCCCGGCTCCCTCGGCCGGGCAGCCCTGTCCCGTGCCGCCTGACCTCTCGCCCCTCCCCGCGGCTCCGGCGTCCCTGCCCCCAGCCCTCCTCAGCATGGTGCTTCGCGGCCCCGCTGCTGCTGGGCTTTCTGCTCCTCGCCCTGGAGCCGCGACCCCGGGGAGGTGGCCGAGGGCCCTGCGGCGGCGGCGGCGCTGGGGCCGGGGGAGCTGCCTGGCCGGCCGGCCGCGTCCGCAGCGCCCGAGCCCGACGGCTGCCCGGTGTGCGTGTGGCGGCAGCACAGCCGCGAGCTGCGCTTGGAGAGCATCAAGTCGCAGATCCTGAGCAAACTGCGGCTCAAGGAGGCGCCCAACATCAGCCGCGAGGTGGTGAAGCAGCTCCTGCCCAAGGCGCCGCCGCTGCAGCAGATCCTGGACCTGCACGACTTCCAGGGCGACGCGCTGCAGCCCGAGGACTTCCTGGAGGAGGACGAGTACCACGCCACCACCGAGACCGTCATTAGCATGGCCCAGGAGAGTAAGTGGGCGGCGAGGCGCGAGCGGCGGGGACTGGCTTGGGCTCCGGGGAACGGAGCGCCTCCCGCCCGAAGCGGGGCGCTCCCGGCTGCTCCAGAAAAGGGCCGGAACCTTTTTTGCGGAAACTTGACGAATTGGGAGGCGGGGGCTGCCCCCTACAAGTTTTTCGAACGACGGAGACAGGCTGCGCGTGGCACGCACGCCCCGTCGCTGGATGTGTGTGGGTACAGCCTACGGAGAGGTCGTGAGGACAGGCCGGTGCTGGGGTTGGGGGGGTGGTCTGGGAGCTGGGGCCCATGCGCAGCGAACGCGAGGAGCAGCCCCTCAGTCCTAAGGCCCGCGGTCCAGGCGGGCTGCAGCGCTCTCCACCCCTCCCATCCTCGGCTCCGCTCCGCGCCCACCGGCTGCGGGGAGCGAGCGCTCCTGTCCCCCTCCCCGGAGTGACGTCTAAGAGCCCCGCGTCGCTCCCCACAACCCCGCTGGCATCCGTTCCACCCGGAGCCTTCAGACTCCCGGTCTCCCAACGGGCTGCAAACGCTGTGCCTGCTGGGCACTGACCGAGCTCCGAGAACTCAACTCCCTTGCGCTGGGGCCATGGCACCCTTTGGCTGCTCAGACCCCACCGTTCAATTCCTCATTCACCCGTCCCTACCCACTAGCGGACTTGAGGAGAAGGAGAAAGACCTAGGGAGGTAACCAAACAAATAGACGGGTAGGGAGGGAGAACCCAGGCATCCAAGCCCCCCTCCAAACCGAAGATCAACACATTAATAGACTTGAGCTGCTTTGAAATTTTATGGCCTGGAAAATCCAGGCCAACGCCGCCTCCCGCCCCCCCCAATACCAGCCTTCCTCCCACTCCTCTCCCTAGGGTCAGGTGACTCCCTTCCCACCCCCACCCAGGTTTCCCCTCACCCCAGCCCCAGGGAACCAGTGGTTTGGCAGTCACCCCCCCCACACACACACACAACCACTGTTTGGTTTTATGGCTCTGAGCAGAAGGGGGAGACTGGTTTATTGGCAGATGGGTCATAAAAAGCTGGGGGCTGAGGGGCGTCCTGGTGGCTCACCCCCATGGGAGAGGCACAGAACCCAGCTGTGCATCTGGGAGGCTGAGTGCCTCATAATGCCACCAGCTTTTTCTGCAGACCCTAACTCCACAGTACTTGGTCCGGGCTGTAAAGAAAAGAAAACTCAGAGGACTAGGAAGCTAACTTGGGGTGGTGAAGGCCTGAGCTCTGGGCATGGTTCCTCAGCCTCCCTTCTGTTCTTAAGGATTCTGCTTTATAGAAGCTAGGGTCAGTCTGAGATTAACTGAGGGCGGGAGTGGGGGTTCTAGGAAACAGAGTTGTGGAGACATTGTGAAGAAGAGTTTGCTTGAAGATGAAGGGCAGAGGGAAAAGATACTCTGGTTCTGTATATGGTGTAGGGTCCAGAACGGTAACGGAGCTGTGGACTTCCCCTTGCCCCTTTCTACCCTTAGCATCCCTTAACCTATGTGCCTGAGCCCAGAGTTAGCCCAGGTAATGGGGATTCAGGAAGCTAGCCTAATGCACGATTGGGAAGTACAGGTTAGTCTGGGGGGTGGGTAGGGTAAGGACACCAGCAGGTGGGGTTCCACCCCAACTTCTGCCCTCTAGCCACCCCAGGACTTGGATAACTGGGGAACTGGGTCTCCGGCCAGGTACTGTACGTCCCCTTTAAGAGACAAGAGGGGGAGGGGGAGCGCAGCGGAGGGGAGGGGAGGAAGGGGGAGAAAAGGAAAAAGAGACTTTTATAGTCTAATCCCCAGGGACCCGCTTTAATAAGAGACTTGTGCTCTGCTAATCGGGGGAGGTGTTTGTCAGCAGAGATGGCCTCCGCTCCCCTCCCCCTCGTTCCCCTCCCCCAGCCCTCACCCTGGACCCCAGCCCCCACCTCTCTTAGGCTGCAGTGCCTGCCCTAGTTCCCTCCACCCTCTCAGGCTCTCCCACCCCAGGCTCCGTTCTGGGAACCCAGCCCCCTTGCCCTTCTGGGAGCCAAGCCCATCCCCTCAGTTTCTCTCCTCCCTACGTCGAGAGGCCCCTGCCCTGCCCTCTCAGCCCAACCTCCTGCCCCTAGGCCTTCTAGCCTGGCTATAGGGAGTGTGTGTACGGGGGGCAGGGGAGTAGGGGGAGGCGGCGGTGGTGGGCAGGGAGGGGGTTGGGCTTTTGCTGAAAATAGTGCAATGACCTCTCTCCAGACCAGCGCCGCCTACTAAACCTGACGGGCTGCCTGCCACCAACCCGATCAATCCTACACAGATGTGGCTTCTTTCCCTCCCCTTGGGAGGTAGGCCTCTGTGAGCGTTGGGGACTGTCTCGAGCCCCTTGTTTCCCTCCATGGTTCTACCTGCTTCTCCTTTGTTCCCCCGTGTCCTTCCATCCTTTCCCCAACCCCACCAGGCTCAGCTGCCTCCTCCACTTCTTAACCTTCATCCACCCCTTCTGCACCCCATCTCTCCTAGTGCTCTCCAACTGCCAAACTTACTTCTCCCCCTACCATGATCTTCCCCTCTAACTTCTCTCCCCTATTTCTTTGCCAGTCTCTTTTAACCTGCCTTCATCCCTAACAGTCTCTTCTCTGATCTCCCTCACCAGGCTTGTGTCTCCTTCTCTTCCCCTTTTCTTTCTGCATACATCTTCGTTCTATCCCCATATCCACTGGGGGAGAGTATATGGTGAATCCCTGGGGTGGGGATGGGGGACTCTGCCTGAAGGAATTGAAGACTTAGAGGGATGGAGCCCTGGTGCCCAGTCCCTATCTCTAAGCCTTGGGTCAGCCTAGTAGGGGTATATGCTTAGAAAACTAATAAACTAACATTTATTGACAAGCTACAACTATTTTCACATCCCTTATTTAATGCACAGCACTCCTATGAAGCAAGGATTATTATATCACTGAGAACTTTGGTGGATAAGGTCAGATACTGGTTGATGAGGTTAACCAGTCATTAAACTCATTTCAATCGTAGTCAAAAAGCAGTATTTAGATGCTAGGAAGAACTTTCAGGCTCTTGCCTCTGTAATTTAAGATTGGGAGTTTAGGGAGTTCATTCAGCATCCATTTATTGAGTACTGCCTGGTACTATGGGAGGCACTAGAGATACAGTGGTGAGCAAAGCGGACACTGTGTAGACAGTGTCCATCCACGGAGATTGGTAACTAATGGTAAATAAGACAAGCGCTATGCTCATCAGACATGCTCTGCCATTTGGACTGTTGCTTGTCATTCCTCACCTCACCAGCAGCTTCCCTGCTTTCACTGCTCCAGTCTCCGAATCTTCACTCCCCAAACCTCACCCCACTGTGCTATCACTGCAGCTCCAGCAGGAGGAAAACTGGGAGGATTACCAGGGTCCTGGGACCTCAGAGAAGAACCAAGGGAAAGGAGGCTGCAGAGGAACCTTGTGTCCTGAATATATGAAGATGACTAAGTGCTTTCCTTCCCATCCCACCTCAGGATCCTTCTCCTCCTGGGTGGGAGCGGGGGTGCTGATGGGAGACAATGTGCCAGGTCCTCCATGATTTTGCAGAATACAAGACGTGGGCATGGCCCATCGGGGCCAGACTTCCTGATCATACTTACAGGACTCATTCGGAGTCCCCCCCTCAGTCTGTTTAGAGAGAGAATGGATATTATTCCTGCCCAATGAAACCAGATTTAGGGGTTGCCGACTGATTTAAGAGGTTAGAAAGGGGAACCAAGAGTAGCTGAAATGGAAGCAGAGGCAGATATTGAGAATCCTATTTTAGACGCAAGAAAGGTCAATTTAAGGTTCAGAACAAGGGGAAGTGGGGCAAAATGTATCAAGCTGGGGTGTTAAACCCTTTTACTGGCACTAGACTGAGAAACCTAAGGAAGCTCAGGGGAGAAAAGACTGACTACGGGTGGTCTAATGTGCTGAACACTATTCCTGGTGCTTTGGGCAAGCAGAACACAGAGGTAGTTTTTCCCTTCCTCAAAAGCTGAGGCAGTAATGGTGATGAGGAGGAAGTAACTGAGGAAACTCGCTCTCAGGGTCCAGGGACCAGGAAGTCGGATGCACAGAAGTCTTCAATAGTTACATTCTTCTGGGTGTTATTTCTAGTGGGAATGATGCAAGAAGCCTAGATCTGAATTCTGGTTTACCTTATGGAATAAATTTAGCCTGTGCTCCCTTTCTGGACCCTCGGTTTTCCACTCTGAAGCCATCTGTTTTGGGGGCTGTGCCAGACAGAGAAGGGGCAAGGTGACCTGAGGCCAGCAGGTGTAACAGGAGTTTTGACTTCTTGAAGAGCATCAAAGGTTCAGAAAAAGTTGGAGCCCTACTTGCTGGGCACAGTTGGAGGAAGGGAAGGCTGCAGGTGGAGAATTCCTTAGTAACTGGGAACCTATGCATTAAGGGAAATGGATTAGGGAATGGGTACATATCAGCAAGGCCTGGTAAGAGTCACCATATCTGGGTACCACTGATACAGTACTTAACAAGACAGGCACAGGAGACAGGTAAGAACTGGAAAACTCGGGCTGAAGAGTCCAACTTGCCACTGCCACCTTGGACTGCTGACCCCCCCCCCCTCACACACCTTTTGCTGATGCCGTGTCCCCTTCTCTCTTATCAGCGGACCCCGCAGTACAGACAGATGGCAGCCCTCTCTGCTGCCATTTCCACTTCAGCCCCAAGGTGATGTTCACAAAGGTACTGAAGGCACAGCTCTGGGTGTACCTACGGCCCGTGCCCCGCCCAGCCACAGTCTACCTGCAGATCTTGCGACTGAAACCCCTAACTGGGGAGGGAGCCGCTGGGGTTGGGGGCGGAGGCCGGCGTCACATCCGCATCCGCTCACTCAAGATAGAGCTGCACTCACGCTCCGGCCACTGGCAGAGCATCGACTTCAAGCAAGTGCTACACAGCTGGTTCCGCCAGCCTCAGAGCAACTGGGGCATCGAGATCAACGCCTTTGATCCCAGTGGCACAGACCTGGCTGTCACCTCCCTGGGGCCAGGAGCTGAGGGGCTGGTGAGCAGGGAGCCTGAGATGGTGGAGATGTGTGTAACCCGGCCCTGAGGAGGTGGGATGTTGAAAAAGGTAGACCAGGAATGTGAAGGGAGCTGGGAGCTGATTCTAGAGGAACTTAGGGAGCAGCAGCTGTCGCTCTTTTGAGAGCCAAGCCAGGTAATAGATGAAAACTGGGTTTGGACTGAAGGTGTGAGAGGATAGGAGATCCGTGGAACACAAAAATGAACTGTTGACGAGGCCTTGAGCCCAGGGGCTGATGAAGGTCAGGTCTCTGGGAGAGGAAAATTAGGGAAGCTGAGTTGGAGAGACGGCTTGCTGGCAAGAAAAGTGACAAGATACAGGCTGGGGACGGGTGCAGTGGAAGAGCAGTCAGCAGTCTGGTCCTGATGCCCAGTGGATGGGCAGCTGAGAAAGGGGCTGGAGTAGGAGCTCCTCAGGGCTGTATCACAGCTGCTTCTGTTCTCCCTCACCCAGCACCCATTCATGGAGCTCCGAGTCCTGGAGAACACAAAGCGGTCCCGAAGGAACCTAGGCCTGGACTGCGACGAACACTCAAGTGAGTCGCGCTGCTGTCGGTACCCCCTCACTGTGGACTTTGAGGCTTTCGGCTGGGACTGGATCATCGCGCCTAAACGCTACAAGGCCAACTACTGCTCCGGCCAGTGCGAATACATGTTCATGCAAAAGTATCCACACACCCACCTGGTGCAACAGGCTAACCCAAGAGGCTCTGCGGGGCCCTGTTGCACCCCCACCAAGATGTCCCCAATCAACATGCTCTACTTCAATGACAAGCAGCAGATCATCTATGGCAAGATCCCGGGCATGGTGGTGGATCGCTGTGGCTGCTCCTAAGGGGGACAGAGGATTCCCCCCACAGACCCTACCCCTGGACTCCCAGCCCTGACCCCCACTCCCCTAGGCCCCAGAGCTCCCTCCACGTCTTCCCGTGAACATCACACTTGTTCCCTGCCCAGTGTGCAATACAACAGAGGGAGGCAGGTGGGCACCGAGGGGTGGGGTCTGGGGAAAAGGGGGGAGAGAAAGGGGCACAGTCAGGTGGGGAGTATTTTGAGGTTGCAGGTGAGAAAGTTTGGCAAGAAGACAGAGGGACGTAGAGACAGAGAGCAGAGGAACAGAGACAAAGGAACAAAAAGAGCAGCAGTGAGAAGGCAAAGAATAGAGAGGCAGAGACAGAGACTAGGCAGAGACAGACAGTGAGAGAGACGGAAATGGAGAGATGCCAGAGCCCCGCCCAAGCCTCCTCTTTGCATTGGCAAGGTGAGGGGCTTGGCATGGTTGGGTAGGAGGAAATCAGTACCCACTCTTAGCGTCCCCCTCTCTCCCTCCAGCACTGGCAGGAGAAGGGAAGTGAGGACAGGGGCAAAGGTGAGGATTTGGGAGTTTTATTTATTTATTTATTGTGACTTTTCATGTTCTGGTATTTGGCTTTACTGAACTAGAAGGGCCCCTGCCCACTGTGTCCCATTGCTCCCTTATTCCCTAAAACCTTGTTCTCCCACAGCACCCGCCTACTTAAGCACTTGTATAAGGCCTCCAGGGTTGGAAATGGGAGTAGAGGGCAAGAGGGCCAACATATGGTAGTTTCCAACCCATAATCACCCTATTTAAAACCTTCCTGAGCCAAACAGGTTGAACTGAATTCCAATGGTCACAAAAACAGTTAAGAGGTGAGGGTTTAGGAGCTGAGGGTGGGGTAGGGACAACCCTGATATCCAGGATCCACACCTCACTACACTAAGCTTCAGGTCCACCCCCTCAGGGCATTGAGGTGTTCAGCCAGAGGGTGTAGCCTGCCTGCACCCAACCCCAGGCCAGGAGAGACCAAAGAGCCTGCTCCAGCCTCCGCCTTCAGGTCAATATGAAGAACACAGAGATCCCAGAGTCCCAAGTCCGGGAAGGGTTTGGAGGGGTCAAGAAAGGAGCAGTAAGGAGGCTGAAGGTTAGAGAGCATCTGAAGCCAAATCACTGCTCTGGGCTGGGGGCAGAGCCAGCAGACCAAGGCAGAAGGGATTCTGGAGGGGGACATGTTAGTCCCCCAACCCCAAAGCTCAGGGTGGAAGGGGGGAGAACAAGGGAGCAGAGTGTCTATAATTATTTTTATCTTTTATTTTTGGAATCTAGCAGTACCTGGCAGCAGGGAGGGGGAAATACAGTGGGGAAAAACATCTGACAAGGCCAGTTAGAGCAGATGGGAAGGACGGAGGCTCCCTGGTTTGGAAGGCTTCAAAGCAGCTAGGGACTGGTTGCCAATCCCAGTCCCTGGCTGGGCCTATTCATTCCCCCCACGATCCCAACCCAACCTCTGGACCCAGTGTACCTCAGCTTCTTCCCCTCAATGGAATGAGAAATAGCAGCACCCACCACAGCCAAGAGATGAATTCTGAGCACTTACCACGGGCACTTTATGGACATAAAATACCTCTCGCTGTGGAACAGATAACCAGGGCACCAGAGTAGTGGTGAAGAGATGAGGCTTAGAGGAGTCAAAGGCTTCAGAGTACAAGGTCCCCTGTGCCTCCCAGCTGGACAGTGCCTGAAGGCAAGGAACTGAGAATCTCCTGATCCACACCCAACCATACCTCACCCACCAGACCTCCTGGTTCCAAGGAAGAGCCTAGAGGTGGTCAGGAGAGGAGGGGGAAAGAACCTTCAGCAAAACTGTCACTCTAAGTAGAGACAGCAGTTATGGGTCTGATGAACAGGACTGAAATAAAGCCTGAGGTGGAGAGCTGACCCGGAAGATTGTTCTTCCCAAGACCATGACTCTCACCTGGGCCATCAGTGGAAAGGGCAAAGGTATGTGACCACCCTCAGGAAGATTATATCGGTGAACTTTAGCATCTTATTCCCATTCCCATAATGAAAAAATGAGAGGAAATATCTCAGTACATGAATGGGCAGGGGCTGTGAAGCACTGCACCTCACCTCCTCCCAAACATCAAGTGTACTAAATAACCCGCAGCCTCTCCTCTCTCCTGTTCTTCACCCATGCTGCCCCAGTCTTGGAGAACAAGATACACCTGACCATCAACACCATGCACACTCCTTTGGTGGAAGGAGAGAAACACAAAGTGAAGAACAGAAGATGCCTCTCCCGAGGTCACATGTCCATGCCTCTTGATCTTGGAACAGGGTTGAGGGTTGGGGCAACAGGCATCAGGTACTTCCCTCTACAAATTCTAGAAAGCTGGGCATTAGATCTGGGGACATTAGAGCATGGTCCTTTAATACCACCAAATAACCTTTGGGGGAAGGTCTTTCTCTTATGAATGTCACTCCATAAGCTGAAGTCTCAGTCCCCTGGTCCTCTCCACCCCCAGAGGCATGGGGTACAGGCGTGGGGGCACAGCCCAGCAACCTAGTGGGAACTAGAGCCCCCACCTCCCACCTTATGATATGTGTGGACCTGGCTAGTGCCCCTCCGACCATAATGTAATGATTATTTACTTTGTGTATTTTGTTACACTGTGTGGTTGCCTTTGTTTGTTAAGGGTGTCAGAGGAGTATGGGGCTGGCGAGGGTACTGGAATGTTTGGGAAAGGACTTCTTCACTGAGATCAAGGCTTCCTGGAGGGAACCACTGCAAAAAGGCTATCAGGCAGTTTTCAAGTTATGTGACAGAGGGCAAAGATGGCCATAGAGTGCTCTGAGTTTTGGGGTGGTCACATGACACAATCCAGCACTTGAACCTGAAAAAAGAAAAATAAAAGCAGTCAAAGAGTTTAGAATTCAGTGCTGAGCTCTTCTCCCTAAGCAACACCTCAGAGACCAGGGGCCTCAGAGGATCTGAGAAAGGATGAAACCTGTGCTCACAGACTAGTAAGATGGAGGTCTTTGGAACAAGGGGAAAACCCAGGGGCCTTGGGGATGAGGGCTGGGACGTGCAGCTCCAGGGAGGGTGGAGAGGGAGGGGACCTAGAACAACTATTCCCTGGAGACCTGAACCCAACAGTCCCCAGACTCACAAAAACCTGGCCCCCACGGAACAGATGATCTAAAAGTTCTCTTGAAATGCTCCAGCTCATGTCTATCCTGTTCTGCAGTTCCCTGATCCTAAGTTTCCTCACCGAAGTTTCACCAAAGTCCACAACCAGACCAACATAGCCATTCAACTGGCCAATGTATCAAGAGTGGTTAAGCATCTCCGGTATTCTTTGATTCTACCATAAAAACTTAACCCACGTACCTAGAACACATCCAAGTGTGTTGAAGAATTGGGAGTAGCAAAGGAATCTTGCCCAACACATTTAAAAAAACCTGTGTGACTTCAGCCTGAACGAGACCGGGGAGCAGAACCACTAAGGCTCTCACTCGGCCACCGGGCTTTCCCTGTCACGCCAGTTCTACCAGTGACCCCCCTCAGACCAACTGCAAGACCAGAGTGGGGAGGAAAGCGCCACATATAGTGGCCTTGTAAAGGAGCTGCTTTATCCACACCTACTGGCAGCTTCCGGTCGGAGCTAAAAGTAGGTTTCCTCCCTCTCCTGCTCATCATGTCCTACGTTGAGAGGACACCCAGAAGGGGCTGCAAGAAACTTTTATCCCCAAACAGTCTCCAACCTGGAGGCATGAGTAGCTATCCTACACTGTCTCTGCCCATTTTCTGGCTGTTGGGGGCCCCAAGGTAAGACTCAGCAGGTAGTGGCCTTCACAGCTTCTGCACTGTGAGACCCCAGGACACAACGTCAGCTTTCCTGCCAGTTAGCAGGGGGTAAGAAAGCCCCTGGGACTCCTCCCACCTCTTCCCACTCTCTGAACCCCCATATGGACCTGCATATGCAGGGTGTACACATATACATATGCTCAAACTAGTCCACTCAGCACCCCTTACTCCCACTGCAGCTGGAACCTACTCAGGGGAAGAAAATATTTCTACTGTAAACCACCTAGTAAAATTAAGAGCTAATATTTACTGAACGATTACTATGCAAACTATGATAAGTAAAGTGTGCTGAGTATATATTATCAATTCTCACAGCAACCTTCCCAACAGGGTTGCTGTTAGTACAAAGTCTCTTTAGCTGCTATACAATATTCCATTATAATTATTCAATTAATAGTAATCTGAGAGGTGGAAAATTAAAGGAAGGGACAATTCACAAAGAAAGAGAAAGCCGGGGGCACCTTGGGCTCAAAGGGTCTGCAAAGGTGTTGAAACCTGCCTTTAGGAGGGAAAAACAAGAATGTGGACATGAAACAAGAGAGGGGGAGGTTAGCTTTTGGTGGGTTTCAGTGATCAGAAGTGATGTTGCCTGTCAGAAGTGCTCACAGATGACAACAGGGAAAAGCAGCTACTCTTCCGTACACACAGGCTGCTTCCTGCCCTCTCAGCCATCTCACAACCGACATGGCCAAGGGACCCAGTACCAACAAGTCCTGCTCTTAGTCACTTCTCCTTTCTACAGCCCTCACCCCCAAGGAAGCTTCTAGCCTTGTATCTCCAAAAGTCCAGAAGTTGGGGTAGGGAAGGGACAGTTTAGAATGATAGTGGATTAAAAAGAATGACCCTAGAGAACCACAAAAAGGTGCAGACAGATCTGCAGCTGAGGAAGCTGCTTCCCTCAGTATCTTTCATGGACTCCCTTATTCAGAGCTTCCAGGTATGTACAGGATGTCACAGCTTCAGGGCAGGGAAAAGAAGAGTCAAGTCAGCGAAGCCTCTGGATCCTGGATCACCTCCACTAAGGAAATGGGTGGATGGAAGGAAGGGTACTTGGATCCCAGATAACTAGTAGCCTGTTCTGCCTTCAAGGGACTATTTTAAGTCGGAGTTAGTAAAAAAAGATAGGCATCCTGAACTACTCATGCTCAAAAGTATGTGTGGAATGATTACAATGAGACAGGAAGACAATTTGGTGATCAGGTTGAAAGGTAAGAATCTTTTGACTAACGTAAGAACAGCTGCTATATTGGGATAAAAAAAAGTTAGTAAAAAGCCATAAACACTGTATCAAAGACTGGAGAAGTGAGTTGAGCAGGAAAAGAATGATTAAGCTTCAGGGAAAGAATCCTTGGGGGAAGGCTGAATA
This sequence comes from Smutsia gigantea, assembly GCA_032199065.1. Lineage (NCBI taxonomy): Eukaryota > Metazoa > Chordata > Mammalia > Pholidota > Manidae > Smutsia > Smutsia gigantea. Next base: position 350,307 of record JAVSCE010004309.1, read on the forward strand.
CCTTTCAGGAAGGTTACAGAGAATAAGGAAACCAAGGGGGAAGAAGTTCTGAAGGACCCAGCGTTCCATGTCATTACCAGCATTTGCTCTATTCTTTTACCTACTTATTTTTACCATCTTTGGGTAGAAAACCTTTACTGAGTCTACTATCATCTTTCCCAAGCCTCAAAACTAATTCTCTCTGGTTCTGTTTTCACACAGAGATGGAGCAGAGAGAGGAAAAGCTAGGCTCAAGATCAGGGCCTGGAGAAAAAAGGGAGGCAGACAGAAGAGGCTGGAGGAAGAGGAAAGGAGAAGTTTAACCAGCATTCCATTATATTCATTTCCCCAGAATCTCAGGATGGGACAAATTTCTCAACAAATGGACAATCTTTGGATCTGCTCTCCAAAGCGCAGTTTTCCTAAAGCATCTAAACTTAGGTATCTGCCCTCCTCAGCAACCAGAGACTGTGGAAAGAGATTCTTGTTAGGAAGGGGTTCAAATTATTAACTTTCTATTAATCACAGAACCAGGCAGAAAGTTTTAGTAGAAATGGGAACAAGGTATCACACACCAACATGGAATCTGATCATGGTACCAAAGTGTTCAGATAAGATGCAGGCTTTTTAAGTTTAATAACCACCCCTCGCCAAAAAAAACACCCCCCAAAAAAACAAACAAACTTTACATAGATGTCCAAAAATAAAAATGAAGACTAAAAGGAGAAACCCTGTACCAACACATCCAAAAAAGAGTAGGCAGCATGTCCCTGATCTGTATGAGACTTCAGATGCAAACAAGCAGCCTACTTAGGGAGAGCCAGACTTCTAAGAAGGCTCAGCAAGGAAAATGGGACTTTCGAAGTACCTAAGAACCACTGCCAGCAGAACTGTGATGGCGCACCTCTGCAACAGAAGACAAACTAGCCCAGGGCTTGACTGGAAAACAGAAGCCTCCAGTCCACTGCTTATGTTCCAATGTTCAAGGTAATAATGCTTCCCCACCTCCGACATCCTGTCAGGCCTCAAATCCCTAAACTTTCTCCTCTGAGCGGGTACCCAGCTCATCTCCTTTCCTGAAATGTACAATCAACACTGGTTTTGGCTGAAACCAGACATTATCATACCAGGTCATCCTTGAAAATAGCGCCCTTGTGGACTCCATTCCAAAATAGACTACCAATCATTAGCCCCTGTTTTTATAACCTCTGCACCTCCTAAAACCCTGTGTTCTATTTTATCCCAATGGGTCATGCCAACCTACACAGGCAAAGATTCAGGGTGAAACTTGGCCTCCTCATGGGGGATAAAGAGGTAAAAGGACACCTGGAGTATGAGAAGGCAATCAATATACGTAAGGCGATAGATCCAATCCTTCTCTCTGTTCTCTTTTCTAAAAGATACAGGCATTATGGCTAATTCCCTATAATATTTATCCTTGAAGCTCCCCATATCTGGTATAGTCTGGCTCTAAGAACTCAAAGGAGGACCTAATAAAACACATTGTTCTCTTTTCTATTTGTTTTTTTATTAACAAGCAAAATAATAATCAACAACACCATCACAACAGCGACCACTCTAGAGCTGGCCCAGCAGTCAGTCAGATCGCTGCTGGAGCTCACGGATGTACCTGGGTACACGCTCCCTCACTGCAAGGCAGGACCTAGGCACAGGACTCTGCATTCAGGTATATATGTGGCCAAGAAGAGCCAGAGAGCTGGAAACCACTGGATAACAGAAAGCATCAAGAGCTTTCTCATCACGCAATCCCAAAGCGCTCTGCTCTTTTCCTCTTCTTTGCCTGTAAGGAAGAAGCAAGAAGAAAAAATTAGACTGCTAGACAACAGTGGGCTGTGTTCCCGGCTGCTTTAATCCCAACTCCCATGAACATCAAGGTCAAGAAGGAAGGAAGGCCCGAGCAGCGAGAGATTTCATTTCTGCGTCTCTAGTTAGGCAGTTAGAGATGGGTAAGTTTGATGGGAAAGGAGGGTGAGGAAGGGAAAAGACTGGGGCACTGGGGGTCAGGCGATGGAGGTTGGGAGAGGAAGAGAATAGCAGTGGGGAAAAAGAAAGATTCCCAAAGGAGAAAGGGCCACTCAGCCTTATCCCAAGTTAGCCTGGCAACAACGGACCCTTAACAGGCTGGGGAAAGTCTTCAGTCAGTGGGAAGATGGGAGAGTTCAGAGGACAAAAGGTTGATAAATGCTTTCATGAACAAGGTGAAGGGCATGCCCTTCTGGGGAGTCAATCCCAAGGAGGATCTATTCCTGAGGCCTCCAAATCCACAGACAGACATAGGAATCCTCAATGCCAACAGAATAAATGGGGAGCAGAGGTGAGGCATCCCCAACATTGATCTCTTAAGAGAGGCAGCACTGGAAAGAGGGCACAAAATGGGAGGGTGAGAGAGACCTTTTTATTTTGGGAGTGACCCAACAACAGTACTGAGTCCCTTCATCCTCACTCCCACTATTGCCCCACAGCAGAGGGCATTTTTGTTTTCATTCCATGCACACAGGTTTAATTTAGATTAAAAAGAAAAGCTGGGGACATACAAGACCAGCCCACTCCACCTGGATTATGACACAACTCTATGGAATGAAATAAAAGCTATCCGGTTCATATAAACGCTATCAGCTCAGAATTTACTACTTCCTTACATACACTGACTATGCTCTCAACAAGTCACTATTCCTTGCCACTCACGAACACCCTGATCTGCCTCGCCATGGAGAGAGCCTAACGTACCAACCGAGTGAGCATACCCAGTTTAATAAGTTTCCTTGGCAGAGGGAGTAATTTGGACTAGAATTTTAAAAAGCCTAAGTTTACTTCTAGCTCATTCTGGCAAGTCGCATTAAGCAAGCAGATACTTACAACAGGTAATGCTTTATTCTGAATTAACGGCACAAAGCAAACAAACTCCTTTAGTTTTTTCTTAGTGGACAGTGTAAACTGATTAGATTCTGAAATTTTCAAGGTTTATTTACAAAACTGACTAACATTTACTCATAAAGACAATAAGATTCTGAGTGTGTGAGTTAACAGATTTTCAGAGGCCATCTCCAGAGGTAGATGGAAAGTAGATTTGGACTAAATAGAAGGAAAAAACATTCCAAATTCTCTAACACTCAAAAAGTCTCTGTAATTCTAAAGATATTATTTTGACTGTTCTTTAGGTACTCCCAGGTGTCAGTTGGTCTCCACTGTAGATACATTCAAATCAGCAACTCAAGTCTGCAGATACATGCTCTAAGCAGTCTGCCAATGTTCAGGGTCTCAGTGAATGAGTTACTCCAGAGAAAGCTGGGATATAGAAGAACACAAGTCTTTGAAAAAAAAAAAGCTACTTTTTCATTTTGAGAAACTATTTGTAAATAAACTGATATGAAAAAAAGAAGTGTCATTTGAGTCCACTGTCTTATTCCAGAGGGGTGTTAGGCACTTGTCTACACATTTGTCTGGTTTAGACAAGGCCTTTGTTAAATGATCAAAGAAATATGCTTGGCAAGTAATTAGAGACACTGCTACTTACCGAATACTTACAATATGACAGGCATTGTATCAAGCACTTTACATAGTATCATCGTTTTTACATAGAAACACTTCATCCTTAAAATACTACTGGAAGGTGGGTATTATCTCCACTTCCCAGATGATGAAATTGAGGCTTAGAAAAGTACCATGACTTGCAAGTAATACTATATCCAGTGACTTGGAATAGCCAAAACAATATTGAAAACACAAAACAAGGTAGGAAGACTCACACTTCCCAATTTCAAAACTTACTACAAAACAGTAATCAAGACAGTATGGCAGTCGAGAAATAAAACTACTGTCCATGGTCAACTGATATTTTACAAGTGTGCCAAAATCATTCAATGAGGAAAGAACAGTCTTTCCAACAAATGGTGCTGGGGCATTTGGATAGAAACACACAAAAGAATGAAGTCAGACTCTTATCTCTCACATCACACACAAAAAATTCAAAACTGACCAATGACCAAAATATAAGAGTTGAAAACATAAAACTATTAGGAGAAAAAATAGGGATAAATCTTCATCACCTTGGATGTGGCAAAACCAGGATTTTAGATATGACACAAAAAAAACACAAGAAATAAAAAATAGATAAAGTAAACCTCATCAAAAATTTAAAATTCTATGTTTCAATAATATCAAGAAAATGAAACCCCAGAGAATAAGAGAAAATATTTACAAATATATGTGCATATATTTAATAAGGAATTTGTATCTACAATATACAAAGAACTGTGATAATAATAGACAATGAAATGAAAAAATGGGCCAAGGATCTGAATACACATTTCTCCAAAGACAAAATACAAATGTTCATTAAGCACATGAAAACATGTTCAACATCATTAGTCACTGGGAAAATGTACATCAGAAACACAGTAAGGTACCACTTCACACCCACTAGAATGGCAATGATCTAAAACACAGATAATAGCGTTTTTTTAAGGATGAGAAGAAACTGGTACCCTCATTTGTTGCTGGTGGTGGAGTATAATGATGCAGCCTCTTTCGAAAACAGCCTGGCAGTTCCTCAAAGGGTTAAACATAGTGTTAATATAAAACCCAGAAATTTCAAAGTCTAAGCCTAAGAAAAATGAGACCCTATGTCCACATAAAAGTCAAAGCCCAAAAGTCAGAAAAACCCAAGTGACCATCAAATGATGAGTGGATAGACAAAATGTATAAATGGCACATTATTCAGACATAAAAATTAATGAAGTACTGACACATGATACAACATAGCATACAGAGGTAAGGAGTCCCATACTACAAGACCCCAGTTATACATGAGTCCAGAACAGTCAAATCCAGAGAGATAGACAGCAGAATGAATAGTGGTCGCCTCAAGAACGGGGTGATGAGGAGGCGTACTGATGGCAAACTCTGTGATATTTCTTTTTGGAATGATATGTTTTAAAGTTGATTATAGTGATAGTAGTACAACCCTTTGAATATACTAAAAACCACTAAGTTGTTCACTTTACATGGGTGAATTTTAAGGTGACGGAATTGTATCTCAAACCAATTAAAAAAATTTTTTCTTAAATACGTAATATTATAATACTAAATGGCAGAGTCACTTTTCAGATCCAAGATTATTGTACTCCTTCCTGTGTTACCCTAATTGGCTCTAACAGTGAATTAAAGTATATATATACTTTTTGCTTTCATCCTTTATTTTTTTATTTTGGTATCATTAATATACAATTACATGAGGAACACTGTGGTTAAGAGACTCCCCCCACCATCAAGTCCCCCCCACCTACCCCATTACAGTCACTGTCCATCAGCGTAGTGAGATGCTATAGGATCACTACTTGTCTTCTCTGTGCTATACTGTCTTCCCCGTGCCCCCCAACTTACATTATATGTGCTAATTATAATGCCCCCTTTCCCCTTATCCCTCCCTTCCCACCCATCCTCCTCAATCCCTTTCCCTTTGATAACTGTTAGTCCATTCTTGGGTTCTGTGAGTCTGCTGCTGTTTTATTCCTTCAGTTCTTGCTTTGTTCTTATACTTCAGAGATGAGTGAAATCATTTGATACTTGTCTTTCTCCGCATGGCTTTTTTCACTGAGCATAATACCCTTTAGCTCCATCCATGTTGTTGCAAATGGTAGGATTTGTTTTCTCCTTATGGAGACTTAAAGTATATTGATAGGATTCAGTGCGGATACTTTATTTAGAAAACAGATTATCAAGCAAAAGACAAAAGAGCTTATCATCCGGGCACTTAAGAAATAGGCCAGGGAGGAACAGAGATTCAAGATGGCGGAGTGAGAGGTAAGACAGAAAACTCCTCCCAAAACCACAAATAGTACAAAAATATAGTTAATTAATACACCTAAGCCTAAAACCGCAAATGGAAAGAAGGCTGCACCAGACTGCATACAGACATCACGAACAGAGTAGACCTGAAGAAACAGGGTAACATACCAAAGCCTTGATCTGGTGGGAAGCAGGCTCTTTCCCCACCCCAGCTCACTGGTGAGAGAAAGACAAACGGAGCGGGGAGGGGTGGAATCCTGTGACTGCTGAACACTGAGCCCTGGACATCTGCTTTGCAGGCAGAAACCTACATTGTGTGGTGCTCTGGAGGATGGGGAGCTGGGACAGGTGGAGTGCCTGAGACACTGACATTCCAGCCGTTTGTGGAGAACGGGATGCACATCTGGCCACTCCCTGACAGGGGGAAGGCAGGCAGTCTGAGACACTTCCTGGCAGCAAGAGAGCTGCTGAAGGGGCGAGCTTTGCACAGAGCATGCTGCATGGGAGAAGGGAGAGCTGGACAAGGTAGTCTGAGCGCACTCTGCCCAGCAGGTTGGGAACTTTGAGGAGCTACAGGCACTCCATTCCACTGACTGGCTGCTCAGCTCCAAGGCCCCTTACAGTGGCAGCCTGCCAAGCCTTCCTCCTGCCCAGACAGCACCGGTTCACATATCATCAGTCACTCAGCTGGCGTCAGGCCAGCCAGAGGGAGGCCCCACCTAAATCAGCTAGAGACGCCGTACACAGAGGCTTACACCTGTGTGCTCGGCCCACTGGCTGTGATACTGGAGAAAGGCACCACAGACGAAAATTAGGAAACAAATCTTTCCTCCACCTAGGCACCACCCTGCTCCCCAACGACCCCCAACCTCACTCTAGGGGCTCAGCAGCTCCAGAGACTGGAGCTTCTGGGCACTACACGGCACCACATAGAAATATGAAACGTCAAAAAAACCTAGTTCAGACCCAAATCTCACAAACCCCAGAAAAAGGACCAAATGAAACTGAACTCACCAATCTTCCTGAAAGAGAGTTCAAAATAAAAATCATAAACATACTTATGGAGGTATAGAAAAATACTCAAGAACTCAGGAACAAATTTAAGACGGAGATTCAATCATTAAGAAATTCCGTATCTGAAATTAAACATACAATGGAGGGATTTAAAGCAGATTAGATGTAGTAGAAGAAATGGTAAATGGAATAGAAATCAAAAAAGAGGAATATAAAGAAGCTGAGGCACAGAGAGAAAAAAGAATCAATAAGAATGAAAGAATATTGAGAGAACTGTGTGACCAATCCAAATGGAACAATATTCACATTATAGGGGTACCAGAAGAAGAAGAAGAGAGAAAAAGGGACAGAAAGTGTCATTGAGGAGGTAATTGCTGAAAACTTCCACAATCTGGGGAAGGACATAGTCTCTCAGGCCATGGAGGTGCACAGGTCTTCCAACATAAGGGACCCAAGGAAGACACCAAGATATATAATAATTAAAATGGCAGAGATCAAGGACAAAGACAGACTTTTAAAAGAAGCTACAGAGAGAAAAAAGATCACATACAAAAGAAAACCCATCAGGCTATCATCAGATTTCTCAACAGAAACCTTACAGGCCAGAAGGGAGAGGCATGATATATTTAATACAATGAAGCAGAAGGGCCTTGAACCAAGAATACTCTACACGGCAAGGTTATCATTTAAATTTGAAGGAGGGATTAAACAATTTTCAGATAAGCAAAAGCTGAGAGAATTTACCTCCCACAAACCAACTCTAGTGCATTTTGGAGGGATTCCTATAGACTGGAAGTATTCCTAAGGCTAAATACATGTCACACAGGGATAGACATAGAGTATAGAATATGATTCGTAACATACAAAAAATGGAGGAGGAAGAAAAAGGAGGAAAAAAAGCAAAAAGAACCTTTAGTTTCTGTTTGTGATAACATACAAAGTGAGTTAAGTTAGACTGTTAGATAGTAAGGAAATTACCCTTGAACCTTTGGTAACCAAGGGTCTAAAGCCTGCAATGGCAGTAAGGACATACCTGTTGATAACCACCCTAAATTCATATGGTCTGAATGCACCAATCAAAAGACACAGAGTCACTGAATGGATTAAAAAACAAGATACATCTATGTGCTACCTACAAGAGACTCATTTCAAACCCAAGACATACACAGACTAAAACCGAAGGGATGGAAAAAGATATTTCATGCAACTAATAAGGAGAAAAAAGCAGGATTTGCAGTACTGGTATCAGACAAAATTAGACTTCAAAAAGAAGAAAGTAGTAAGAGATAAAGAACATTACATAATGATAAAGGGGTCAGTCCAACAAGAAGATATAACCATTATAAATATATATGCACCCAACACAGGAGCGCCAGCATATGTGAAACAAATACTAACAGAATTAAAGGAGGAAATAGACAGCAGTGCATTCATTTTAGGAGACTTCAACACACCACTCACTCCAAAGGACAGATCAACCAGACAGAAAATAAGTAAAGACACAGACGCACTGAACATCACACTAGAACAGATGGACCTAACGGACATCTACACAACACATCACTCCATGCAAAAGCAACAGGATACACACTCTTACCAAGTGCACATGGAACATTTTCAAGAATAGATCATATACTAGGCCACAAAAAAAACCTCGCTATATTAAAAAGATTGAATTTTACCACGAGCTTATCATATCACAAAGGTATGAAACTAGAAATGAATTACAAAAAGAAAACAAAAAAGTCCACAAACACATGAAGCTTAATAACATGCTCCTAAATAATCAATGGATCAATGACCAAATAAAAACAGAGATCAAGCAATATATGGAGACAAATGACAACAATAATTCAACACTGCAAAATATGTGGGACGCAGCGAAGGCTGGGCTAAGAGGGAACATATTGCAATACAGGCCTACCTCAGGAAAGAAGAACAATCCCAAATGAACAGACTAAACTTACAATTAATGAAACTAGAAAAGGAAGAACAAATGGGGCCCAGTATCAGTAGAAGAAGGGACATAATAAAGATTAAACCAGAAATAAATAAAGTTGAGAAGAATAAAACAATAGAAAAAATCAATGAAAGCAGAAGCTGGTTATTTGAGCAAATAAACAAAATAGATAAATACCTTGCCAGACTTATCAAGAAACAAAGAGAGAAGACTTGCGGGAAGATGGCGGCATGAGCAGGGCGGCAGAAATCTCCTCCCAACACTATATTTATCTACGAAAACACAGCAAATATATCTATTGCTGAAGAGAGACCAGATTACACAGGAAAGTGTACAGCGTGCAGCTACACCCGAGAGGACTCCGCACCGCAAGAGGAGGGTAAGATACGGAGCCACGACCCGGCGGGACCCGAGCACTCCCCCACCCCAGTGCACCGGCGGGAGGAGAGGATTCAGAGCCAGGAGGGAGTGGAAGTACACCCCGCGAAGGAGCCAGCCCCGGTGATCTGCGTGGGGAGCGCTGACCCACATCGCGCAGAGCAGCGGAGATTGGAGAGACAGAGGGGCAGGATCTGAGCGGGAACGCGCCAGGGTGCTTGCAGACGGCTCCCGGGAAGGAAAAAAAAACGCGCGCTTTCTTGAGCGGTCTTAAAGAGACAGGAGCCCAGCGGAGCAGCCGGATCACCCCAGCACACGCAGCCCAGCAAGCTGGGAGTCCGGGGGAGTTTCACACGCCTTAGCTGGCGACTGGGGAAGCGTGGCCGTACTTACACATCTCACTGAGATCAACAGCCTCCTATTTGTTCCCACCCCTGCCAGAGCGATAAAGGGGGCTGCGGAACAGTGGGGCAACAGCGCCACCTATAGCATTCCCACAGAATCTACTCCCAGTGGGCATTTTTTTTGGTTTCTTTGTTTTTTGTTTTTTTTCTTTCTTTTTTCTTTTTTTTTTCTCTTTTCAAAGTCTTAAAGAGCCCAGCTGACATACGTGGCAACTACCAGAGAACACTTCTATAGCCATGAAAAGACAGAGGAATATGGTTAAGACCAAAATGAACCAGAAAACCCCCAGAGAGGGAGCCTGAAGCGATGGAAATGCACAGTCTTCCTGAAAAAGAATTCAGAATAAAAGTCATAACCATGCTGATGGACCTACAGAGAAATGTGCAAGAGCTGAGGGAGGAAGTGAGGGACGTGAGGAAAGACAATGCAGAAATCAGACAAGCGATCGACAGGCTTAACAGCAGACTGGATGATACGCAAGAGGCTGTTAATGGAACAGAAATCAGAAAACAGGAATACAGAGAAGCTGAGGCAGAGAGAGATAAAAGGATTTCTAGGAATGAAAGAATATTAAGAGAACTGTGTGACCAATGCAAATGGAACAATATTCGCATTATAGGAGTACCAGAGGAAGAAGAGAGAGAAAAAGGGATAGAAAGTGTCTTTGAAGAAACAATTGCTGAAAACTTTCCCTAGCTGGGGAAGGAAACAGTCTCGCAGTCCACCGAAGCCCAAAGATCTCCTAACACAAGGGACCCAAGGAAGACAACACCAAGACACATAATAATGAAGATGGCAAATATCAAAGAAAAGACAGAGTATTAAAGGCAGCTAGAGAGAGAACAAAGATCACCTGCAAAGGAAAACCCATCACACTATCATCAGACTTGTCAACAGAAACCTTACAGTCCAGAAGAGAATGGCATGATATATTTAACGTTATGAAACAGAAGGGCTTCGAACCAAGAATATGGTATCCAGCACGATTATCATTTAAATATGATGGAGGGACTAAACACTTTCCAGAAAAACGAAAATTGAGAGAGTCTGCCTTTCATAAACCACCACTACAGGATATCTTAAACGGACTGCTCTAGAGGGAAGCACCCCTAAGGCTAAAAAGATGTCACCAGAGAAAATAAAATCATAGCAAAGAAAGCAGACCATCCAAATACTAAGTAAAGGCAAAGAATAAAACACCTAGAATATAAAGAATGGAGGAGGAAGAATAAGAAGGGAGAGAAATAAAGAAACATCAGACAGTATTTACAATTACTTAACAAGAAAGTTAAGTTAGATTGTTAGATGGTAAAGAACCAACCCTTGAACCCTTGGTAACCACGATTCTAAAGCTAGCAATGGCAATAAGTACATATCTATCAATAAACACCCTAAATGTAAATGGACTGAAAGCACCAGTCAAAAGACACAGAGTAACAGAATGGATAAAAAAGCAAGACCCATATATATGTTGCTTACAAGAGACTCACCTCAAATCCAAAGATATACACAGACTAAAAGTGAAGGTATGGAAAAAGATATTTCATGTAAACAACAAGGAGAAAAAAGCAGGTGTTGTAGTACTTGTATCAGACAAAATAGACTTCAAAACGAAGAAAGTAGCAAAAGATAAAGAAGGACATTACATAATGATAAAGGGGTTAGTCCAACAAGAAGATATAACCATTATAAATATATATGCACCCAACACAGGAGCGCCAGCATATGTGAGACAAATACTAACAGAATTAAAGGAGGAAATAGACAGCAATGCATTCATCTTAGGAGACTTCAACACACCACTCACTCCAGAGGACAGATCAACCAGACAGAAAATAAGTAAAGACACAGAGGCACTGAACAACACACTAGAACAGATGGACCTAACAGACATCTACAGAACTCTACACCAAAAGCAACAGGATACACATTCTTCTCAAGTGCACATGGAACATTTTCCAGAACAGACCACATACTAGGCCACAAAAAGAACCTCAGTAATTTCAAAAATATTGAAATCCTACCAACCAACTTCTCAGATCACCAAGGTATAAAACTAGATATAAATTTTAGAAAGAAATCAAAAAGGCTCACAAATAGATGGAGACTTAACAACACTCTCCTAATTAATCAATGGGTTAACGACCGAATCAAAACAGAAATCAAAGAATATATGGAGACTAACGACAACAACAACACAAAGCCACAACTTCTCTGGGACGCAGCAAAGGCAGTTCTAAGAGGAAAGTATATTGCAATCCAGGCCTATTTAAAGAAGGAATAACATTCCCAAAAGAATAGTCTAAAGACACAATTACTGAAATTGGAAGAAGAAGAACAAAGGAGGCCCAAAGGCACCAGAAGGAGGGACATAATAAAGATTAGAGAAGAAATAAATAAAATTGAGAAGAATAAAACAATAGAAAAAAATCAATGAAACCAGGAGCTGGTTCTTTGAAAAAATAAACAAAATAGATAAACCCCTAGCCAGACTCAGAAAAAGAGAATGTACACACATAAACACAATCAGAAATGAAAAAGGAAAAATCACAACGAACCCCACAGAAATGCAAAGAATTATAAGAGAATATTATGAGAATCTATATGCTAAGAAGCTGGAAAACATAGAAGAAATGGACAACTTCTTAGAAAAATACAACCTTCCAAGACTGACCAAGCAAGAAACAGAAAAACTAAACAGACCAATCACCAGCGATGAAATTGAATCGGTAATCAAAAAACTACCCAAGAACAAAACCCCCGGACGTGAGGGATTCACCTCTGAATTCTACCAGACATATAGAGAAGAAATAACACCGATTCTCCTTAAAGTCTTCCAAAAAATAGAAGAGGAGGGAATACTTCGAACTCATTCTATGAAGCCACCATCACTCTAATACCAAAACCGGGCAAAGACCTGACCAAAAAAGAAAATTACACACCAATATCCCTGATGAACGTAGATGCAAAAATACTCAACAAAATATTAGCACACCGAATTCAAAAATACATCAAGAGGATCATAAACCATGATCAAGTGGGATTCATCCCAGGGATGCAAGGATGGTACAACATTCGAAAATCCATCAACATCATCCACCACATCAACAAAAAGAAGAACAAAAACCACATGATCATCTCCATAGATGCTGAAAAAGCATTTGACAAAACTCAGCATCCATTCCTGATTAAAACTCTCAACAAAATGGGTATAGACGGCAAGTACCTCAACATCATAAAGGCTATATATGACAAACCCACAGCTAACATCATACTTAACGGCGAGACGCTGAAAGCTTTTCATCTAAGATCGGGAACAAGACAGGGATGCCCACTCTCTCCACTGTTATTCAACATAGTACTGGAGGTCCTAGCCACAGCAATCAGACAAAAAAAGACATACAAGGCAATCAGATTGGTAAAGAAGAAGTTAAACTGTCACTATTTGCAGATGACATGATACTGTACATCAAAAACCCTAAAGACTCCATTCCAAAACTACTAGAACTAATATCTGAATTCAGCAAAGTTGCAGGATACAAAATTAACACACAGAAATCTGTTGCTTTCCTATACATTAATGATGAACTAACAGAAAGAGAAATCAGAAAAACAATTCCATTCACAATTGCATCAAAAAGAATAAAATACCTAGGAATAAACCTAACAAAGGAAGTGAAAGCCCTATTCTCTGAAAACTACAAGACACTCCTAAGAGAAGTTGAAAAGGACACTAACAAATGGAAATGTATCCCATGCTCTTGGCTAGGAAGAATAAATATTGTCAAAATGGCTATACTACCTAAAGCAATCTACAGATTCAATGCAATCCCTATCAAACTACCAACACCTTTCTTCAATGAACTGGAACAAATAATTCTAAAATTCATATGGAACCACAAAAGACCCCGAATAGCCAAAGCCATCCTGAGAAGGAGGAATAAAACAGGGGGAATTACGCTCCCTGACATCAAGCTCTACTACAAAGCCGCAGTAATCAAGACAATTTGGTATTGGCACAAAAACAGACCCACAGACCAGTGGAACAGAATAGAAAATCCAAACATTATCCCAAATATATACAGTCACTTAATATTTGATAAAGGAGCCTTGGATATACAATGGGGACATGATGGCCTCTTCAGCAGCTGGTGTTGGAAAAACTGGACAGCTGCATGTAAGAGAATGAAACTGGACTACTGTCTAGCCCCATACACAAAGGTAAACTCAAGGTGGATCAAAGACCTGAATGTAAGTCATGAAACCATAAAAGTCTTAGAAGACAACATACACAAAAATCTCTTGGACATAAACATGAGCGACTTCTTCATGAACACATCTCCCCGGGAAAGGGAGACAAAAGCAAAAATAAACAAGTGGGACTATATCAAGCTGAAAAGCTTCTGTACAGCAAAGGACACCATCAGTAGAACAAAAAGACATCCTACAGTATGGGAGAATATATTCATAAAAAACATATCTGATAAAGGGTTGACATCCAAAATATATGAAGAACTCATGCACCGTAACAAACAAAAAGCAAATAATCCAATTAAGAAAAGGGCAGAGGACATGAATACACACTTCTCTAAAGAAGAAATTCAGATGGCCAACAGGCACATGAAAAGATGCTCCACATCGCTAATCATCAGAGAAATGCAGATTAAAACCACAATGAGATATCACCTCACACCAGTGAGGATGGCCAACATCCAAAAGACAAACAACAACAAATGTTGGCGAGGATGTGGACAAAAGGGAATCCTCCTACACTGTTGGTGGGACTGCAAATTAGTTCAACCACTGTGGAAAGTAGCAGGGAGATTTCTCAAAAAACTCAAAATAGAAATAGCATTTGACCCAGGAATTCCACTCCTAGGAATTTACCCTAAGAATGCAGCAGCCCAAATTGAAAAAGAGAGATGCACCCCTATGTTTATTGCAGCACTATTTACAATAGCCAAGATATGGAAGCAACCTAGGTGTCCATCAGTAGATGAATGGATAAAGAAGATGTGGTACATATACACAATGGAATATTATTCAGCCATAAGAAGAAAACAAATCCTACCATTTGCAACAACATGGATGGAGCTAGAGGGTATTATGCTCAGTGAAATAAGCCAAGCCGAGAAAGACAAGTATCAAATGATTTCACTCATATGTGGAGTATAAGAACAAAGAAAAAATACTGAAGGAACAAAACAGCAGCAGACTCACAGAACCCAAGAACGGACTAATAGTTACCAAACGGAAAGGGACTGGGGAAAATGGGTGGGAAGGGAGGGATAAGAGGGAAAAAGGGGCATTACGATTAGCAGATGTAATGTTGGGGGGGCACGGGGAGGGCTATACAACTCAGAGAAGACAAGTAGTGATTCTATAGCATCTCACTACACTGATGGACAGCGACTGTAATGGGGTTGGTGGGGGGGGACCTGATGAACAACGGGTAGTTATATAACCATAATATTGCACATTTAATTGTACATTAATGATAATAAAATACATTATATTAATTTAAAAAATAAAAGTAAAAAAAAAGAAACAAAGAGAATCTACACACATATACAAAATCAGAACTGAGAAAGGAAAAATCACTAAGGACACCACACAAATACAAAGAAATATGAGAGAATACTATGAAAAATTATATGGTAACAAAATGGATAACCTATAAGAAATGGACAACTTTCTAGAAAAATACAATCTTCCAAGGAGAACCCAGGAAGAAATAGAAAATCTGAATAGACCAATTACCAGCAAAGAAAAGTAACTGGTAATCAAAAAACAACCTAAGAACCAAACGCCTGAACCAGGTGGTTCCACTGCTGAATTTTATCAAACATTTAGTGAACACCTAATACCCATCCTCCTTAAAGTTTTCCAAAAAGTAGAAGAGGGAATAGTCCCAAACTCATTCTATGAGGCCAACATCACTCTAATACCAAAACCAGGCAAAGACAACACAAAAAAAAGAAAATTACAGACCAATATCCCTGAAAAACATAGATGCAAAAACACTAAACAAAATATTAGCAAACCGAGTTCAAAAATACATCAAAAAGATCATCCATCATGATCAAGTGGGATTCATCCCTGGGATGCAAGGATGGTACAACATTAGAAAATCCATCAACATCATCCACTACATCAACAAGAAGAAGGACAAAAACCACATGATCATCTCCACAGATGCTGAAAAAGCACTCAACAAAATTAAACACCCATTCATGATAAAACTCTCAACAAAATGGGTATAGAGGGTAAGTACCTCAACATAATAAAGGCTATATATGACAAACCCACAGCCAACATTATCCTTAACGGCAAGAAGCTGAAAGCTTTTCCTTTAAGATAGGGAACAAGACAAGGATGCCCACTCTTCCCACTTTATTCAACATAGTTCTGGAAACCCTAGCCATGGCAATCAGGCAACACAAAGAAATAAAAGGCATCCAGATTGGTAATAAAGAAGTCAAACTGTCCCTGTTTGCAGATGACATGATATTGTACATTTAAAAAAAACCCTAAAGAATCCACTCCAAAACTACTAGATCTAATATCTGAATTCAGCAAAGTTGTGGGATACAAAATTAATACACAGAAATCTATTGCATTCCTAATACACTAACGATGAACTAGCACAAAGGGAAATCAGGAAAACAATTCTATTCACAATTGCACCCAAAAGAATAAAATACCTATGAATAAACCTAACCACGGAAGTGAAAGACTTATACTCTGAAAACTACAAGACACTCATGAGAGAAATTAAAGAAGAAAGCAATAAATGGAAACACAACCCAAGCTCATGGATAGGAAGAATTAATATTGTCACAATGGCCATCCTGCCTAAAGCAGTCTACAGATTCAAGGCAATCTCTATCAATATACCAAGAGAATTCTTCAATTAACTAAAGAAAATTGTTCTAAAATTCGTATGGAACCACAAAAGACCCCGAATAGCTAAAGCAATCCTGAGAAGGAAGAATAAAGCTGGGGGGATTCCATTCCCCAACTTCAAGCTCTACTACAACACCACAGTAATCAAGACAATTTAGTATTGGCACAAGAACAGACCCATAGACCAATGGAACAGACTGAAGATCCCAGATATAAACACAAGCATGTATGGTCAATTAATATATGATAAAGGAGCCATGGATATACAATGGGGAAATGACAGCCTCTTCAACAACTGGTGTTGGCAAAACTGGACAGCTACTTGCAAGAGAATGAAACTGGGTAATTGTCTAATCCCATACACAAAAGTAAACTCAAAATGGATCAAAGACCTGAATGTAAGTCATGAAACCATAAAACTCTTAGAAAAAAACATAGGTAAAAATCTCTTGGACATAAACATGAGCAACTTCTTCATGAACATATCTCTCTGAGCAAGGGAAACAAAAGCAAAACTGAACAAGTGGAAGTATATCAAACTAAAGAGCTTATGTACAGCAAAGGACACCATCAGTAGAACAAAAAGGCATCCTACAGTTTGGGAGGATATATTCATAAATGACATGTCCGATAAGGGGTTCACATCCAAACTATATAAAGAGCTCACCCACCTTGACAAACAAAAAGCAAATAAGCCAATTAAAAAATGGGCACAGGCCCAGAAGGACAGCGGAAGCTGGAGCAAGTTTCCGAAGGCGCAAAGGGGCTGTCCTGGCAGTAGAACACCTCGGCAGTGCTCTGGCTAGCCTGAGGGCGGCCTCACGCACAGCAGCTCAGGGAGTTATCCCAAAGATTGCCACCCAGTGTGCGGGTAACCAGCATTGGTTGCGGAAGCCAGAGCAAAGTCTGGAAGGTGTGACAGGGCCTATCCTTGCAGCAGAACGCACCTGGCATGGTTGCAACGCCCCCACAGAGCTCCAGGCTAGACTGAGGGCGGCGCCGCCCACAGCAGCAGAGGGGATTATCCCACAGACTGCCTCCTGGTGTGCAAGTACCAGCAAAGGCTGCGGAAGCCAGAGCAAGGTCCGGAATGTGCAAAAGGGCCCATCCTTGCAGTAGTATGTACCCAGCGTGTCTGCCACGCACCCACAGTGCTCTAGGCTAGGCTGAGGGCAGCCCTGCCCATGGCAGCTCAGGGGATTATCCCAGAGACTGCCTCCTGGTGTGCAGTAACCTGCACAGGCTGCAGAGAAGGGCAAGGCAAACAACAATCAGTAAGGGACTTTGTTCTCCCATCTGACACTGCGACCACTTCTATCGACATGAAAAGACAGAACAATCTGGTCCACTCAAAAATCACCCAGACAACCCCAGAGAGAGGGCCTGGTGGGATAGATGTAAACAATCTTCCTGGAAAATAATTCAGAATAAAAGTCATAACCATGCTGATGGACCTACAGAGATATATGCAAGAGCTAAAAAGGGATGAACTCAGGAGAGACATTAAAGAAATGAAACGATTGATGGGCTTAAGAGCAGACTGGACGAGGTGCAAGAGACCGTTAATAGAATAGAAATCAGAGGACAGGAGTACAGAGAAGTGAGACAGAGAGAGATAAAGGGATTTCTAGGAATGAAAGAATATTAAGAAAACTGTGTGACCAATCCAAACGGAACAATATTAGCATTATAGGGGTACCAGAAGAAGAAGAGAGAGAAAAAGGGATAGGAGGTGTCTTTGAAGAAATAATTGCCAAAAATTTCCCCAAGCGGGGAAGGAAATAGTTTCTCAGACCATGGAAGCCCACAGATTTCCCAACACAAGGGACCCAAGGAGGACAACACCAAGACATATAATAATTAAAATGGCAAAGATCAAACACAAAGAGTATTAAAGGCGGCCAGAGAGAGAAAAAAGATAACCTACAAAGGAAAACCCATCAGGCTATCATCAGACTTCTCAACAGAAACCTTACAGGCCAGAAGAGAATGGCATGATATATTTAACGCAATGAAACAGAGGGGGCTTGAATCAAGAATATTGTATCCAGCATGATTATCATTTACATTTTAGGGAGAGATTAAACAATTCCCAGAGAAGCAAAAGTTGAGGGAATTTGCCTCCCACAAACCACTTCTACAGGATACTTAAAGGGACTGCTCTAGATGGAAGCACTCCTAAGGCTAAACAGATGTCACCAGAGAAAATAAAATGACAGCAAAGAAAGCAGATCATCCAAATACCAGATAAAGGCAAAAAATAAAATCAGCTTTCAGTCAAAGGAAACATGAAAGAGTACAGAATAAGACACCTAACATACAAACAATGGAGGAGGAAGAATGAGAAGGGAGAGAAATAAAGAACCATCAGACTGTGTTTATAATAGCTTAACAAGAGAGTTAAGTTAGACTGTTAGATAGTAAAGAAGCTACCCTTGAACCTTTGCTAACCATGAATCTAAAGCCTGCAATGGCAATAAGTATACATATCTATTGATAATCACCCTAAATGTAAATGGACTGAATGCACCAATCAAAAGACACAGAGTAACAGAATGGAAAAATAAGGAGGACTCATCTACATGCTGCTTATAAGAGAGTCACCTCAAACCCAAAGATATACACTGACTAAAAGTAAAGGGAAGGAAAAAGATATTTCATGCAAACAACAGGGAGAAAAAAGCAGGTGTTGCAGTACTTGTATCAGACAAAATAGACTTCAAAACAAAGAAAGTAGTAAGAGATAAAGAAGGACATTACATAATGATAAAGGGGTCAGTCCAACAAGAGGATATAACCGTTATAAATACATATGCACCCAACACAGGAGCACCGACATCTGTGAAACAAATACTAACAGAATTAAAGGAGGAAATAGACAGCAATGCACTCATTTTAGGAGACTTCAACACACCACTCACTCCAAAGGACAGATCAACCAGTCAGAAAGTAAGTAAAGGCACAGAGGCACTCAACAACACACTAGAACTGATGGACCTAACAGACATCTACAGAACTCTACACCCAAAAGCAGCAGGATATACATTCTTCTCAAGTGCACATGGAATATTTTCGAGAATAGACCACATACTAGGCCACAAAAACAACTGCAGTAAATTCAAAAATACTGAAATTCTACCAACCAACTTCTCAGATCACAAAGGCATAAAACTAGAAATAAATTGTACAAAGAAAAGAAAAAGGCTAACAAACACATGGAGACTTAACAACATGCTCCTAAATAATCAATGGATCAATGACCAAATTAAAACAGAGATCAAGCAATATATGGTGATAAATGACAACAACAATACAAAGCTGCAACCTCTGTGGGACGCAGCAAAAGCACTTCTAAGAGGAAAGTATATTGCAATCCAGGCCTATATAAAGAAGGAATAACATTCCCAAATGAATAGTCTAAAGTCACAATTATTGAAATGGAGAAAGAAGAACAAATGAGGCCCAAAGTCACCAGAAGGAGGGACATAATAAAGACCAGAGAAGAAATAAATAAAATTGAGAAGAACAAAACAATAGAAAAAACTCAATGAAACCAAGAGCTGGTCCTTTGAAAAAATAAACAAAATAGATAAACCCCTAGCCAGACTTACTAAGAGAAAAAGAGAATCTACACACATGAACAGAATCAGAAATGAGAAAGGAAAAATCACAATGGGCCCCACAGAAACACAAAGAATTATTAGAGAATACTATGAAAATCTATATGCTAACAAGCTGGAAAACCTAGAAGAAATGGACAACTTCTTAGAAAAATACAACCTTCCAAGATTGACAATGGAAGAAACAGAAAATGTAAAGAGACCAATTACCAGCAACGAGATTGAATCGGTAATCAAAAAACTACCCAAGATCAAAACTCCCAGACCAGATGGATTCACCGCTGAATGTTATCAGACATATAGAAAAGACATAACACCCATTCACATTAAAGTTTTCCAAAAAATAGAAGAGGAGGGAATACTTCCAAACTCATTCTATGAAGCCAAGGATCACTCTAATACCAAAAACAGGCGAAGACCCCACCAAAAAAGAAAATTACAGAACAATATCCCTGATGAACGTAGATGCAAAAATACTCAACAAAATATTAGCAAACCGAATTCAAAAATACATCAAGAGGATCATACACCATGATCAAGTGGGATTCATCCCAGGGATGCAAGGATGGTACAACATTCGAAAATCCATCAACATCATCCACCACATCAACAAAAAGAAGAACAAAAACCACATGATCATCTCCATAGATGCTGAAAAAGCATTTGACAAAATTCAGCATCCATTCCTGATTAAAACTCTCAATAAAATGGGTATAGACAGCAAGTACCTCAACATCATAAAGGCTATATATGACAAACCCACAGCTAACACCATACTTAAACGGCGAGACGCTGAAAGCTTTTCATCTAAGATCGGGAACAAGACAGGGATGCCCACTCTCTCCACTGTTATTCAACATAGTACTGGAGGTCCTAGCCACAGCAATCAGACAAAACAAAGACATACAAGGCATCCAGATTGGTAAAGAAGAAGTCAAATTGTCACTATTTGCAGATGACATGATACTGCACATAAAGAACCCTAAAGACTCCACTCCAAAACTACTAAAACTAATATCTGAATTTAGCAGTTACAGGATACAAAATTAATACCGAGAAATCTGTTGCTTTCTTATACACTAATGATGAGCTAACAGAAAGAGAAATCAGGAAAACAATTCCATTCAGCATTGCATCAAAAAGAATAAAGTACCTAGGATAAAACCTAACAATGGAAGTGAAAGACCTATACCCTGAAAACTACAAGACACTCCTAAGAGAAATTAAAGAGGACACTAACAAATGGAAATCCATCCCATGCTCTTGACAAGGAAGAATAAATATTGTCAAAATGGCCATACTACCTAAAGCAATCTACAGCTTCAATGCAATCCCTATCAGAATACCAACTGCATTCTTCAACAAACTGGAACAAATAGTCCTACAATTCCTGTGGAACCACAAAAGACCCCGAATAGCCAAGGCAATCCTGAGAAGGAAGAATAAAACGGGGAATTACGCTCCCTGATTTCAAGCTCTACTACAAAGCCACAGTAATCAAGACAATTTGTACTGGCACAAGAACAGACCCATACACCAGTGGAACAGAATAGTCCAGAGATTAACCCAAACATATACAGTCAATTAATATACGATAAAGGAGCCATGGATATACAATGGGGAAATGAAAGCCTCTTCAACAACTGGTTGGCAAAAGTGGACAGCTACACATAAGAGAATAAAACTGCATCATTGTCTAACCGCATACACAAAAGTAAATTCAAAATGGATCAAAGACCTGCATGCAAGTCATGAAACCATAAAACTCTAGGAAAAAAACATAGGCAAAAATATCCTGGACATAAACATGAGCAACTTCTTCATGAACATATCTCCACGGGCAAGGGAAACAAAAGCAAAAATGAACAAGTGGGACTGTATCAAGCTGAGAAGCTTCTGTACAGCAAAGGACACCATCAGAACAAAAAGACATCCTACAGTATGGGAGAATATATTCATAAATGACATATCCAATAAGGGGTTGACATCTAAAATATATAAAGAGCTCACACACCTCAACAAACAAAAAGCAAATAATCCAATTAAAAAATGGGCAGAGGAGATGAACAGACACTTCTCCAAAGAAGATATTCATTCAGGTTGCCAACAGGCATGTGAAAAGATGCTCCACATCGCTAATCATCAGAGAAATGCAAATGAAAACCACAATGAGATACCACCTCACACCAGTGAGGATGGCCAACATCCAAAAGACAAACAACAACAAATGTTGGCAAAGACGTGGAGAATGGGGAACCCTCCTACACTGCTGATGGGAATGTAAAATAGTTCAACCATTGTGGAAAGCAGTATGGAGGTTTCTCAAAAAACTCAAAATAGAAATACCATTTGACCCAGGAATTCCACTCCTAGGAATTTTCCTTAAGAATGCAGGAGCCCAGTTTGAAAAAGACATATGCACCCCTATGTTTATCGCAGCACCATTTACAATAGCCAAGAAATGGAAGCAACCTATGTGTCCATCAGTAGATGAATGGATAAAGAAGATGTGGTACATGTACACAATGGAATATTATTCAGCCATAAAAGAAAACAAATCCTACCATTTGCAACAACATGTTTGGAGCTAGAGGGTATTATGCTCAGTGAAATAAGCCAAGCCGAAAAAGACAAGTGTCAAATGATTTCACTCATATGTGGAGTATAAGAACAAAGAAAAAACTGAAGGAACAAAGCAGCAGCAGACTCACAGAACCCAAGAATGGACTAACAGTTACCAAAGGGAAAGGTATTGGAGAGGATGGGTGGGAAGGGAGGGAGAAAGGGGAAAAAAGGTCATTACAATTAGCATGTATAATGAAGGGGGCGACACGGGGAAGGCAGTATAACACAGAGAAGACAAGTAGTGACTCTATAGCATCTTGTTACGCTGATAGACAATGACTGTAAAGGGGTATGTGGTGGAGACTTGATAATAGGGGGAGTCTAGCAATCGCAATGTTGTTCATGTAACTGTACATGAACGATAGCAAAATAAAAAATTTAAAAAATGACAGAGAGAGAAGAAAAAAGAAGTAGGCTGGGGAAATAATAGTGTTTGTCAGTCTGTTCATCCTCAGTGCCCTCCAAGGGCTCTAGGAAGCATTCTAGGTGTATCTTACCTCTGTATCCTCTGTGGTTCCTGTTCCAGATGTACTTGTGACAATCCCAAATCGCTCCTTCCTCTTTTTCAGCTTCTCATCATCTTCAGACTGTTCAGGGACAAAGGAAAGGGTTCAAACAAACTAGCCTCCATTCACAAGGTAAATGGGAATGAAATTACAACTTATTGGTCACAATATGCCAGCCAAGTTTGTGCCAAGAACTAAGAATCACACAAACAGAAGAAGTAGACAGGAAACAGAGTAAGCTGGCATACAGCATGTTGGCCCTAAAAGAACTAAAATCTTAATTTTAAGTTTACTTAAATACTCCTGAGACAAGGAGAGTCAAGAAAACAGTAAGAAATATCTTTGAAAGAAATTCTGTGAAGAAATTTTAGTAGTTCAGAGATTTGGAAAACGGACATTTCACTGAGTAACACTTTGAGAGAGCAGA
Organism: Smutsia gigantea; assembly: GCA_032199065.1. NCBI lineage: Eukaryota > Metazoa > Chordata > Mammalia > Pholidota > Manidae > Smutsia > Smutsia gigantea. Next base: position 373,935 of record JAVSCE010004309.1, read on the forward strand.
TTAATAGAAGACAGCCAAACTAACTGTTGAACAGTGCTTACAAGTTCCATTCACTTGCCAAGGGGAAGGGGAAGGGGGCAGAGAAAACTCTCAAAGAAAGCAAAGTGTTATGAATACCCAGCAAAATCATAGAAGGCTCTGAGTAGTTTGAAATGATTCTGAAATAAGGTAAGCTGAGGAAACAGCTGCTGTTATCTGTCTGATATGCTCTGGGACCTTTTCCAAACATTCAAGAGATTCATAATGTCTGCCCTGTAACTAGAAAGAGTGTTTCAGCTTACTATGAATTGGAGCTGGCAGTTCTCCTATAGCTGGTTTAATAACTGAACTACTGTTCACATCCGACACTGTTCGGTGTAAATGGTCCTAAATCCTCCCACTTTATCACATTTTAATAGTTATTTTCTCCTTTCCCCCTTCCTCTCACACCCAGTCACCAATAATAAAAAAATCCAGCCCTAGTAAGAATCTAACATCAGGTAGGCTTCCTGGGTGTTTTTCTCCCCCAGAAGAATTTTATAGAACTTTGTACCATCTAAACAAAGATCGTATTCTTTCACACATCTCAAGGGACTTTCTACTCCATACATACACACCCACCCTCACCATGGGCCAGGACACTTTCCTTAACTTTACTTACAAAAGGTCAGGTCAAAGAGTTCAAACAAACTTTGGACAAGCTTCTGTTCGGTGCCCCTGAGCTGTATTTTTTTTTTAAGCCCAAGGAGTTCATATTCCTGCAGTCTGCAGGCGAGCTGTGTCTCTGGGTGTCCCCTCCTGTGTCAAAAGGAAGGCAATCAAGAGACCCACAGAAATACAGGGATTTTTTTTTTAATACCTCTACACTTAATCCCAACCAAGGAGTTGCCTTTGATCCTAGGACCACAGGAACCACCTCTTTGGGCAAAAGCAGGGTAGCTACCTAGCTTTCTGTGTTCAATTCTTTTAACCAGCCCAGCTCCGTGAACAGAGCATGCATGAGTACCTTTTGGGTCTTACTTTGGCTCTTTTCAGCTTGAGGAACATATTCCCTCTCACCCTTCTACTGCACCCGCCTTCCAGTGGGCATAAAAGCAATGAAGAAAAGTTGGTGGCTATGAAGAACTGAAGAACTGTACACACAAGTTATGACTGAGTCACAATATGTTATTAGAATCGAATACTGCCTACATAGTTTTTCTGCCTTTTTCATTATCACCATCAGCAAATCCACAGTGGGTGCCTAATCAGTGTAATCTACTGTAAAACACTGAGCCAGGTTCCAAGAAAAAAAAAATAGTACTGTCCTTAAAAATCATAAATTAAAATAATGATGATGATATATTATAGACACTGATATCTGAGTGCTTGCTATGGACCAGGTACAGAAGGAAGTTTTTTTACATGCAATATATCATTTACTTCTTATAACAATCTTAAACATAGTAAGTACTATGAATTCAGATAGAAACTTAAGAGAAATTACGTAACTTGCCCAAGTCTTATAGTTTCACAATAATAGTTAAGTAGCAGAGCCTGATGGGAACCCAGCACATTTTACTCAAAAACCCATTTTCCTAACTTTACCATATCCTTAGGAATCTCACAAGAGCATTTCCTTGGAAGAACAGCAGAATGGAAGAAATGCTTAATTCCCAAGGGAAGAAAGATCACAAGGCCCCTTGCCTAAAATCAGTCATGAACTACTCAACCACTTTCACATCACTCAACTAACAGGGTCAATCCTCTAGGGTCCCACCCCCACCATGTGCCTCCACTTGTAACTAGAGATGGAGGGAAAGGACTTCAGTTAGTCATCTTCTACTAAAGGTTTTCTGATTTTGGCCAACTTGCTATTCATTCTACTATAACTATAATAAAAGAACTGGGAGGGTTTCCAGTGAGCACAGGCCCCAGTATATTTTTCCTTACTAAGTCACTAGGAAAAGTTTCCTTGATTTTCCCTACCACCAAGAAATGAAGTAAATAAGAGATATAAACAGACATTTCAAAATGAGAACCTCTATAAAATATTCTGGATGAAATGTCTATTTTACTAAGTCTTTAGGCCAAGCAGGAAGGACACAGCTTTAGGCGGAATAAAAGGAGGGTCCCTTACCCTTCCAGGGGAGAGGCAGGACTACACCGTATCTTGCTGAACTATCACAATGCACTTTTCTTCATTCAGTTCTGTGCTACGTGGACTTTGGTCAAGTTCAAATCAGACAGAGAGATGCTACTTCTGAAACCCAGCCGTTCTCTCAGCACAAGCCCTGGGGCCACTCTACAAATGTCATCACAAAGCCCATGTCCATTCAGAATGTGTGGGACAGCCTTTCCTTTGGTTCTTTATTGTGCTATGTCCTGAAATGGGGAGTTTGACTCCTAACTTAAATTTCCTGTGTTTCCTTTTGAGCTCGAAGGTGAGGAAAGAACAAGAGAGGAAAAAGGGGGGGATGGGTTGTGGATATACATCTCTGGCCACTCAAGCTAGGATCAGAGATTTCCCCAGGACCTTCCTTTGTAAATCAGATCTTTGGTGCCTCTCCTGGAGATGCAGGCAGAGCATCTGCTCCAAATCTACAGAAGCTCAAGGGGGGAAAACAACAATACAGATCCCCCCACCTCCACCCCCTACAAACAGCCGGCCCACCCCTCACCCACACAGACCAGTGACGGTTTTATTTATTTTGTGCATGCCTGCCCTTCTTCCCTCCCTACCCAGCGTCCCTCAGCTCCCCCCTAAAGCCTCTTTCCTCCTTGCCCTGCAGGGAAAGTGCACAACAGGCCCAGTAAATCACACAGTTCTAATGATCTCTCTCACTTGACCCTTCTAGCGTGACGGTATCTATCGCATGGAAACAAACGTACAATAAACTTCACTCCATCTTTAGCTCCTTGCTGACAGGTTTTGATTCACGGTATGGCGAGACCCCATCTGAGGGAAATTACCTCGACCAAAACGCATCTCTCTCTGCATCCATCAGGCCAGTGCTCCCGCAGGCCATGCTCAAGTGCACAAATGGGGCTGTGCAACTGCAGGCGACACTGACCCCTGCAGCTCAGTATCATGCATTTGCAGACCTTTCCCTTCTTCATCCCTCCCCTACTTTCCTCCTGCGAACCCTCAACCACGAACAAATCTTTTTCTTCCTATGCATACTCCAGTGTAGGAAGAATAGTGCTGGAGTCTGAAGCGCCTTTATTTCCCATCAAGTGAAAACTCCTCAAAACATATAATTTACATCCAAAATCAAAGGAGAAACCTCTCCTCACTGACTAAAATATAAGCATTTGAAGTTCAGACTGATCCGTGTACTTCCATCCTCTCAAGCAAGATTTAAATAGCAAGCTGACTGGCTCATGCCAGTAATTTCAGCATACATAATCCTCATAGCCCCCAATAACGGCCTTGTCTTTCTTTTTAAAAGCTCATTGATAAAAATGAGAAAAAGAATTCTGTAAAGGAGGAGAAAGCCCATGGCAGAAAGCATGATGGTTTTTTAATAAAGCCTAACACCCCCATGAATCACCAGCACTGTTTTCTCCATCATGGAAGTAAGATGGTTCCAAACTGAGCCCTTCAGAAGATATCTTCAACTTCTCAAAATCCACTTTGCTCCTTCTCTTCCACATTTGGAAAATCCTCAGGCAATATCAATAAAACAGTAGCTGCTAAGGGAAAAGGGTAAGACATTCAAGGCTGCTCTAAGACATGTGACAGGTGCTCAGCACACAGGAACTATCATATAGACTGTTCAATAAACGCTAGCTTACTATTTTTATTGGAGCATTCCTCTTGGTCCCCCAATCAAAGCCTGAGACCACCAACAAAATCTGGAAGCTAACAATGTCACTCATTCTTCTACATTAGAAGTGAAGCCATTAAAAGTTGGCAAGAATCAGACCCATTACCAAGGCAACTGGGAAATTCCATATGTAATATGGATATATACATATCTGCAAGGCAAATTCCGTATCTACCTACCAATCTACCTATCTATCTATACCTATGTATCTGCAAGGCAAATGAGCATTTGGACAGATGTTTAGAATTAGGGTTAAAGTGTTGCAGAGTAATAACCAGACAAAACCACAGTCTTTTCCACCAGGTAACTACTAACCATCTTCTCTCTCCAGGACCCTAAAAATTCTGTGCAGCCAGACTTTACTGACCTCATCCACCTTAATAAAGACTATAAAAAAAAGGTACCTACAAAGGTAATACCTGAGGGAACTGAGCAAGGATCCAACCTCTAACCCTAGGCCCAATCCCAGGTGCTCTAAAGGCTCTGGAGGACTGCTCTCACTGAATTACATGACATCAGCTTCTATCAACATTTTCTGTAACACTGAGCCCATAAAATTAATCCATTAATCCACTAGTCATTGAAATTGTAGAGTACCTACTTTGGATCAGGCACTGCTTTGGCATTGGTATGGAGACGAGTAAGACAAAGACCCTTAACCTCATGAGGCTTATGAATTCACAACTCAGTTAAAGATGGGTGCCACTGTTTGTTACATTACTGCATTATGAAGACCCATGGGGTAATTTTTTTTCTGGTCTCCAGAACCAAAAATAATTATGCTTTTGCTGAACAACTTGTTAGTTTTTACCTTCTGAACCTTGTGAATCACTGAATAGTACACTTGTTTTTCCTCTTTCTGCTGGAGCCAATTATATGGCTTGTCTGTGCACAGTAAGTGGTTTTGAAAATATTTCTATTAGAGAGGCCAGAAGCAGTGAGGTGAAAAGAGAAACATGAGATCCAGAGACAGAGACCCAACACCCAGTTCTGAGGTAGTGTAGGGCCTTCTAATCTAAGAAGTAGCCTTTAAATGCATTGCCAAGATGGCGCTCGCCAGATGAGCATGGGGTGGTGCCCAGGCATTTTGGCGGGCTATGACGTTAGTCTGCCTGTGTTCCGGGTATCTCCTTATTGGTGGTGCAAGTCTTCCGCGAACGTGATCAGCTTGTAGACACCGTTTGCTTGCATTATGTGCCTTCCTGCATGAAGAGCTTATGATTGCTTGACCGTTATGCTGATTGGCCCATGAATGTTATATATACTCTGCTGTTTCCGCAACAAATGAGTTCCTGCTTTGACTGAGTTCCCTGCCGCGTCTGTTTGTCTCCGGTTCAGGCCTAGGGGCCGGAGCATGTCTCCCCCTTCCCATTCTCTCTGCAGGTTCGGAGGGGGCTCGGGGAAGGCTAAAAACCCCGACAAGGTAGAAACTTAGAAGACAAGATATAGTGCAACTAGTTACAGGGTTGTTTAAGAATTTACTCCTCTCTAAATATAACAGAATTAATTTAAAAATAACTGCAATGTCCCATGAAGGAAAAAGAGGGGAAGGAGGTACTAGGGTAGAACTAGAAATTTTAAATTAAGGACCCTTATCAATGGTATCCTTGGCATATACATGTATACACAGAAAGGGATTAAGTCCCAAATGGAGGATAAGCTACAACTGAGCAGTCTTAATATAACATAGGTGCTTTCTAAAGTGACTGCCTCTTTTTATGGCAAAGAGTACCAAGGATAAGATTTCTACCTAAAATGGAGCTCTAGCTATATCTTCCAAGCTCTAGCTATATCTTCCAAACCCAATTTCCAAAGTCTTCAAGATTCAAACCCAAGAGAACAATTGTCAAAATTTACTCAATTTCATCCTGAACACAGTAAAGAATACTGCTCTAAGCTTAGTGTGCTAGGATTATCTGCTCTGCCAAAAGGAGCCCACTCTGATTTAATTAGCACCCCATGGGCTACATGTTGAAAGCATTCGCCTTCAATTTTATTGCCAGTGCCACTCTGGATCCTAAGGAAAAACTAGGAGAAACAAAACAGTGACCCAAATGTAACCCAGGCTTATTTACAGAATCTGAACTCAGGGATTTCTAAAACACAAAAGCAAGAGTATTTACTGAATTCAATAAGAGATATCTTCCCTATTCTCAGAGGACCAAAAGAATTAACTAAGCCAGGTTTCTCCTGGTCAGTGCAAAGAAACTCACTCACTCACTACCCCTCTTTACACCATGTGCGAGAATTCCCATCATAAGAATTCAGTCGGATATCCTTTCAAAATCAGGGTATTTCAGGGAAGCTCAGGTACTGCTTAAGTGCTGGCTGTTCTTGAATAGCTGTTTTAAATGACTGAGCTACTGTTCACATCCAACACTATTCCGTGTAAAGAGTCTCATGTATATTCCCATCAGGCCCTAAACCCTGCCGCTTTATTTTCTCAGAAGTCTTTTCCCTGGAGTGATGGGAGAGTGGCTGATAGTGTGCTAACACGGTTACGTTTTGCACAACAAATAGCTGCCCCCTTTTGCAAATAAACTTTCATACTAAGATGTTAAAGTTCTCAGGCCAGTCTGATGTTCCACGGGAATATAAGGTAAGAAAGAGGCAAAAAGGAAAAGAGGGAGCCTTACGGTCACTTTCCTAAGCTCACTGCCACGTGACTGATGGCAGGCTGAAAAGCAGAGTGTGGGGGTTTTCAGGCAAGGGTAGATTAATAATGACACGGCCTTGACTTCCCAGAGGCAAAGGTTATGAAACACTCCAGGGTAAGTGGCCTTCCAATTTCATACTCTCAGGGTGAATGACAGCAGCTGATGGTTTTTCTCTCAGAAACACTTCAATACTTACACATCCAGCTGCCACCTCCTGCCCCGGTTTCTGAAATTCATCTGAACATGTTTATTTCCCGAGCTTTTATGCCAGCTGGACCACAAAACATGGGGTGGATCTAGAAACCAATACACAGAGCCTAAGCAGGACTAGAGGTGAAGGACTGGACTGGCAGGGGAAACTCCATCTTAACACCTACACAACTAAGAGATACCCCAACACTCCCCCACAAATACACATAATATACTTCTCAATACAACCACCCTACCTATTCTCTACAATCTTTCAACTATGAGATCAGAATTAATCCTCTGGGGCCAGAAGGGTGCCAGTAACTTTAAAGCTACCCTAGAATTAGCAACCACCAGGAACTGTTTCTCCTCCTATCTTTACAGGACTTGAAGCCCCTAAAACACAGACAGCTTAGAACCAAACTTCTGAGTCACTGGCTCCCATCACTTTCTTTTTCTTGTCCAAATCAAGCTCTTTTCCCAACCCCCACTACCCTCCAACCCCAGAGGAGGTCGTCTCGGTCTTGCTCTAGCTGACTGCAAGACAAAGCAAGGCAAGTGGAGGAAATGAAGGCTTCACACTTGAGACCCCCGGAAACCAAGTTTCTATTAAAAATCCCCACCTCCCTCCTTTAAAAGCCAGGAAGCTGCTGCTTTTAAGGATAAGTGATGCAGAGCTTGGCATAAATGTCAAGAAATCAGTAGAGGAAAGCCAACAACTTTTGAGAGGTGGCAAATACTGTCTTAGCCAAAATATGCAGAAGAGTTACCTAGACCATTCAGAAATTTAGAACAAGTACTAGGAAAACAGATTATCTTCACCTGTAACATTTTACAATGCAGATTTCTAGCTTCACCCCAACCTAATAAATCTGAATCTCAAAAGGAAGAGCCTAAGGAGCTATATTTTAAAAAGGGTTCCCTGGTGACCCTAATGTGCAGCTATAGTTGGGAACAAGTACAAACACCTTAGAGGAAGTATAAAAAAAAAATCTCACCCAGTCCTGCTACTCCATGCCAATCCCCTACCGACAGCACTATGGGACAAGCAGGAAAGTTCATGCTTCTCACAAACAGCGTATCTCAGCTGCAGAGATGCGAAGGGGAAAAGCAAGCTATGAAGGAATTGCAGCTGGTTCTAAGGAGCACACCTGTCTCTGCCTTCCTAGAATTCAAAGAGAGGAAGAGAGACTACCAGATGAATTCAATACAGAAAATAACACTCAAAAACAAGGACCAGGGAACACCTCAGGTTATGTGGGACAAAAGAGGGAGGCAACTAGGTTGAAGCATGGTTATTTTTTTCTACAGAACTATACAAAGGAAGAGAGGGACTATCAATAAAATGGAGAACAGGTCAGTTTTGTGCTAAGGCTCATGTGTTTTGCTTTGTTCATTGAGAGCACTAAAGGGGTCCATCACGGAAGGCCTCTCAACTTAAAAGTTCTGTTTCATTTCAGGTGCTCTTCCTCCCCGACCACCTGACACCTGAGCATGAGCATGGGAGTGAGAATTCTGTAACTGCTTCCTCTACTCTATACCTCAGTATTAACTCCTCACCCAATAAATACTTTCTAAAATCCAGACACCAAGCATTTCAAACATAATCTCCTTCTCAATAAACACTAGGAATTTAAAGATTTAATATTTGATATGAACTCCAAATGTAAACACCCTGAAAAGATATTTCTGTTTCTGTCCTAAGAATTTGCTCAGGGGATAAGAAGGTAAGTTTGGTTAAAATACTGTTTTTAAAAATGTGAGAAGAGTAACAAAGAAATGAAATTGAATCCGTAATCAAAAAACTACCCAAGAACAAAACCCCCGGACCAGATGGATTCACCTCTGAATTCTACCAGACATATAGAGAAGAAATAACACCCATTCTCCTTAGTTTTCCAAAGAGTAACAAAGAAAAGTAAAGAGAGGAAGTTCTTAACAAGTGACCTCAGATATTAAAAACAGGGCATCTGCTAGTTTGCAAACATTACCACTAAGTATCGCCCTACAAAATATCTCCCAATCTGATGCCTTGCCTCATTCCTATCTCTAAAACACTACAAAATTTTGTCTGACCTATTTCAACTTTGCTATTTTTCTGAGTACATAAAAAAATGAACTATATGTAATCAAACCTTACTTGAATGGAACCCACATATATATTTTTTAATGTTACCTGTCCTTACCAATGTCATCCCGAAGAACAACAGTATTACTCAAGTATCAGCCTCTCAAGTATCAAAATACATCTTCAACACTCCTACAACTCTAACACAAGGAGACTTTGAACACGAAAATTCCACCCTCCCAAAAAACCTAGCAACACACACATGCCAAAAAAAAAGCCAAAACAAAAAAACACCCCACATTTTTCCCTCCCATTACAGATTCTGAAGGACAAATAGACTTGGATTCAGATAGTTAGCTCACATTTTACCATAGCTGGAAAGAGCATCTGACAGTAATCAGACAGGTATTGCTCTGCTTAGAAAAACCAGGCCAGCTACTGGTCACCCCAAAACTAAACATAAAACTAGACATACAACCAGATATAATGTGATTTACAGGTGGATTTTAAAAGTTATTTACCTTATGTACTAAGAATGGCACTTAAAACAAAACAAAACTCTGATACTCAAAAAATGATACCACCCCAAGAAGTTGGCCAGGAAAAACAACTGAAGGGATTTAAAAGTAAAACAGACTCAACAGAATCCAGCATTTCCCTCTTTTTCCAGGCTGTGTTTACTCTTGGGGCAAAGACTACAGGGGGACCACAGACAGGCATAAAACTTGTTTTTTATCAAAGTCATCAGTTCTGACATGTCAGAAGAAGGAATGCAAAGACATAAGTGGGGGAAGGGGTACAGAGCAGGCAAACAGAAAAGAGTCAGCTTTTCCCTTTACTACAAGCTTTTTTATTTCTAGTTCTTTGGGTTCAAATCCAATGAAAGAAAATAGAAAAATAAAATGAATTTGTATAAGATTCTAATGGCCTCAACCATGTACCTTAGGGAAGTATAACCCTTTATCAGAAACTTCCCAAAGGTCCAATTTATAGTAAACAGGGCAAACACCCGCCATAAATGCTGACATAGCATCAAAAATTTCATTTCACTTTCCCCAAATTTTAAAGCTTTTCCTCTTAAAGTATTCAATTTCTACTCCTAACATTTCTTGTCCAATTTTTTCCTCACACACAGCTAGGTAAAAGTGTGTGTTTGAGGGTTAGGAGAGAGTGGGAGGGCACAAGTAGTTGAGCAAAGAAAAACTTTACTCCTATTTTTCTAGTTAAAATTAGAATACATTTTCAAGAGCCCTGGGCAGGGAGAGAAAAATTCCATTATGCCTCTTTGCTTTCCCAAATTCCTATAGCCAAGTGGTTCGACAGCAGTTGAATGGCACACATAATGACATCGACTGGAACCATAATAGAAGGGAATGAGAAGAGCAGATTGGGGGGGGCAGGGGTGGAACAGAGGGCGGTGAAGATGTATTTGTGTTACAGACAAAAGACAAGTTCTGTCCCTCAGCAGGGACAAATGAAGAACCAGATGAGAGGATAAACTGAGGTCAGAGAGTTTTCCCTATTGTTTCCTCTTTAAACAGCTTCTTCACCACTCCCTCAAGATTTGTTCCAATGAGTGGGTGGGGAACAGCAGTATGTTTTTTTATTTTGGTATGATTAATATAAAATCACTAGATTCCCCCCTTTATCAAGTCCCCACCACATACCCCATTAGTCACTGTCCATCAGCAGAGGAAGATACTACAGAGTCACTATTTGTCTTCTCTATGCTATACTGCCTTCCCCATGCGGCCCCCCTACGTATGTGTGCTAATCGTAATGCCCCTTCTCCCTCCCTTCCCTCTCACGCTCCCCAGTCCCTTTCCCTTTGGTAACTATTAGTCTATTCTTGGATTCTGTGAGTCTTCTGTTTGTTCCTTCAGTTTTTGCTTTGTTCTTATGCTCCACAGATAGTGAAATCATTTGGTACTTGTCTTTCTCCACCTGGCTTACTTCACGGAGTATAATACCCTCTAGCTCCATCCATGTTGTTGTAAGTGGTAGGATTTGTTTTCTTCTTATGGCTGAATAAATATTCCATTGTGTATATGTACCACCTCTTCTTTATCCATTCATCTACTGATGGACACTTAGGTTGCTTCCATTTCTTGGCTATTGTAAATAGTGCTGCGATAAACATAGGGGTGCATCTGTCTTTTTCAAACTGGGCTGCTGCATTCTTAGGGTAAATTCCTAGGAGTGGAATTCCTGGGTCAAATGGTATTTCTATTTTGAGTTTTTTGAGGAACCTCTATACTGCTTTCCACAATGGTTGAACTAGTTTACATTCCCACCAGCAGTGTAGGAGGGTTCCCCTTTCTCCACACCCTTGACAACATTTGTTGTTGTTTGTTTTTTGGACGGTGGCCATCCTAACTGGTGTGAGGTGATATCTCGTTGTGGTTTTAATCTGCATTTCTCTGATGATTAGTGATGTGGAGCATCTTTTCACATGCCTGTTAGCCATCTGAATTTCTTCTTTGGAGAAGTGTCTGTTCAGCTCCTCTGCCCATTTTTTAATTGGATTATTTGCTCTTTGTTTATTGAGGTGCGTGAGCTCTTTGTTTATTTTGGATGTCAACCCCTTATCAGATATATCATTTATGAATATATTCTCCCATACTGTAGGATGCCTTTTTATTCTATTGATGGTGGCCTTCGCTGTACAGAAGTTTTTTAGTTTGATATAGTCCCACTTGTTCATTTTTGCTTTTGTTTCCCTTGCCCGAGGAGATATGTTCATGAAGAAGTTGCTCATGTTTATGTCCAAGAGATTTTTGCCTGTTTTTTCCTAAGAGTTTTACAGTTTCATGACTTACATTCCAGTCTTTGATCCATTTTGAGTTTACTTTTGTGTATGGGGTTAGACAATAATCCAGTTTCTTTCTCTTGCATGTAGTTGTCCAATATTGCCAACACCAGTTGTTGACGAGGCTGTCATTTCTCCATTGTATATTCATGGCTCCTTTATCATATATTAATTGACTATATATGCTTGTATTTATAACTGGGCTCTTCAGTCTGTTCCATTGGTCTGTGGGTCTGTTCTTGTGCCAGTACCAAATTGTCTTGATTACTGTGGCTTTGTAGTAGAGCTTGAAGTCGGGGAGTGTAAACCCCCAAGCTTTATTCTTCCTTCTCAGGATTGCTTTGGCTATTCAGGGTCTTTTGTGGTTCCATGTGAATTTTAGAACTATTTGCTCTAGTTCGTTGAAGAATGCTGTTGGTATTTTGATAGGGATTGCACTGAATCTGTAGATTGCTTTAGGCAGGATGGCCTTTTTGACAATATTAATTCTTCCTACCCAAGAGCATTGGATGAATTTCCATTTATTAGTGTCCTCTTTAATTTCTCTCAAGAGTGTCTTGTAGTTTTCAGGGTATAGGTCTTTCACTTCCTTGGTTAGGTTTATTCCTAGGTATTTTATTCTTTTTGATGCAATTGTGAATAGAATTGTTTTCCTGATTTCTCTTTCTGCTAGTTTATCATTAATGTACAGGAATACAACAGATTTCTGTGTATTAATTTTGTATCCTGCAACTTTGCTGAATTCAGATATTAGATCTAGTAGTATATGTGTTTTTATCTTAAAGAAGGCAGAAGACAAAAAAAGCAACGTATTTATTTTCAAATTATTAGGAATTAGAAGGGTATTTAAAGGACTGGTTAAATTTTGTTTTGGACCTAAAATGTTCCTAGAAATCCTGAAGACTATATGGAGCTGAGATTCAGTTTTTCCTGAATTTCATCCTCTTTGATAGCCACTTTCAATTGCTATCTCTATCTACCACATATATAACCGATTCTTATCGTCTTTTCTTGTTGTTTAATGTAAGTTAGAAGAAAACAATTCTGCAAATGGAAGAAGTAATTTTGGGAAAAATGACAATCTAAGATGAAGGGGCAGGTAAGTCCCCCAAAAGCCCTTGCTCAATGAAGTACAATGACGAGAAGGATTTACACTGAAGTTTTTTCCAACTATAATCCTACTATCTGCATTTTCCTTGGTCTTGTGGGGCCCCATGAGAAAGGGGAATAACTGAATTAAGTGTTGCATTTGGCCAAGTGACTGCTGTTTGAGTATATATGAATGGAAAAGAACTCAAACCTACTCAGCAGGCTACTTGTCCAGTTTATCCTGGGATCCAGATCTTCTACCACTACTACTTAAAAAAAAAAAATACTCTACCAAACTCCTCACCACAGCTATGGTTCCTCAGACTCTTACAGTTCCATGATAGCAATGTCCTGTGCATGGCCTCACAGTTCTTCCTTTAGAAAAAGGTCAGTATACACACCTAATTCTCTTAACAAATCCCAATTACAGACCCTCTGAGAAGGCTGGTGACCAACTTCTAAATCCTTAGTGTGAACTTCCTTCTCTCCACATCCCAGTGGCTAACTAACCTCTATACCAAAACCCACTGCTGAAAGGAAGAACTAAGAATTATTTCATTTATTTCAGATGGTAGAAGGGAATGTAGGTGGAATAAAACTGCCTTCCAGAAATGAATAAATGGAAACCAGCCCACCGTCAGTTAGCCACAATGAATTTCTATGCTAGAAGGCTCTGGTGCCCTCCCATACTTGGACTGGCTCTGTCCCAGCTCCTCTTTTGGCATCATAACATATTTCAGTGACAAGTTGCTCAAGAACAAGGCAGGTCCAATGTCTCTCTCTCTGAAGTGGTTCATCCCCAACCAATGGTGAGCAAAAACATGTATTGTACAAAAGGGCTCATGAAACTGGAACCACCGAAGAATCTTCTAGCTACCAGCCTCAACAAGATGATCAGTGGAGGAATATTTAGTTTGTTTTCAACATTTTTATATTCTAACACAGACCACCACTTCATCAGGGAAGAAAACTGAGAAAAATCAAAACATGAGAAAAATAACCTTCAGGGTTTACAGGCCTAAGATAACTTATTAGGACAGTAACCTACATGAAGAGCTCCAAGTAGGAAAACCCCAGTAATGTTCTACCAGAGAAATAAGGAAGACATACTAAAGTCAATAGGGTTAGAACATGCCTGTATTTCTACTACTAACATAGCAAGGGAGGGAGAAGAATATAAAATCACACTCTAGTTTTCTGTTTAGTGCTGGGGCTTGGGTTTTATTTTTGTTTTTTAAATACTTACCTAGCAGGATTTTCTGTAACTTCCTAACTTCCTAGGGTATCAAGTTTCACTTTCTCAAATGTGACAAAATTAGGGGGAAGGTGGGGGGCGGCGAGGGAAATCCACTGTAATTAATTAACTACATCAGTTAACACTATAACTCTAAGCCCAGACTTAGTTTTTACTAAAACTAATGTGCTTTGAATATCATATATTAACTGAGCTGGCTTCCCATCTACTCCCTTTATCCATCTCTCATTCCTTTCAGAGATGAGTTTCTTAGGTGTCAGGCCAAGTCCTTCAACAGGACTGACCCAAACACTGCTTCTCTTGGGAGACACGGAAAACTAACTGACAGAAAAACCAATCAGCCAAGCACAGAACTGAAAACCTAGCTGGTGATCAATCAGAACCAACCAAGCAGAGGTTATTTATCTGGGTTTTGTTTTGTTTAAGGGGGTGGGAGGTTTCTCAGCCCATAGTCACCATGAGGCTTATATGAGAAAAGGCATGCCATTCTATACTCAGCTGGCCCAAAGAGTTGGAAGGGACAATTTACAGCCCCTTGTGTAAAAAATGTCTATAAATGCCAGTGCCATTCTTTGCCCTGTCACTTCCCATTATCCTAAACCAACAGGATTCTATTCACTGAGACTTGAGCTGGAAACATGAACGGACAAGCCTTTCTTGGACAGGAGTAAAGAGGGAAGATGATTGAGTGGGGGAGGAAAGCCAGATTTCTTTAAGTTTCTGTGTGCTGCCTAATGTGTATAGTATACTAGTGAAGCTGAAAACTGAAATACATGAGCAGTCCTGCAAAAGTCAGCCTAGGAAGTATAGCAGAGATTTAGTGCCCTCAAACTGGTCATGTGCTCAAGTCATAAACCTAAAATAAGATTTGGTGATCAGATTGTGACCGTTAAAAAAATACCAGCTGTAAATACTACTGATCTATGCCTCACTTCCTCTCATACTCTTTTTCTCTTTTTTATACAACTGGTCTGCAGTGGAACCTACTGAAGAGAAGTCAGCAATCAATCAGGGCCTTAAGCTGAATCAAGTAAACAAACCCCACACAATGCAGACTACACGAAGTCGGTTTCCCATTCCCTGTTCAGGGTACTAGGATGAAGAAGAGGTATCACCACACCACCTGCTAACCTCCACTATCTGTACCACATCTAACCAGATGAGATTTGTACTTACAAAACTGTAAAACTTAAAGTCGGTGACCAAATTTTATAGGAGGGGCTATAATAAAACACAGAACCCCAGGAGAAGGTGGAGAGAGATGTGCTCACCTGGCTGTTACATAAATATAAATCTAATTATGTCACTAACCTTTGCCGAACAACCAAATACTAGGTGGCAAATCATTTCTGGTGATAGAGAACAGCTAAACACAGGACTCAGAATCAAGGAACTCTCACTAAGAATGTAGCCAGCTGCAATTTCAGAATTTGGGTCTAGAAAAACTAAATTCCAGAAAAAAAGCTACTTGAAAAAAAGAACACATCCTTTTCTTTTTTTTTTAATGTGATGTGTTTATTTTTTTAAATAGCTTATTTTGGTATCATTAATCTACAATTACATGTGCAATATTATGGTGATTAAACTGCCCCCTTCATCAGGTCCCCCCCACCAACCCCATTACAGTCACTGTCCATCAGCGTAATGAGATGCTATAGAATCACTACTTGCATTCTGAGTTGTACAGCCCTCCCCGTGCCCCCCCAACATTACATCTGCTAATCGTAATGCCCCTTTTTCCCCCTTGTCCCTCCCTTCCCGCCCATTTTCCCCAGTCCTTTCCCTTTGGTAACTATTAGTCCATTCTTGGGTTCTGTGAGTCTGCTGCTGTTTTGTTCCTTCAGTTTTTTTCTTTGTTCTTATACTCCACATATGAGTGAAATGATTTGATACTTGTCTTTTTCGTCTTGGCTTATTTCACTGAGCATAATACCCTCTAGCTCCATCCATGTTGTTGCAAATGTTAGGATTTGTTTTCTTCTTATGGCTGAATAATATTCCATTGTGTATATGTACCACTTCTTCTTTATCCATTCATCTACTGATGGACACTTAGGTTGCTTCCATTTCTTGGCTATTGTAAATAGTGCTGCAATAAACATACGGGTGCATCTGTCCTTTTCAAACTGGGCTGCTGCATTCTTAGGGTAAATTCCTAGGAGTGGAATTCTTGGGTCAAATGGTATTTCTATTTTGAGTTTTTTGAGGAACCTCCAAACTGCTTTCCACAATGGTTGAACTAATTTGCAGTCCCACCAGCAGTGTAGGAGGGTTCCCTTTTCTCCACATCCTCGCCAACATTTGTTGTTGTTTGTGTTTTGAATGTTGGCCATCCTCACTGGTGTGAGGTGATATCTCATTGTGGTTTTAATCTGCATTTCTCTGATGATTAGTGATGTGGAGCATCTTTTCATGTGCCTGTTGGCCATCTGAGTTTCTTCTTTGGAGAAGTGTCTATTCATGTCCTCTGCCCATTTCTTAATTGGATTATTTACCTTATGTTTGTTGAGGTGTGTGAGTTTATATATTTTGGATGTCAACCCCTTATCGGATATGTCATTTATGAATATATTATCCCATACTGTAGGATGTCTTTTTGTTCTACTGATGGTGTCCTTTGCTGTACAGAAGCTTTTCAGCTTGATATAGTCCCACTTGTTCATTTTTGCTTTTGTTTCCCTTGCCCGGGGAGATATGTTCATGAAGAAGACACTCATGTTTATGTCCAAGAGATTTTTGCCTATGTTTTTTTCTAAGAGTTTTATGGTTTCATGACTTACATTCAGGTCTTTGATCCATTTTGAGTTTACTTTTGTGTTTGCGGTTAGACAGTAGTCCAGTTTCATTCTCTTACATGTAGCTGTCCAGTTTTTCCAACACCAGCTGCTGAAGAGGCTGTCATTTCCCCATTGTATATCGAAGGCTCCTTTATCAAATTTAATTTACTGTATATGTTTGGGTTAATGTTTGGATTTTCTATTCCGTTCCACTGGTTTATGGGTCTCTTTTTGTGCCAATACCAAATTGTCTTGATTACTGTGGCTTTGTAGTAGAGCTTGAACTCAGGGAGTGTAATTCCCCGTTTTATTCCTCCTTCTCAGGATTGCTTTGGCTATTCGGGGTCTTTTGTGGTTCCACATGAATTTTAGAATTATTTGTTCCAGTTCATTGAAGAAAGCTGTTGGTAGTTTGATAGGGATTGCGTTGAATCTGTAGATTGCTTTAGGTAGTATAGCCATTTTGACAATATTTATTCTACCTAGCCAAGAACATGGGATGAATTTCCATTTGTTAGTTTCCTCTTTAATTTCTCTTAGGAGTGTCTTGTAGTTTTCAGAGTATAGGTCTTTCACTTCCTTCGTTAGGTTTATTCCAAGTTATTTTATTCTTTTTGAAGCCACATCCTTTTCATATCTCTTACTCCCTTTCATCCAGTTTTTCTCCCTCCACAGAGTCACTCTGAGACTGCTTGTATTCTACAAGAGCTAAAAAAATTCTGCGCTACACACACAGTGGTCTAGATATGTGGTCTGATAAAGGATTTCTATGTTATTTCCAAGTGTGAAAGCTGTGTGGGACATAGAAGCTAAACCTGAGCTGTCCAATACAGATGTGACTATTTAAATTTATATTAATTAAAAATTCAGTTCCTCAGTCACACAAGCTAATCAATAACCACATGTGGCTAATAACTACTATGCTACATAACAGATTATTCAATAAAAAATATTCTATAGAACACTTCCATCATCACAGAAAGTTTTATTGGACAATGGTGGACAGCAAAATATCAGCATTTTAATGGTTTATGGGGCAAGTAGAGCAAACTGTTAGAATCATTCTGAAAATCGGGCTTTATGATTACTGTAAATGGAACCTATATTCAAAGAAGACACCTCCAAGCCAAATAATCCTTGGAAAAAATCATATATAGTCTAGTATGGTATCATTCAAAATGTGGTTTGCCCCCTGGTGCTGATGCCCAAACTGTCTGTTACCCCTGTGTACTAAGTCCAGAAATTGAAAGTATTTTTAGAAACTTCCAGAGTAGCATGACATTGCTCTGACATTTTTGTATTTTACAAAAAGTACCACTCTGCAATGAATTTGGAAGTTTTAAAAATTAGTCCTTTGCCACTGAACTTGAGAAGTACTATGCTAGAGCATTATGTGACAAAGAATGTTATTAGAGAACAGGACCCTTAATCAGATTTCTGCCAATTATCGTTATCTGATTACAACCCATCAGAGATTTAAAATGGGAACTGAAATTTTACCGATTATCAATGTAATCACAGAAGTTAATTGACTCAAAGTCATAAAGCCAGTTGGCCAACAGAACTGAACTAAAAAGGAAAACTAACATTCATTGAGGGCCAAAGTGTCACTGTTATAATTTCAAATAACAGTTATTTACTCTTCACCTGGATTTTAGGTATTACCCCCCGTTTTATAAAATGAGGACCAAAGAAGATAAGTAATGTGTTCAAAGTTACAAAATTAATAATAAATGTATCTCTTCATATTTTACTCAGCCCCCCTGTGGACTAAAAATAAAACAGGTCAAATATGAAGATTGTAAGGAAGGGTAGAGAAAGAGAACATTATCCCTGTAATGAAATGCTACCAAAATAATTCCAGTGAACAGTAGCAACTGAGGGACAAATTCCTCTCCGGAATGTATATATACGAGCTAAGTAGTAGGAGATACGGTGTGCAATTTTTACAATTTTGATGGGACACAAAGACACAATTCTCTAGAAGAGTGAAGTTATTGCTGAGATTCTCAGACACACCTAACCCTTATATACAAAAGGAGACAGATGAGAACCAGGGCCACAGATCTAATAAGGCATCCTTCCCTGTGGCCATCTAGCAACATATACAAATGACTTTTGGCTTAAAATAATTCTTCCCAATTAAGCTGCATGCAGTTAAGAATTACATACTCTGCCCATCTCTCAACTCCTAAATCTTTTTTATTTTACACAAACAAGCAAATTCTCCTACTGATCATCTATGGTCTTAACATCAAGCTGGGCAAACAGACCTGGTGTTCTATTTCTGGTAAACATTTAAAAATGTGACCTAAAGGGAAGGAAGATACAGCATAGTTGTACACAAGATTATGAGTCCCACAGAGGCAAAACAAGTGGTTACTTTTTAGTGCTTAAGTTTTTTTCTTCTCTTGAGCAAAAATATAGGACAGTTTTTTCTAACTGATTTCCAGAGAGCTAAATGCTTCCATACTCCAGTGGTGAATGATTTTATGATGGTTTTTCTGGTTTGAGTCTTCCCTTTACCCTGCCACCACTGCAACAGCCCAAAACGCTCTACCATTCTCACACAACAGACAGAAGAGGCTACCGGGGCTAGCATTTTCTCCAATGTGCCTGGCAAAACTCTAAACACAAAATGCTCAGTAGGGCTGACTGCCCCACAAAGCATGGTGTCAACAAAGTCATCTTCTTTACAAACTAAGTAATACTAGTTAGCAGAGGAGCAGAGAGAATGAAATAACTTTCTCATTTTTGTTACACAGAACCTCCAAATTTTGTTTCTAGGGTCCTCTGACCTAAAGACAGGACTGTCTTCTCCTGATTATATAATTTCCATTATGCCTATATTAGAAGTCAAAGCAGATACAACAATTTTTTTTATAATTTATTGTGGTATCATTAATCTACAATTACATGGGCAATATTATGGTTATTAAACTACCCCCTTCATCAGGTCCCCCCCACCAACCCCATTACAGTCACTGTCCATCAGCATAGTGAAATGCTATAGAATCACTACTTGTCTTCTCTGAGTAGATACAACAAATTTTAACATCACTGAATTCGACATCTTAACCAAGAGGAATACAGGCCATGCTCTAATAGCCTGGGTGGAAGTTATGAAAACAATCTGTGGAAAGAAGCAATTAGCTTTGTGAAACAATCCCTATAATGTAATCAGCAGTCAGTGAGGGGAGGTGACAGTCAAAGGATTTTGTGAAACCAAGTGCTGAATGGCCAGCTACAATCTCAGGACAGCCATTTTCAACCTATGTAACCCTCAAGCTGCTTCCCACATTGCAAAAACAGTACCTTACCCTTCTGGAGATTGAAGAGACATTCAAACCAAATCTTTGAGCTCTTTCCTTTAGTTTATCCAGGTTAACCTACAAAAACATAAGGGAAAAAAATGTATTAAAAAGAAAAAGAACCAAAAATACATAAGGCAGAAACTATGATCCAAAGCTAAGCATTCAAATAAGCCTGTAGCATCAAAGATACCATATGTGCCAAATTATAAAACTAAGCAGAACCATCCATGCTACTAATTATTAAAAGGCCTCTTCTGGAATGCAGTGAAAGATTCCGCCCTTCCTCCTTCATTCATCAAAGGTGGCAAGAACCTAAGGAGGTTTAAGATCAAAGTGGGCCAAGCACTATTTGAGAAAGCAAACACCTAAATCATCACCTCTAAACAAGTCCATCATTCACAACCCCAAATCACTAATTCCTATACAAAGTTTCTGCAACTAGTTCTTAACTATTTCCTAGCAAAGAGGAACTATAACTACAGCTCTTCCTCCTTCAGAAGACAAATCTGCCATCAGATTCCAACTCAATTTCCTTCCTTCCTTTTTCTTGGAAGCCTTGATATATAAGACTTATCATAAAGATATTTGGGACATTTCCACTATTACTACTACTAGAACATTTCACCTTCACTTATCAATATTCAACTATAACTCCAAGAGCAGGATTTCATAAAGCTGAACGTATTTCACCACACATTTGTTTCCATTTTCTACACATGCCAACTAATCACCATGTTCAGAAGGCATCTTATTCTACCAGTCTTTATTCTCTGACATCATATTGGTTATGTAGTGTTTAAAAATACCAGTATCTACAAATGAAACATACGTTGTTTCCACAGATTCTCTTGTGGTAATTAAGAACTACACATCATCCAAAGCCACTGGACAAGGCCTAAACTCCTGTACCATAAAAGAGTTAAATGGATGATCCTCTAGCTAACAAGATCTATTTTCTCAAGAAGAATGGAAGGAAAATGTCTGTAGTGACTTTGAAGATGTGGTAATTTTCCTGACCTCTCAGTACCTCCAACAATTCTTTTTATTTTGGACATAAAACAATGTACTGAAAACAAATGTCAGCAAACACATATCATCTAGGGCACATATCATCTACAGCTTTAAAACTATAGAGTTAAGATTTGGCTCTCAAGATATAAAGAAAGATTTCTTACCATAGGCTTGGTGTCAGATGAGAGACCTAAAGAAGCAAATAGAAGTTTTATTTAATATTTTTTTTAAGTCATAAAGTTGACAGTCTTTAAGTCAAATTAGACAGCATAGAAATAGTATATAGTACAAATTTCCTTTATCTTCTGATAAGAAAGAAAAGGCAGAGATTGCATCTAAATATGATGTCTGCATTCACTGCTGACGGGAACACACAATGATACAGCCACTTTGGAAAACAATTTGGCAGTCCCTCAAAAAGTTAAAACATAACTTATACCATGACTTAGCAATTCCACTACTAAGGTATATACCCAAGAGAAATGAAAACATACATCGACACAAAAACTTGTGTATGAACATTCACAGCAACATTATCCACAGTAGCCAAAAAGTTCAAACAACCCGAATGTCCATTAACTGATGACTGGATAAATAAAATGTGGTATACCTACACAATGGACCATTATCCAACAACAAACAGAAATGAAGGACTAATACGTGCTACAATATGGTTGGGCCCTGAATACATTATGCTAAGTGAAGCCAGTCACAAAGGACCACAAATTGTTTGATTCCATTTTTATGAAGGCAAATTTACATAGAAAAATTAGTGGTTACTTTGCTGGGCCTGGTGGGGAGTGAAGGGAACAACTGCTAACTAGTACAGGGTTTCTTTTTGGGGTTATATATGTCCTAAAATTAGACTGATGATAGTTGCATAAAACTGAACTATTGCTTTGAATGGATGAACTGTATGGTATATAAATTTTATCTCAATAAAGCTGTTTGAGAGAGAAAGACATATCTGGACAAAAGAGCAGGCTACTGTCAGTAAAATTATGGCCTCTTAAAAGCCAATGTTCTGTCCTGAAATTATCACTAAGAAATAGGTAGTACATTTGACTGTAGGTCCAAAGCTAATCTAGTCAGTAATTATTTACTTAGAACTTTTCAGAATTTTATAAACAGTCTCTGTAATTGAGTCCCTAACTCTCCACTGTGAACATTCAGGTATGGATCGAACTTTTACCACAACCCATGTGAGAGGACCTGCTAGGTGCTTTCAGGTTTTCACTCATAAAACAACACTTCCTTTAAAATTTTGCCAAATTCTATTCTTTTAAAAGCTATCAGTAGTTATAGGATGTCAGGATTACATGAATAACACTGCAAATGTTTTATTTTATTCATCAGGTTTCCTTTTCAGACTAAGTATTAATTTTAACTTTTGTCTTTCCTCAAACAGCACAATCTAATGTCTTTAAAAATTTTTGTTGTACCATCACCAATCCTGTCATCTCTCTCTTGACACCACTAAAAGCCAGAAAAGATCGTTTCCAAAACATATACTGATAGTGGTCAGAATTCTACTGGTCTTTTAAAAAGCACAGCAAAAGCCTACAAGATCTTTGAAGAACACTTTCTTAACCAACTTGGAACTGCTGACAGGTCACTGGGAAGAATGAATTGGTTCAGGAGACTACATTTAAACTTTAAGTCTCTGAGAACAGGGACTATGTTCTTTTTAAAAAATAACATTTTTCTCTAATTTATTATAAAATATATTATTCGTTGTAGGAATTTTTAAAACAGACAAGCAAAAAGGAGCCACTTGAAATTCCACCAAGCAGCGATGACGCATATTAACAATTTAGTGTATATCCTTCTAATCTTGTTTCCTATCCATACATGCACATGTATTACTAAACGGGGAACACACTGCTAACATAATTTTATAGCTTGCTCTCTTTACTTAATGTCTTTGTCACTTAATGACAAATATTCTTCAATAAAATTTTTAACATCTGCACGGTCTTCAAATGGTACACATTTATTTAACCAATTCTCTGTCGTATATGCCATTGTTTCCAATTACTGATCACCATAAATAATACTGTGATAATACTTGTGTCTACATCTTTAAGCATATCCTTGTAAATTCCTACAAGTAAGATTGTGGAGGCAAAAGATACTCTTTTCCCTTTACCAATTGCAGGAGGTACCCCTCACACCAGACAGGTATACAATAATTATACACTGATCTGAGACATCAGAGTAAGTCAGCTAAGTGCTAGAAACATGTCTGAAGATGTCCAAGACAAGGAAAACAAACACTGGCACTCCCTATTGTCTCCGGGCTTCAGCGCTCTCCCTTAACTGCCCAGGATGCTTATGTACAGTTTTATGGAAAGCAGAGCAGTGAACCTTATCATCTCTCAATGACTTTTAGAGTAACAAGTTTACCTCAGTTTGGAGAAACACAATCCATTGTGCCAGAAAAGTAAGAATATAAAGAGAACTTTCTCAAAAAGTCTCTGTATTTTTACCTTTTGATGGAACTGAGGAAATCCCAAATCTGTAGAAAGAAAAACAAGCTGAATTTTAGGAAGCTGTTCACACTCTTGGTTGTCTGTCTCCGTGTCAAGTGTACATATGGCACTTCTTGCTTGTGATCTCAAGCCTTGCAATCATTAGCTAATTCTAACAACCCCATGAAAGAGGTTCAGTTTACTCTTTTTCTCACCAAGAGTTCAGAGCATAAGCTAAAAGGAAGCCTTATCAGAACTGGGAGTAGCAGTCAGTTCCTGACTTTTACCTATTATAAAAACTCTGCTTAATAATAAAAACCCAATCTACAGCTACTATATCCAAATCAGCCGAGATGTTCTGAACAGATCCCAAAGAGTATTTCTTTTCAGCAAGGCCTCTATTTTGCTTAAAATCAGCAACTGTATTTAAAACTGAGGTTCATACCCTCTCATCTTTCTACTCTTTCACCATCTTGAGTCCAGAAGACTGGGGATACTCACCTAGCTGCCCGGGCAGCTTTCTTGCTCTCCAAGCTCACAGGCACATTGAATCGTTCAGCTCTCTTCTGCATTCTCTACAGGATAACACACAAATGAGGGGGAAGAGAAAAATTCAATTTCTGGTTTCCTTCTTTTAAGAGGTAAGTTGTTTGTGTTTCTCTTTAGAACATCAACAGTGGTTTTTTAAAATCTAAACTGAGAATACTGACAGTCCTAGAGGTTATCAGGTTGTATCCATCTTAGGACTTGACTTAACAGTCATTTCCAGAAGGCAAACACAAAACAACTATTATTACATTCATATTCATGTCCTCAAAAACAAAAGGAAAGGAATAAAATAAAACCCAGATTCTGCACAAAGCCAAGACAAAAGCTGTGTTTGCTTGACCTTTGAAAAGGGATCAAAGGAACAGCTTGGTTCCAACACTAGTGGTACTCTTTCAGTTAGAAATGAGGCAGTGTTGTCCTATGCCATTTCTACTTTAAAAAAGGTAAAAAAAGAACACAGATCTCAACTGGAACTGAGTT
Source organism: Smutsia gigantea (assembly GCA_032199065.1). Classification (NCBI taxonomy): domain Eukaryota; kingdom Metazoa; phylum Chordata; class Mammalia; order Pholidota; family Manidae; genus Smutsia; species Smutsia gigantea. The sequence goes on from JAVSCE010004309.1 coordinate 398,392, forward strand.
TCAGAGATCTCGAGACAGAATCCAGAGAAATTTCAACCTCACCAGCCCCCAAGTAGTAACTCAAGAGTGGTATTTTCCCTTGCTACTTTTCATCTCTTCCAAGATACCCTCCCAAACTCTAATCCTAGTTTGTAAACACCTTAAAGAGAGTTAGCACTAAGGCCATAGTACTATATACAAGAAGACTAAGGCTTCAAAGGTGATTTCAAAGGCCCAAATATTTTCCCAAATATAGCTGGTGGAAAAAATGTATCCATACCAAAATCTGTAAACACCAATTTTATGCCTGTGAGTCAACTTTTTCGAGTGATAATACAGATAGAATAAAGGTTAAGAAACAGAGAAAGAGAGAGAGAGAGAGAGAGAGGGCCTGCTCTTATAACAGGGAGCATGCCTACCTCAGTCTGTGGTATTTCAGATGTGATTTTTACCACTTTCTTCTCTGCCGCCCTGGAAAACAAGAGATTTAAAAAATCCAGAAAGTGGTATTCTAAACCAAAACCTTAGAACTGTATAATAACTCCCATGAATTATGTCCTCTGTCCCATATCTTTCTGCCACCCCTTAGTCCAAACAAACACGAAGCCCATTAGAACCTCAGCTCCTTGAACTGTCTGTCATCTATTGATAAAAGTTCAAATAACAGATGAAGCCACTTTGCTGAAATATAAGAAAGTAATCTGGAAAGAAGTATGGTTAAATGTAACCAGGCTGAAGGGAAACACTCAAAGGACACCAGAAACCATTTCATGTATTTTTAGGAACTTTAAATTTACTTTTCGACTAATGACTTATTCCTCATTCGTTTAGGTATCAGCTCTCATCACAACTGCAATTAATGACTGCTCTCCAAGCTCTGGTTTACTTCTTTCAGAAATCCCTTATTTCTCCCATGGGGACTGTAGCTCCAGCTGGAACAGTCCAAGTGGGACAAATAAAAATGCCAAAAGGAGTGGGAAGAAAAAAGGCTAAGGGGAGTCTGAATTAGGAAAACATGGTAAGTCACTAGTCAAAAGGTTTAAGAGAAACAAAAGAGGGGGGACGACAGGGGCGGGAGACAAAGTTCGGAAGTACCCAGGATAAATGGAAGGGCATTAACCCTCCACCAAACAGCTCCCATAAAACTGTGGGTCATAACCAGCCTCATTAAGGTCCCTCATTTAGAGACATGGGCGGCTTTTGTTCCAATATCCCGGACACTTTTCCCATTTGATGCTCTGAAAGGTAGTAATGGCTTAATGGCATTTTCAGAGGAAGCAATTCTGAAAACAGGAACTCACTCTCTTCTCCATCCTTTTGTTGGCAGTCCCTGGACTGACAGACAAGCAATGGGTGCCCCCTGCTGACCACAACTAAGTCCTACAATATTTAACTGCCTTGCCAGGGTGGGGAAAATCAAACTAGACACATGTCTATTTTTGGAAAACCTCAAGACAAAGATAAAACAAGGGAACCTCCTTTTGACTGTTCAAAGGACCTAAACTAGCCCCGAATAGTCTGACTTTTAAAGAAATTTCTGAATAGTTCCCTTCTCCTGGTCATCCTTCCTTCCCCAACCCTCTCTGTCTTGTTCAGGAAGAAAAAGACACTGAATATGTAATGTTTTACTTGAAGTCCACTGCCATTAAGAAAGCAGAGCTCTCCACCAAGCCCCAGCTAATGACTTCCTCCACATCCCATCTTGAAGCACAATCACTGCAGGGTACCCTCGTAGCAGAAGGGAACCCCAGAGAAGAAGCTTCCCTCCACTCGGTCCCAACTCCCTCTGGCACAATTAAGCTCAAGCAATAAATACACATCACATTCAGGGACTCATAGGAAGTCTCTTCTTTTCACTGAGTATCTCTTCTATCCATAGGTACATACAAACACTCTCCAAACTACAGGGGCCCAGAACCCTTCTGTACATACTTTAGTCTAACCACTGCTATCTCTCTGAAAAGCAAAATCACCACCTTCACACATGTACTCTTAATTTCCTTGTTTAGAAATTAATAAAATTAAAACCCTCTAAACAAGAGAACTGCATATTTTACATGTTCTAAGGATAATGAACTTGTATAAATTTTCAAACTTCATTATTTTTAAGCCACTCAAGCCAATTATCACTCCATTTACCTGAGCTTCCTTCTTGCCCCAGAAGTCCCCAAAATATCTCTATTTTAAAGCTATCCCAAAAGGCATTTTCTCAAGGCATTATCTCTGAATATAACTCTATGATGGCAGATAACTAAATGCCTTTAGAAAGCAGCAATGTCAGACAAAAATCTAAGAAAATATTAAATGCACACCCTGAGATGCCGCAAACCCACTACTAAGAATTTATCCTGTGGGCATAAGGACATGCAGCATGGCGATTTTGTTATTATGAAAAATCGAAGTGCCTGCCAACAGGAAACTGGTGACATTACGGTTCATCTATACAATGGGGTACTACTAGTTGATAGAATAAGGCTATAAATTGATAACTACTAAATCTGGGAGACAAGTCCACTATACTAGTCTCATAACTTTTGTATATACTTGGCAATTTCCCACAATAACAAGCTAAAAAAAAGAGACCTACCACTTATAAGGATAATAATCCCTATTTCATAGGATTGGTGAGGATTAAACAATCCTCACAGAAAACACTTAGGATCTCACCTAGTATGTAACTACCATTTAATTATGACATTATGTGATGATATAGAAAGCAACAATATGTAGTATTTCTATGTATGCATCTGTATATACATACACACCCCATATAAATAATTGCAAAAGAATATGTTGAAAATATCTGGAGAGTCAGATGGGGGTGGAGAAAGGGTACTGAATTTTCATTTCCAGACTCCTCTATGTGCTGTTTGACTTTTTACTTGTATATTTATTGCCTTTTATAATCAAATGCAATACAGCTATGAGGAACAAAAATGTTAAAAAAAAAGACTTCAACTGTTTTTAATGTGTGGGAGTATAAGACAGCCAGACACTTATGGAAAGAATCCCATATAAAAGATGTTTATGAGCAACTTTATGGGATAGTTTAAATAAATCAAGTTCCACTTTCCACTCTAGTACTTTGTCCTCCCCTCCTCCACTGTCAATCAAAAAGGAAGAGAGAATACAGTGTTGAGAGACATAACCTCTGCTCAGCACCCTCCTCCTGTACAAAATTCTTCATATGCAGAGAATCATCTATTATGGTGATGCATCCAAGGCTAGGAGAACTAAACTTGTCAGTGCTTGATATCCCCTGGTCCTGATTATGTAACCTCTATTATATAACACAGAGACAAACTACTTTGCTTCATTGAGACCATATAGTTGGAATGAAGTAGAGTCTTCTGAAAATGTATGATCTAATAAGAAAAAAGCCAATGGGAATGTGTAAGAGGCAAACAGAGTGAAACACTACACCCCCTAAACACCAGAACTGTCTGCTCTGTACTAAGATTATAAAAAGAGATAGTTACACATCAACAGTTTTTTCAGGGGGTTCTTCTTCTTTGACAGGCAGTTCTATGGGCTTTGGTTCTTCTTCCTAAAACCAAACGAAACAGGACAGTTAACAAAGTCAAAAGTACATATCTGTGAATAGAAGAATATGAGAACTCCAAAATGAACCAGTCTTTCAAAGCCTTCCTCTCCCCAAGGCTCCCTTAATGAGTTAGCATTTAAGCCCTCTAACACTGATGTTACTCAATATGGTCGAGATAATGGCACACTGCCAGGCCAGTGACTAACCTTACTCTCCAACTCACCTCTGTTTCATCTCCCAGTACATCTTCTTCATTTGCCTCCTCTTCAGCTAAAGAATATTAAAATATTCAGGTCAAGCCCTGGTATAAAACCATCTTGATCTCTGTACTCAAAGCTACAGTTGTAATAATTTTGCTTTCCCAAAATAAAATTCAATATTGAAGACAGACTGATGCTTAAAATTTGCTCCACATGAAGACAGACTATCAATAATACAAAGCTGAACTCCTGTGAACTAAATGTGATGAGATCAAATTATAACATTAATAAAAAAGTAATGTGGGAGAGTATCTTTAAGGTTTAGTAGTGAGGAAGGATTTCTTAAAAAAAAAAACAACCAAGAAACAAAAGTAATATGCAAAAAATGCAGATTTTTCAATACTAAGGAAAAACAACATGGAAAAAGAAATGACAAAGAAGACATCTGTGTCTAAAAACTAACAAGGGAATAGTTACTAGAATATAAAACAAATGCCTGCAAACTAACAAGTGAATGATGGAAACTCCCAATAGAAAAACAGGTAAAGGACAACTCAAAGAACCATGAACAACACAAGAAATGTTTATAAACTTTTAATAATTAGAGGGATATAAATTCAAACAACAGATTAGCAAAAATTACACTGCTAGATAGGGTAGTGCCAAGTTGGGTTTGTGGAGGAGATACAAGGACCCTCATGCACTGATGATCAGAGTGTAGATGTACAGAGCAGTTCTGAAAGAAATTTTAGTACTACTCAGTCATCTTAAATACATATTTACGAATAGGTATTAACCAACAATTCTATTGCTAGGTATATACCCCAGACGGACTCTCACACAGTATTATAGGGGACATGACAGAGTAGCTCAGGAGGCAATACAGGTGTTTGTCCTGGGTGAATTAAGTACAATCTGGTGGATTCCAGGCATCATAGAATGCCGTGCGGAAATCAGAACCAACAGTCTAGATGTCCACACAGCCACAGGCCACATGAATATATCTTTAGAAAGACACAGTGTAGTTGACTCTTGACCAATACGGGGTTGAAATGCACAGGTCCACTTACAGGTGAATTTTTTCAATACTAATATTACAAGGTTTTTTGCAGATATGCAAGAAGTTGCAAAAAAAATTTCTCTACCTTACTTTAAGAACACAGTAAATAATACATATACAAAATGTGTTAACCGACTGTTTATGTTATCAGTAAGGCTTCTGGGCAAGAGTAGGCTATTAAATTTTAGGGGAGTCAAAAGTTATACATGGATTTTTTTACTGAATGGGGGACGGTTGCCTTTAACCTCAACATTGTTTAAAGGTCTCCGTACTCAGCGAAAAGTGAGAAACAAAGTTAAAGCTATGGCCTCATTGTCAATTAAATAAAAATGTTGTATAACAAATAACACTACATGGTTTACAAAGATCAAGACAACAAATATGTATCAAACACATTAGAATGGTTGCCTAAGGGAGCTGGAGTGAAAGGAATGGGAATAAAAGGGAATAAATAAATAAATAAATAGAGAAGGGATTTGTACAACCTGGGATGACAATGTGCCTTAAATGAAGTTGTTTGTGTGTTTGTTTTTAAAAAGGTGGAATCAGAAAATGTCAGAGCTAGAAGGAACCAGAGATTACCTGGGTTCATAGATTTCAAGAGCGGAGACACCTGTTTCATAGATCAGAACAGACACTTAGCCATGAAAACAGTGACTACTTAAAGTTTTCTAGTAAATTACTGGTGTAAGAGGACTCAGAATTCCAATCTTCCAATTATCAGTCTAATGATACTTATTTTGCCATACTTCCTTTTAAATAACTCGCTGAAATAAAATTAGTGTCTTAAAAGGGTGGTGGGGGAAGGTTGTTTCTTTGTACTATAACCACTGTTTTGTATGACCAGGAGCTTTCTTGATACAGTTACTTAAGAGCTTACATCACCAACAACCTCAAGAAAAAGAAGAAATTTTCCATACGGCAGAACATAAAAATTATTCCCCTCACTCACATCACTCTTCCCTCTACAAAGCACTCACCATGCTCTTCAAGATATGCTTGGAGTCTGTTGATGAGATCTTGTTTTATTCCCTTGGTCTCCAAACCACGAGCAAGACATTCCTGCTTTAGTTCAGCCAGCTAAAAAAGAAGAATAAAGCTTTTCCTTAGTTAACAAAATGAACGTGGTAGGAAAAAAAGACAGGCAGTTTTCTCAAGGAAGAAAAAGAGAAGAAAGGTCTCAATCCCAAACTACTGCTCTTAATCCTACCAAGTCTCTGGATCCACAAAGACAGCCCACTTCCCCTAACAATATTCTAAGACATGGTGAAGAATAAACATCCTATTTTAATAAAATTCTGATCTATTCAAGCAACTGTTTATTATTACAACTCTTTAGCTATTTCTGAGATGGAAAAAAGTGTTCTCCCCCCACTTCCCAAAAATGACTGTACCAGCTAGTACTACAAAGAAAAAAATGAATCTTTAAGTAGAAAATCTAATTACCTAAAATCAGATTAATTCCTCTTACTATCTGTTATCCCAGTACTGCAATCTATCATAAACAAACATACAAGTCTGGGAATAAAAGGTAGGGAAGTTAGCTGCTTAACGTCAACAATGAGTGAATAAAAGGATCTCTGTCAAAAATGGAAAACTACCCAATGGCATGCCAGAGTTCTAATGATGACTTTTAAATCAGTTGACTAAACATGTAACAGGTATGTTTATTAACTTTGTACACAATAGAATTGATGGATTACTGACAGACTAAGCTGGGCAAGGGGCTGGGAGGCAGTGATACTCATGGAGAACAATTAACTAAAATGAAGATTCAATCTGGAGAGAATAAGGTTATCACTATAAAGTATTTCACTTAGATTCAAAGCTTAAATTGTTCAAAAACCAGATGAGCAAGGGCTGGCAACAGTAACTCAACAGAAAACCACCTCAGTTGTAAGCCAAAGAGGGTGAACAGTATGATTTGTTACCAAAGTAATTCTTGGTTATGAGTGACTGAAAAATAGAATTAAATTAATTACACCGTTATTAAATGATGTAATATCCTTACTGGGTTCTATATTCCTATTTTAAAAAGCATAATAATGCTGATCCAAGAAGAGTAAGCAGGAAAAGGAAGGCTCCAGATACCCTCTATGCAGATCAGGCCAGAAATAGACGTTTGGCCTGAAAGAAGAAGACTTTATTGGTTTTGAAGTACAGATCAAGACCAACCAAAATAAGTTAAAGCAGATTCCTACAGAAGAAAGTATTTCACAACTAAGGGAATATGCTAGGCATCTCTAGAAGGTTTACAATCAAGTGAGCATTTAGAAATGGAGATGAGAGCATTTTTCCCCCCACAATGACTGGGCAGGAAGGCAGAAGACTACGTAGAGAGTCTTCTTTCTTAAGAAACCAAAAGCACCCTCTGTTGAGAAACACGGTAGGTGATCACCCATGAAGTGTGGAGTGGCTGCATAGCGTAAGAAGGCCTCTGAAATCAGACTACCTGGGTTCAAATTACAGCTTTACTTTTTATAGCTGTGCTACCTTCAGTGAGTAACTTAACCTCTCAGTGCCTATTTCCTAAGAAGTGGGGATAATGCACCAGTACCTACACCACAGGACTGTTATGAAGATTAGGTCAGTAAATATTTGTAAAGTATTTAGAACAGTGCTTGGCAGCTAGTAACTCTATAACACTTTGTGTTAGGCACAGGACAAAGGATTACACAAGATTACTATCACTGCTTCTTGGATTTCTGAATTTCACTGATCAATATAAAAATTGGTAGACTGATAGGGCTGCCAACTTTTTTAATATCCCAATGAAGTCATCAACTGATACTTTCGTAAAAAATAATAAAAACCAGTTACTAGAAAACTGACCATACACTTGGATGAAGCAGTGGTGTCTGCTATAAAAGTTTCTAAAAACTTACTCAACTTTTTTTTACTTATCATCACTAACCATTAACAGTTCACAGCCCACCTGGCCTGGAGACAGATCACATCCAGAACAGTATGAATTTACACACTAAGTGATCTGTAACGTCCATTTCTTAAGAATATTGATCTGGACAGATTAAAGATGATGGCATGAGAGGTGAGACACAGGCTACTTCCTAAAACTGCATATAATATGAAAATATAATTAATACAACTAATCCTGAAAGAGCAACAGGAAAGAGGACTGTGCCAGGATGCATACACCTGGAAAAAAGAGCAGACCTCACAGAACAGGGTAATGTACCATGGCCCTGGGGGACCCAAGCACTTCCCCCACCCCAGCTCACTGGCAGGAGGAAGAGAAACAGAGCATGGAGGGAGTGGAGGCCTGGGACTGCTGAATACCTAACTCACAGATCTGCTCTGGGAGCACAAACCTACATTTCATGCTGCTTGCATGATACACTCATGATTACGGGGTTGGACAGCTAAGACAGGCAGAATTCCTGGAGAGACTGAGATTCCAGCTGCTTGTGGAAAGCAGGGATTCATATCCGGCTGCTCTGAGACAAAAGAAAGGTGGGCAGTCTGAGAGACTTCCTAACAAGGAAGCCCTTAGCAAAAGGGCTGCTAAAGGGGCAAGGATTGCACAGAGCTTGCTGCTCGGGAGAGAGGACAGGTAGAAAAAATTGTCCGTGTGCACTCTGCCCAGCAGGCTGGGAGCTTTGCCATATAGACTCTCATATTTAAGTAGGAAAAAGAAATCTTCCTCCTTAGATGATCTTCAGGTGCTCCAGCTCCCTGGCTGGCTATGCAGCTCCAAGGACCCCCTCCGTGATACGCAGCCTACTGCATCTTTCTGACAGCCAGCCCCACCTGGCTCGCAAAGCGGCAAACCCTACCCTGGCATTAGGCCAGCCAGAGGGAAGATCTGTCTACAGCAACTACAAACGCAAGGCATAGAGGCTTATACCTGTGTACTCAGCCCACTGGTTCAGGCAGTGGAGACAGGCATACCAGCCAGGAAGCAGGAAAGAGCTCTTTCCTACCACCAGGCACCAGTAACACTCCCCTGCAATGCCTAACACTGCTTCAGGGGCTGAGCAGCTCCAGGCAGTAGAGTGTCTGGGCGCTACAGGGCACCATATACAAATATGAAACGCCAAAGTATTCTGGATCAGAGTAAAATTATTAATACCACACCTGAGAAAGATTTAAATGACACTGACCTCATGACTCTTCCTGAAAGGGAGTTCAAAATAAAAATCATTAACATGCTCATGGAGGTACGGAAAGATATTCAAGAACTCAGAAATGAATTCCGGTCAGAGATCCAATCGTTCAAAAGCACAATGGAGGGTATTAAAAGAAGATTGGATAAGGTGGACGAGATGATAAATGAAATAGAAACTAAAGAACAGGAAAACAAAGAAGCTGAGGCACAGAGAGAAAAAACGATCTTTAAGAATGAAAGAATATTGAGAGAACTGTGTGACCAATCCAAAGAGAACAGTATTCGCATTATAGGGGTACCAGAAGAAGAAGAGAGAAAAAGGAATAGAAAATGTCATTGAGGAGGTAATTGCTGAAAACTTCCCCAATCTGGAGAAGGAGATAGTCTCTCAGGCCATGGAGGTGCACAGATCTCCCAACACAAGGGACTCAAGGAAGACAACACCAATACATATAGTAATTAAAATGGCAAAGATCAAGGATAAGGACAGACTAGTAAAAGCAGCCAGAGAGAGAAATGAGATCACATACAAAGGAAAGCGCATCAGACTATCATCAGACTTCTCAACAGAAACCTTACAGGCCAGAAGGGTGGCATGATGTACATAACGCAATGAAGCAAAAGGGCCTTGAACCAAGAATACTTTATCTGGCAAGATTATCATTTAAATTTGAAGGAGGGATTAAACAATTTTCAGATAAGCAAAAGCTGAGAGAATTTACCTCCCACAAACTGCCTCTACAGTGCATTTAGGAGGGACTGCTATAAATGGAAGTGTTCCTAAGGTTTAATAGGTGTCACCAAAGGTAATAAAACCACAGTAAAGAAAGTAGAACAGCTAATTACTAAGCAAATGCAAAAATTAAAATAACGATCTCCAAAGTCAATCAAGGGATAGACAATGAGTACAGAATATGATACCTAATCTATAAAGAATGGAGGAGGAAGAAAAAGGAGGAAGAAAAAAAAAGAACCTTTAGATTCTGTTTGTAATAGCATATTAAGTGAGTTAAGTTAGACTCTTAGAGAGTAAGGAAGTTAACCTTGAACCTTTGGTTACCATGAATCTAAAGCCTGCAATGGCAATAAGTACATACCTATCAATAATCACCCTAAATGTAAATGGACTGAATGCAACAATCAAAAGACAGAGAGTCATTGAATGGATAAAAAAACAAGACCCATCTATATGCTGACTACAAGAGACTCACTTTAAACCCAAAGATATACACAGACTAAAACCGAAGGGATGGAAAAAGATGTATCATGCAACTAATAGGGAGAAAACAGCAAGAGTTGCACTACTTGTATCAGACAAAATAGACTTCAAAACAAAGAAAGTCACAAGGGACAAAGAAGGACATTACATAATGATAAAAGGGTGAATCCAACAAGAAGATATAAACATTATAAATATCTATGCACCCAACACAGGATCACCTACATATGTGAAACAAATACTAACAGAATTAAAAGGGGAAATAGAATGCAATGCATTCATTCTGGGAGACTTCAACATTCCACTCACTCTGCGGTCAACCAGACAGAAAATAAGTAAGGAGACAGAGGCACTGAACAACACAACAGAACAGATGGACCTAACGGACATCTACAGAACTCTACTCCCAAAAGCAGCAGAATACACATTCCTCTTAGGTGCACATGGAACATTTTCAAGAATAGATCATATACTAGGCCACAAAAAGAGCCTCAGTAAATTCAAAAAGATTGAAATTGTACCAACCAGTTTCTAAGACCACAAAGGTATGAAACTAGATATAAATTACACAAAGAAAATGAAAAATACCACAAACACATGGAGGCTTCACAACATGCTCCTAAATAACCAATGGATCAATGACCAAATAAAAACAGAGATCAAGCAATATACGGAGACAAATGACAACAATAATTCAACACCACAAAATCTGTGGGATTCAGCGAGGAAAGTATATTGCAATACAGGCCAGGCCTACCTCAGGAAAGAACAATCCCATATGAGCAGTCCAAACTCACAATTAACAAAACTAGAAAAAGAAGCACAAATGAGGCCCAAAGTCAGTAGAAGGAGGGACATAATAAAGATGAGAGCAGAAATAAATAAAATCGAGAAGAATAAAACAATAGAAAGAATCAGTGAAAGCGGGAACTGGTTCTTTGAGAAAATAAACAAAATAGATAAACCCTTAGCCAGACTTACCAAGAAAAAAAGAGAGTCTATACATAAACAGAATCAGAAATGTGAAAGGAAAAATCACTACAGACACAAAAGAAATACAAAAAATTATGAGAGAATACTATGAATAATCATATGCTAACAAACGGGATAACCTAGAAGAAACGAACAACTTTCTAGAAAAATACAACCTTGCAAGGCTGACCCAGAAAGAAACAGAAAATCTCAACACACCAGTTACCAGCAACGAAATTGAACTGGTAATCAAAAACCTACCGAAGAACAAAAGACCTGGACCAGATGGCTTCACTGCCGAATTTTATCAAACATTTAGTGAAGACCTAATACCCATCCTCCTTAAAGTTTTCCAAAGAGTAGAAGAGGGAATACTTCCAAACTCATTCTATGAGGCCAGCATCACTCTAAAACCAAAACCAGGCAAAGACACCACAAAAAAAGAAAACACAGACCAATATCCCTGATGAACATAGATGCAAAAACACTCAACAAAATATTAGCAAACTGAATTCAAATACATCAAAAAGATCAAGTAGGATTTATTCCAGGGATGCAAGGATGGTACAACATTTGAAAATCCATCAACGTCATCCACATCAACAAAAAGAAGGACAAAAACAAGATGATAATCTCCATAAATGCTGAAAAAGCATTTGACAAAATTCAACATCCATTCACGATAAACCTCTCAATAAAATGGGTATAGAGGGCAAGTTCCTCAACACAATAAAGGCCATATATGACAAACTCACAGCCAAAAATACTTAACAGCGAGAAGCTGAAAGCTTTTCCTTTAAGATCGGGAACAAGACAAGGATGTCCACTCTCCCCACTTCTATTCAACATACTACTGGAGGTCCTAGACACAGCGATCAGACAACACAAAGAAATGAAAGTCACCCAATGGGCAAGGAAGAAGTTAAACTGTCCCTGTTTGCAGATGACATGACACTGTACATAAAAAATCCTAAAAAATCCACTCCAGAACTACTAGATCTAATACCTGAATTTATCAAAGTTGCAGGATACAAAATTAATACGTAGAAATCTGTGGCATTCCTATACACTAACAATGAACTAGCAGACAGAGAAATCAGGAAAACAATTCCCTTCACAGTTCCATCAAAAGAATAAAATACCTAGGAATAAACCTAACTAAGGAAGTGAAAGACCTATACTCTGAAAACAACAAGACACTCTTGAGAGAAATTAAATAAGATTCCAATAAATGGAAACATATCCCAAACTCATGGATAGAAAGAATTAATATTGTCAAAATGGCCATCCTGCCTAAAGCAATCTACAGATTCAATGCAATTCCTATCAAAATACCAACAGCATTCTTCAATGAACTACAGAACATCGTTCTAAAATTCATACTGAATCACAAAAGACCCCGAATAGCCAAAGCAATCCTGAGAAGGAAGAATAAAGCTGGGAGGATTATGCTCTCCAACTTCAAGCTCTACTACAAAGCCACAGTATTCAACACAATTTGGTACTGGCACAAGAACAGACCCATAGACCAATGGAAGACACTAGAGAGCCCAGATATAAACCCAACCATATACGGTTAATTAATATATGATAAAGGAGGCATGGACATACAATGGGGAAATGACAGCCTCTTCAAAAGCTGGTGTTGGCAAAACTGGACAGCTACATGCAAGAGAATGAAACTGGATTATTGTTTAACCCCATACACAAAAGTAAACTCAAAATGGATCAAGGTCCTGAATGTAAGTCAAGAAACCATAAAACTCTTAGAAGACAACATAGGCAAAAATCTCCTGAATATAAGCATGAGCAACTTCTTCCTGAAAGCATCGCCTCGAGTAAGGGAAACAAAAGCAAAAATGAACTCATGGGACTACATCAAACTAAAAAGTTTCTGTACAGCAAAGGACACCATCAACAGAACAAAAAGGCATCCTACAGCATGGGAGAATATATTTGTAAATGACATATCCGACAAGGGGTTAACATCCAAAATATATAAAGAACTTACACACCTCAACACCCAAAAACCAAATAACCAGATTAAAAAATGGGCAGAGGATAGGAAGAGACAGTTCTCCAAAGAAGAAATTCAGATGGCCAACAGACACATGAAAAGATGCTCCACATCACTAATCATCAGGGAATGCAAATTAAAACCACAATGAGATATCACCTCACACCAGTAAGGATGGCCACCATCCAAAAGACTAAGAACAACAAATGCTGGCAAGGATGCAGAGGAAGGGGAATCCTCTTACACTGCTGGTGGGAATGTAAGCTAGTTCAACCTTTGTGGAAAGCAATATGGAGGTTCCTCAAAAAACTAAAAATAGAAATACCATTTGACCTGGGAATCCCACTCCTTGGAATTTAGCCAAAGAACAAAACTTCTCAGATTCAAAAAGACATATCACTTCTGGAAAGATGGCGGCGTGGGCAGGGAGACGGAAATCTCCTCCCAAAACCATTTATATTTGTGAAAATACAACAAATACAACTATTCCTAAAAAAGAGACCAGAAGATACAGTACAATAGCCAGGCTACAGCTACACCTGTGAGAACTCAGTGCCTCACGAAGCAGGTAAGATACAAAGCCGCGACCTGGAGAGACCCAAGCACTCCCTCACCCTAGCGCACCAGTGGGAGAAAAAGATTCAGAGTGGGTAGGGAGTGGAAGCACAGGCCCGCTAAATAACCAGCCCTGGAGATCTGCGCTGGGAGCACTGACACACATGGTGTGGTGTATCGGAGATTAGAGAAACAGAAGGGCAGGATCCAAGACGGGGACTGCAAGCAGGTCCCCTCAGCCAGCTCCCCGGGACAAAAGAAAAGCGGGCGCTTTTTTTTGTTTTGTTTGTTTTTCTGTTTTTTTTAAGTCTTAAGAGACAAAGGCCCAACAGAGGAACAAAATCATCCCAGCACACTCAGGCCAACAGGCTGGGATTCTTGGGGAATTTCGGACCCCCTGGCCGGCGGCCGGGCAAAGCAACCACGACGAGGCTTCCCAAAGAGATCAGCAGCCTGCCATTCATTCCCCTCGCCCTGGCCAGCGCTGCAAAGGGTCCGAGATCCACTACTGCTGCGGAACAGAGGAGGAGCAGCCCTGCCCACAGCAATCTCACAGAACCTACACCTGGCTGGTGCGCAGCTAAGCAGAAAGTACCCCAGAACCCACATCAAGGGCTGGAAAGCACCAAGGGGAGCAGAAGGCACCTAGGGAGACTTCAAACCCCTGCAGTGCTATAGGCTAGGCTGAGGGCAACCCCGCACACAAAAACCCGGGCCAGATGGATTCACCTCTGAATTTTACCAGACGTATAGAGAAGAAATAATACCCATTCTCCTTAAAGTTTTCCAAAAAAATAGAAGAGGAGGGAATACTTCCAAACTCATTCTATAAAGCCAGCATCACTCTAATACCAAAACCAGGCAAAGACCTAACCAAAAAAAGAAAATTACAGACCAATATCCCTGATGAACATAGAAGCAAAAATACTCAACAACACATTAGCAAACCGAGCCAGTCTCATTAACAGAAAAAGAGAATCTACACACATAAAAAGAATCAGATATGAAAAAGGAAAAATCACAACGGATCTCACAGAAATACAAAGAATTATAAGAGAATATCAGGAGACTCTATATGCTAACAAGCTGGAAAACCTTGAAGAAATGGACAACTTCTTAGAAAAATACAACCTTCCAAAACTGACCAAACAAGAAAGACAAAAACTAAACAGACCAATCACCAGCAACAAAATTGAATCGGTAATCAAAAAACTACCCAAGAACAAAACCCCCGGACCTGATGGATTCACCTCTGAATTCTACCAGACATATAGAGAAGAAATAACACCCATTCTCCTTAAAGTTTTCCAAAAAATAGAAGAGGAGGGAATACTTCCAAACTCATTCTATGAAGCCAGCATCATTCTAATACCAAAACCTGGCAAAGACCTCACCAAAAAAGAAAATTACAGACCAATATCCCTGATGAACGTGGATGCAAAAATACTCAACAAAACATTAGCAAACTGAATTCAAAAATACATCAAGAGGATCATACACCATGATCAAGTGGGATTCATCCCAGGGATGCAAGGATGGTACAACATTCGAAAACCCATCAACATCATCCACCACATCAATAAAAAGAAGGACAGAAACCACATGATCATCTCCATAGATGCTGAAAAAGCATTTGACAAAATTCAGCATCCATTCATGATTAAAACTCTCAACAAAATGGGTATAGAGGGCAGTACCTCAACATCATAAAGGCCATATATGACAAACCCACAGCTAACATCATACTTAACGGCAGACGCTGAAAGCTTTTCATCTAAGATCGGGAACAAGACAGGGATGCCCACTCTCTCCATTGTTATTCAACATAGTACTGGAGGTACTAGCCACGGCAATCAGACAAAACAAAGACATACAAGGCATCCAGATTGGTAAAGAAGAAGTCAAATTGTCACTATTTGCAGATGACATGATACTGTACATAAAAAACCCTAAAGACTCCACTCCAAAACTACTAGAACTAATATCTGAATTCAGCAAAGTTGCAGGATACAAAATTAACACACAGAAATCTGTTGCTTTCCTATACACTAATGATGAACTAACAGAAAGAGAAATCAGAAAAACAATTCCATTCACAATTGCATCAAAAAGAATAAAATACCTAGGAATAAACCTAATGAAGGAAGTGAAAGACCTGTACTCTGAAAACTACAAGACACTCCTAAGAGAAATAAAAGAGGACACTAACAAATGGAAATGCATCCCATGCTCTTGGCTAGGAAGAATAAATATTGTCAAAATGGCTATACTACCTAAAGCAATCTACAGATTCAATGCAATCCCGATCAAAATACCAACAGCTTTCTTCAATGAACTGGAACAAATAATTCTAAAATTCATATGGAACCACAAAAGACCCCGAATAGCCAAAGCAATCCTGAGAAGGAGGAATAAAACAGGGGGAATTACACTCCCTGACTTCAAGCTCTACTACAAAGCCACAGTAATCAAGACAATTTGATATTGGCACAAAAACAGACCCACAGACCAGTAGAATAGAACAGAAAATCCAAACATAAACCCAAACATATACAGTCAATTAATATTTGATAAGGGAGCCATGGATATACAATGGGGAGATGATGGCCTCTTCAGCAGCTGGTGTTGGAAAAACTGGACAGCTACATGTAAGAGAATGAAACTGGACTACTGTCTAACCCCATACACAAAGGTAAGCTCAAGGTGGATCAAAGACCTGAATGTAAGTCATGAAACCATAAAACTCTTAGAAAAAAATACAGGCAAAAATCTCTTGGACATAAACATGAGCGACTTCTTCATGAACACATCTCCCCGGGCAAGGGAAACAAAAGCAAAAATGAACAAATGGGACTATATCAAGCTGAAAAGCTTCTGTACAGCAAAGGACACCATCAGTAGAACAAAAAGATATCCTACAGTGTGGGAGAATATATTCATAAAGGACGTATCTGATAAAGGGTTGACATCCAAAATATATAAAGAACTCACACACCTTAACAAACAAAAAGCAAATAATCCAATTAAGAAATGGGCAGAGGACATGAATAGACACTTCTCTAAAGAAGAAATTCAGATGGCCAACAGGCACATGAAAAGATGCTCCACATCGCTAATCATCAGAGAAATGCAGATTAAAACCACAATGAGATATCACCTCACACCAGTGAGGATGGCCAACATCCAAAACACAAACAACAACAAATGTTGGCGAGGATGTGGAGAAAAGGGAACCCTCCTACACTGCTGGTGGGAATGCAAATTAGTTCAACCATTGTGGAAAGCAGTATGGAGGTTCCTCAAAAAACTCAAAATAGAAATACCATTTGACCCAGGAATTCCACTCCTAGGAATTTACCCTAAGAATGCAGCAGCCCAGTTTGAAAAAGACATATGCACCCCTATGTTTATCGCAGCACTATTTACAATAGCCAAGAAATGGAAGCAACCTAAGTGTCCATCAGTAGATGAATGGATAAAGAAGATGTGGTACATATACACAATGGAATATTATTCAGCCATAAGAAGAAAACAAATCCTACCATTTGCAACAACATGGATGAAGCTAGAGGGTATTATGCTCAGTGAAATAAGCCAAGCCGAAAAAGACAAGTGTCAAATGATTTCACTCATCTGTGGAGCATAAGAACAAAGAAAAAACTGAAAGAACAAAACAGCAGCAGACTCACAGAACCCAAGAATGGAGTAACAGTTACCAAAGGGAAAGGGACTGGGGATGATGGGTGGGAAGGGTGGGACAAGGGGGAAAAAGAGGCACTACAATTAGCAGATGTAATATTGGGGGGTCACGGGGAGGGCTGTACAACTCAGAGAAGACAAGTAGTGACTCTATAGCATCTCACTACGCTGATGGACAGTGACTGTATTGGGGTAAGTGGGGGGGACCTGATGAAGTGGGGAGTTTCGTAACCATAATGTTGCACATGTAACTGTAGATTAATGATACCAAAAAAAAAAAAGAGAGAGACATATGCACCCCTATTTATCGCAGCGCTTCTTACAACAGCCAGGATATGGAAACAACCTAAGTGTCCATCAGTAAATGAATAGATAAAGATGTGGTACATATACACAATGGAATACTATTCAGCCACAGGAAACAAATCCTACCATTTGCAACAACATGAATGGAGCTGGAGTATATTATGTTCAGTGAAATAAGGCAGGTGGAAAAAGACAAGTGCCAAATGATTTCCCTCATTTGTGGAGTATAACAGTGAAGCAAAACTGAAGGATCAAAATAGCAGCAGACTCACAGACTCCAAGAAGGAACTAGTGGTTACCAAAGGGGAGGGGTGTGAAAGGGCGTGTAGGGAGGGTGGGAGAAGGGGATTGAGGGCTATTATGTTTAGTACACATGGTGTGGGGGATCATGGGAAAAACAGTGTTGCACAGAGAAGGCAAATAGTGAATCTGTGGCATCTTACTACACTAAGGACAGGACTGCATTGGGGTATGGGTGGGGACTTGATAATACGGCTGAATGTAGTAACCACGTTGTTTTTTCATGTGAAACCTTCATAAGAGTGTACATCAATTATACCTTAATAAAAAAAAAGAAAAAACTGAAAAAAAAAAGAATATTGATCTGTCCCACACTGGTACAGTGAAAGAACTTTCAGCTTTCTGGAGAACAAGTCTTTTGATTTTAGTTATACTTTAAAAAGTATTCTTGATTTGTCATGCAAGTATTATATCCCTTGTAGAATAGCTGGAAAATCATGAAATATATTGAGAAAAATAAAAGTCTTATGTAACCCTGGTACTTAAGAGCACAACTAACAGTTTAACTAAATCGCCTGCAGTATGTGTGTAGGTATGTAATACTATTTAGAGAGTGTTGGTTATTTGTTTACAAAGCAATATAGCTAATTTCCTATAACTCCTTATATTCTGCCAAAGCCTCCATTCCTTTTTTCCCCTGGTTTAAGTAACCTTTTTTTCGTAAATATGTAGGCAATTCAAAGTTCAACTTTCTAAAAGAGTTGTTCCTTTCTCTTTCCTTCCCAAAACTGTGCCTAGATACAGGCAAAAGTTTACAAGGAACTTCCAGATGGTGGATATGGAGTTTTTGCACAGGATGCTGACCTAGAACAGTCTTATCTAGACTTGGAGTTGACAAATAGGTACGCTGACCTAGAACGGTCTGATCTGGACTTAAGAGTTGACAAATGGATACTGCCGGTTGTTTAGCACGGTCAGCATCCACCACTGCTGATCACTAACCTTGCCACTGCCTTTGGTCACTGAAATCTCAGCCCCCACTGGTTCCCAGTCCCTAAACCCAGGTTCACTCCTTTGTCTTCTCAGCACCATCATGTTACTTTACTTATTATATTGCTCTTACACTGGTACATTATTTCAAAAGGCAAATAGATGATAAAAACACAAAATAGCTGAAAATGAAGTCATTTCTTTTTGCACATTTCATTTCAGTACAATTATATTAGATTAAAAACCTTTTGAACCCTCAAATAGGGACAAATGAAAATACTAAATCTTACTCATTTAAAATATGCATTTAACTTTAAAATATTTTAAAAGAATGTATTTAAAACGCAAGGCATATTGAGTGTATGATACATGAATTTTACCTCAAGATTATTAAAAAAATTATAGAACACTACTGTACACAGGATACTAATATTAATGCTAAAAAATAATGCATGTGCATACCCCCTTTATGTGATGTATGTACATACATGAGCTGCCTGAACAAGAAACAGTTAACACTGACTGAATCTGGGAAGACGCTTGTTGAGGACAATGTAAAAACCCTGTACCATACGCATTTTTTTACCTTTAGAATTGTGAGCTTGTATATCAATACCCTACTCAAAAATTAATTTCCTTCATTTTCATTATCAGTAGGCATTTTCCATTCTACCTATCCACCTTCAGAGAATGGACCAGTCAGTGTACCACATAATACATTTGACACTAACCATTCACTGCCCTGTCTGTGATTTCTTCCATCTTTCTCTCCTCCCACTTTCCTCTTACCTCTCATCCTCAGCTTCCTTGCTATCTCTCCTAACACCCAACTGTGTAAATACCAATATCCACTAAGATCCCTTCTTTGGTCATCTCATTCTACTTTTATCAAAGGCTTTTTTCATGTTCCAGAATACAACCATTGGCAAATCTTGTCAGTTACCTTCAAAATACCTATATCCAGAACTTAATCTCTTCTGGTCTTTCTCTTCTGCAGATTATTGTAAAAATTCTTCAGCCCCTGCACCTAACTATACTTTATCCTCAACAAGGCAGTCAGTGATCTGCAAATTTAAGTCAGAACATGTCACTCCGCTATTCGAAAATCCTCCACTCCTTCACTGCCTTCAGATCTTTGCTTAAACATCAGCTTCTCAGTGAGGCCTTCCCTAGTCACCCTGGTTAAAATTAAAATCCCCTTCTTTCCACTGTACTCTCTACCCCCTTTCCTATTTTTTTTCTACAGACCATTATCATTATTCGACATACTATAAATTTTATTTATTATACCTTCCCCCAGTAAAATAGAAGCTCCATGACAGCAAGAATTGTCAACTTACTCAGTTGACCACTATAACCCCACCACCTATAGTAGTTGACATACAGTAGGCACTTATTTTTTTTTAATGAGTTCTAAACCTTTATTGTCAGCTCTCAGAGCAGAAGATCTACATTTCCAACTGACTACCAGACATCTCCAAGTGCATGTCTCAAAGGTGTTTACGCCCAACACTGAAGTTACCTTCTCTCCTACAGAAAACTGGCTGTTTCTCTTCCTTCCAACCCAGACTAAAGGTATCACTACTCAAACCTTTAAGTCATCTTTCATTCCTCCCATATCTAAATGACCTACAAATAACTTGGAATTCAAAATCCCAAATTTCTTTCAGATTCAGTCCCATTTTAATAGGTACTACCTTTTTTCAGGTCTTATTAAGTTTATTCACTTGACAAGTAGTCTTTGAGTATCTATTACACATCAAGCATTATTTTAGGTACAAGAAAATAATCATAAACAAAACAGAAATAATTCTTGTCCACATGGAGCTTACAATCTAGTACAGAAACAAGGCAGTCAATGACCATATACATAATGTTTAACTAATTTTTTTTTAAAGTACAGGGTCCTATGACAGCATGTAAAAAGTGGTCTGATCATGTGTCTGGACAGAGAGAACCTATCTTAAAGAGTTCCTTGGGTAAAATGTTTGGTATCTGAATGGCAACTAGCAGTTCATTTGACAGAGGTGCAGAGGACAGGCCTGGCAGAAGCCTGGCAGAAGCACTGCCGCCAGAGTGTGAATAAAGGTTCTGGATGCCAAGGGAAGGAGAGGTAGTGGCAAGAATGAGTTCTGGAGGCAGATGGCTTGGGTTCCAGCTACCACCTCTTAGCTTTGCAACCTAGGGCAACAACTTACTCAGTTGATCTATCTCAGCTTCCACTTTTTTCTCATTTTGAAATGGGGATAATAGAGGCATTTACTTGATAGGGTTACTGTGAGATTTAAATCAGTTAAAAGTATATAAATAGTTTTGACCAAGGCTTGCCACACAGTAAATGCTATGTAAGTGTACAAATATGAACACAGTAATTCTGAGGAAGGCATTATGTTTAGAGTTTAAGAAACTAAGCTGGAGAGATTGGCAGGGATATAGTTAAAAGGCTTTACACAGGGTAGTGCTACTGTAATAAAAATCTAACTGGTGAAATCTCTAGAGACCCCATCCTCCACACTACCAAAAGAACACAAACTGATCACGGCAGCTACTTTCAAATTTCCAAAGGCTCCCCACTTTCTGCCTACATGACAAGAACCAAATGCCTTACACAATTTAAAAGGCCCTTTTCAGGGGCATTACGATTAGCAGATGTAATGTTGGGGGGGCACGGGGAGGGCAGTACAACTCAGAGAAGACAAGTAGTGATTCTATAGCATCTCACTACGCTGATGGACAGTGACTGTAATGGGGTTGGCGGGGGGGACCTGATGAAGGGGTAGTTTAATAATCGTAATATTGCACATGTAATTGTAAATTAATGATAATAAAATAAATTATATTTTTTTAAAAAAGCCCTTTTCAATATCACTCCAATCTTCTTTTACAGTCACACAGTTCACCTACTTTCCTTTCCAAACTGCCATCAACCACCAATATATATGTGCTTTATGCTTCAGTATCACAAATGTCTCACTGTTCTCAACAGTCTGGCTATGTACACCCTTCTCAATCTCTCCTCTGCAGGAGTCCTCTTTCTCACCCTTGACTGGAAAGCTGGTACTATTACCAGTTCAACGCATTTTCACCCACAACTCAGTTTCTTTTTCCAACTGTGTTAGAATGATTGAATTTCTACAAAATCTTCAGAAATTTGCAGTTGTGATATGTGTACTTACATATCAATTCAGATAGATAATATTTTTCCTTCCTGTGTTGAAGCTTGTTCCTTTCTTCCGAGATCCCATACTGAAGTTCCAAACTCTCTTTATAAATATGGACATAATTTTTTAAAAGAAGATAAAACCAAAAAGTCAGGATCACAGATGAAACAAACACTATCTTGGAAGTCAGAATTAAAGGCATGGGTTCTTAACCAGAGGTCCATGGACTCCTCAGGGCTACAAGGTAATTTTAGGAAGCCCCTCAAATCACATGCAAAGTATGTGCACATTCATTTGCCTGGCAAGAGGGTCCATACCTTTCATCAGTTTCAAAGGTATCTGTGACCTCCAAAAGGTTAAGCACTCAAGAGAAAAAGCAAAGACAAGCAAATGTGATTACAAGAGTGAATCCTTTTAAGTTGTGAGGAGTGCCTCATGTTCTCTTGAACTATAATACCTGAAATCAGGTCAGAGGACTTTATGCAATCAAAATCAAATTTAATACAGACCTGAATACAGGTTTTATGGAGGGAGGAACTCCATACGCCAATATAAAATCTTTTAAAACAAGTTACAAAAAGACTGGTGACTTATTCCAGAGGTTTCAAAAATGGGACTAATAGGAAGGAAATATCCAATCTTCCAGTTATGTTTTTTTATCTCCATTCAAAAATTACTTTCCTGTGTATGTTTTATAACATACAGTAACAACTAATATAAATTAAGTATACATATAATGGAGGTGGTTGCTCTTTTTTTTTTTTACTTGACCACTGATCTAATCTACACATTTCAGTACTACCAAGCCCACAGTAGCTCCAGTTAACACAAAACCCATTAGAATCCAAGAGTAAGAGCTCCACCAGCTTGCACTGAAAGGCTAACTGGTGTCAACTAATAAGTGACTAACAGACCTCTCCTTACCCTTACTCTCCTTGCGGTTTATTTATTTATTTATTTATGTTAAGCTCATCAAGATTTAAAGGATCCGTTTTCAGCTTCAGCTAAATCAGCCTGGTTCGTCCAAGGTTCCCAGGATGATGTGACCAAAGACCACAAACTACTTATGAACGAAAAATGGGCAACTCATCAAGATACGCTCTTAATTCACCCTAAAAGAACTACCCTTTTCTTCCATGACAATAATAACCTAAATGTGAGAAAGCTACAAAATTCCCAAGCGCCACAATTTAAAACAGCTTCTGTGATTGAGAGTGTCACCCAGTGGAGACACCAAGAGATGCAGGGTCCATTTGCGATATGAAATGGGACAGGGCTAAGTCTAAGCTTGGAAATGTTTTTCCAAAGTATTACAGCTGCGAGTGACTTGTCTCTCTGGCGGTAGAGCTTAAGTTCGGGAGGGCGGAGAACCACAAGGGAAAACTTGAAAAACTTTTGAAGTCAAAATATCTGTGTTTTTACTTACTCTTAAGGTCTCCTAATCCCCAGGCTTCCAAGGGGAGGCCTCTATCTTATGAGGTCCCTGCTCAGGTTTCAGAGTTCGCCCCGGGGGCGTATACCCACTTAAAAAGAGCGGAAGCATTTTCTGGATCATGTATGAGACCTAGAGAGAAATACACAATGGTGCCGCCATCTGCTAACGGGATTCTCAGCTCCGGACAACAGATAGGAGAGCATCAACCCAGGGAAGCAAGAGGGGTCCTGGGCTCGGCGTGGGGCAGACGAGGGGACCACTGACGTAATACAGCTCTGACGAAGAGAAACGAGAAGGGAGTTAAGCGAAGGCACTTACACTACCCGGTGGGGAAGTGACGGACGATATAACGACTAGGAAGGGAGCCGAAATAACAAGATTCAGGGAAACCGTGAAGAGAAATAAGAAATCAAAAGGGCGTAATGAGGAAGAAAGAAAGCACAAAAGAAAAGGACTACGACAGGAACCGGAAAACGAAGTAGAAAAGCATGCAAGATGAACACGTAGGAAAAGCTGCAAGCCTCCCAACAGAACTAAGTCCCTAGAAAAGTCCAACTGAGCTCCCACCCCGCTCACGGTACCTTTAGCTTATGGAGCTCCACCGTCTCCGCCGCCATCTTGCTGCCCCTGCACTCCACTCGGCCCCCACCGGCGGCCTCTGCCGCCGGGAGCTCCCGCCTAGACGCAAGGCAGCCATGGCTGACCAATCGTCGCCACTCTTACTCGCACCTTGAACCATCAACTTTCCCCATTAGTCAGGAGCTGGCGTCTCTCCTACAGCTTTCCCCACCTCTCTCAGAAGGCGGAGCCGGGAGAAAGGCTCGTTCTACACCTTCGGAACGACGGAAGTGGCAGCCAATTGTGTGTCCCCACTGCAGACCGCCAACCAATGGGGAGGGCAGCACTGATCCTGTTCCCCCAATAAGGAGAGCGCAGGGGGACGAAGACGGCTGCTTCCGGGAGCCCGCAGGTGTGGAGGCGAGCGCCGCGTCCCGAGCCGGACGGGCTTCCCAAGGTGGCAGGTAGGGCTGCCGGGAGACTGGAATGGGGTGTTAGGGAAAGGGTTCGGAGGCGACAGCGCGAGGGAGGGGGCGGCGGCGGCTTAAATACGGAGAGAGACGCTCTGAAGAGAGCCCGAAGAGCCGACGAACTGAGAGTAGGAAGCTGGAAGGAACGGGGGTGGAGGCTCAATACTAGGGTTTAAGGCATTTTTAGGTAGAAAGGGTGGGTAAAACCTGCTTACTAACTAGGTATCAGCTTTAGAGCTAGCATGATTTTAAAGGGCCAAGTTCAGACAATCAGAACCGCCCCTGGAGTCGGAGTAGGTAGGACTCCCCTCTCTCAAGACGCTGAGCTCAGCTCTCCTATCTCAGTCTAAAAATCCCAGAACGAAGTTCTTGGAGACCTCCTCGTTTGAGAGGATTGGGATGCTGGCTATTTACTTGGCCAACGGGGTGAGAGGCAAGGACGAGCAAGCCCCCGAGGAAAAGGTGGACATCATTAGTAGCCTTACCCCACCTCTTTTTAGTGGTTCCTTGATTGTTTCCCATGACCCTCTTCTGGAATTCCGGGTGTATGTGACCTCTTAATAATTCCTTATTTACTTCTTAAGTAAAGTGAGATAACATCGATTTCCCTTGCTGCTTGAGGTGAGTGCCGCCAAGCCTAGGCCTACTCCTTCAAGTTACAGTTGAAGTGTAAAGATCAGAGTAAATACTACCATTCTTAAGATGTGGAGAGGACTCTTCTTGCCTTTTTTTTCCTCCCAAGTCGGTTTTCCTTTGTGCATGATAGGCAAGTTCTTTCATTCCCAATAGAATTCAGGGGGATTTTAGCTATTCATGAGACAACTGGAGGGAACAAACTCGAAGATGAGTGAAGAAACTGAGTTGGACTCCTGCCTGATCCCCCGTTGTGGTAGGATGAATGTGGGGGTGGCACACAGCGAAGGAAACCCCAACACACGAGTGATGAATAGTCGCGGCATCTGGCTGGCCTACATCATCTTGGTAGGACTGCTGCATGTGGTTTTACTCAGCATCCCCTTCTTCAGCATTCCTGTTGTCTGGACCCTAACCAACGTCATCCATAACTTGGTGAGCACTAAACCACGCCCTTACACCTGCCCCAGGCCTTTCCCAACCAAAAATAAAATCAATTATTTGGGGATTTATGTCTTCCTTTGGGGATCTTAGCGTAACTCTTGAGCTGAATGACTCCCTTTTTGTCCCCTCACACTACCCCCTTCTCTCCTCCCAGGCTATGTATGTCTTCCTACATACAGTGAAAGGGACACCCTTTGAGACTCCTGACCAAGGAAAGGCTCGGCTACTGACACACTGGGAACAGATGGACTACGGGCTCCAATTTACCTCTTCCCGCAAATTCCTCAGCATCTCTCCTATTGTACTGTGAGTCCAGGGGAGACTTAAGGAATGTGCCAAAAGGCAGGTACAAAGGTCCACAGGAGAAGCTTTAAAAAAGCAAACTATTTACTTAGACCCTTTGAAGATACTATGGTATATGAGGTCTAAGTCTAGGTGGGAAGCAATAAAAAGTAGAAAACACTACTCAAGCATCAAGCATTTCTTGCTGTCTCCATGATGGTAGGGGAAGGAAAAGGGACGGGGAAAAGAAAATGCTAAGTAAAATGAAGCGACTTTACACTTCCAAAAGCAGAACTGATGTAAAGCTGTGAAAACTTGACCGTGGGGAGTGGAAGCAAAGAGGATTCCAACAGTCATAAAGGCCGAAACTGCTTCAGCTGCCATTTGCCACGTCATTACCAATTTAAAAACACACAACTAACATCAGTCCCCAGTTAGAGGTACTCTGATTATCTCCCCAACCCCAAAGTATATACTGTTAATATAGCTGGAATATTTTCAGATATCCTAGAATTCATGCAGTACAATTGGTCATTTAAAATAGAAGGTAAAGTCACTGGAGAGGCATGAATACACATAGGGAGAGCCAAGGACAATCAACTTCAACCTATTTCTTCTCTCTCCAGCTACCTCCTGGCCAGCTTCTACACCAAGTATGACTCTGCTCACTTCCTCATCAACACAGCCTCACTGCTCAGCGTACTGCTGCCTAAGCTGCCCCAGTTCCATGGGGTTCGTCTTTTTGGCATTAACAAATACTGAGGGATGGACCTGGGGATTACATTGGAACAAAGAGTTGTTATCATCCTTCCCAAACTTCCAGGAAGAGAACACATTGAAAGATGGGACTCCGTTGGCCCAGCCCTACTAGGAGCAGGTTTCTTTGAATCAGGAAAGGCGGGTGAGGTAAGGGCTAAATCACTCCTCCACAGCAAAAAGCCATGTTTGGGTAACTTATTTGGAGATCAAGTTTTTCCATTCCCATCACCTTCCAAGTCTGTTTTGCTGTATATTTTCCTCATAATAAAGATAATCTTTTTCAGATATGGCTACAATTTGGTCAGCAAAAAGGATAGGGAAATATCTTCATAAGGCTGGGGAAAAAAATGGAACAGTGATTTACTGCACAAAACTTTTATCCCCTCTTCCTTGGTCCAGTAGGAGGTGCCCTTTCACTCTCAGATAACACTTAGGAAAAAAGATTCTCTAATGAGAAAAAGGGCTCCAGCCATAGGGGCAAAGAAGAGAGGGAAGATACAGGTTGCCAGTTATATATTTATAGAAAGATAATCCCCTGGCTTTAAATAGATATGTACATACAAATACAAATAAACTTAAAAAAATACAAACCCTTGGATCATAAGGGGGCTGCCAGAGGCCCCTTTATCCTTCCCCCTCAACCAAGGGCAGAGGGCATGAGTCTATGTTTAAAAATGATTAGTTTTGGCCATCCTGCAGCAACTAGCATGAAGTTGGGTGATCGCCCACAACCTGAAAGTCATAGGAAAAACTCAAGAGTTCCCACACTGAACTATATGTATGCCCTACATTTAGGACTGGATGCTTTCTTGTTCTGTCTTTTAACTAGTATATTGGAGAAAAGGAGGAGGCTCCCTCCTGAAATGGGTCAAGAAAATCAGGCAGACCTGTCATTGAAAAAGAGAAGCAGAAGACAAGACAAAGGCATACAGATCCCAGGGAAATTCCCAGTTCCCACACTACTATGGGAGATGCTGTCTAGCCCAGGCCCGAGGTCCTTTGTTCTAGCCATCCCCTTTTCTTTGGTATTTTCAGAAGACAAGATTCAGTTTCTGGGTGCTGGTGGAGGAGGGAGAGTGGTTCCAGGACTTCCTACAAATACTGAGTGAACAATCTTGAGTTTAAAATTTTCCCTTTTTTAAATATTTAAAAATAAACAAGTCAAACTCCATCCTGTGCTGTACACAGCCCTTTTGACTCCCTGACATTGATTTGAGGAAAGAAGAAAAGGGGTGTCAACGCTGGAAGGGCCTCCTCACTTTCTTCCGCCGCTTGGGTTTGGCTTCTCCCTTGGGTACTGTGCTGTTGGGCTTGGAGGCTGCAGTGGCCCCAGGGCCAGGCTGAGGAGCTGCAAAGAAGTTCCCATTGGACATCTGGCCTGGGGGTACTTGAAAGATCCGGCTCAAAAAATCCTGAAGGTCAGCAGGAGGGGCATCTGAGGTGGCTCTTCGAGGAAAAGAGAAGAAATAATGAGGCAAGAGATAGAGTCGTATGGCTACCCATAAGACCCATGTTTTAAAAACAGACTGAATCAGCTGCAAACTTATTAAATGGTAAGACATCTAAACAGCATGTCATCTGAACCCACATTCAGAACTAAAAGAGTAGATTATAGAAGGCAATACCACCTACCTCTGCCGTCCACTGGTGCCTGGGATCCGAGAACCAAATGAGATGTGATAGGGGACCCTGTGGGTATCTGGGGAGATGCCTACACGCTGGCATCCAGCCCACTCTGAAAGCACAGAAATAATTAGCCAAAATACCACAGTTTTGCATATATATGAGCCCGTATTTCTAGAGGACAGTGTACCTGTGATGTCATACACCTTTCCATCCATCAGTGCAAAGTAGGTGATCTTGAGACCCAACATGCTGGACTCTGCCCAAAAGTCTCCTTCCTCAGCAGGATGCAGCCTATTACACTCAGCACAGTATCTGGCACTCTTGGCTTCCCGATCCATTTCAAACCTCCTGCAACCCAACAAAAGGATAATTCCTTGATAATCTCAAGCCTAGGGCACTGCCATGTCTCACCATTGCTGACAGGATGAAACATTAAAAACTAGCTCCATACTCACATTTATTGCATATGCCTACATACACTCTGCCCTCAACCTTCCATATTAAAGCTAAAAAAATTTTTTTTTCTTACTGCTAATTCAAATCCCCAGTCTCTTGACAATATGGCAGAGGTCTTTTTTACTCAGGGCCTTTTTACATTCTGTACCCCACAATACGAGTAACACACAGAAGGTCTTTGGCTACCCAGTCCCTACACTGTGGCTATCCCATTCCTGTCCTGTTTCATACCTATGCTTTCCCTGGCATCGGCTGCACATCATAGTATTCATTGCCTCTTTGAGGTCATCTTGCAGCTTGGACAGAAACTCATTCACTGACCGGCTCAGCTCATTCTCTGCCATTCGTTTCCTGAGAGAAGAAAGGCTTTGTAAATCAGAGTATTGAGCAAGAGACAAAGGGAGACAGATCTATTGGCCTCTTGTGGCCTCTGGCCAACTAGAAAGACAAGCAACTTCAGTTCTCTGCCTCAGAGAGCCTCCATCCACAAGTCCAGGAACACCTGCTATTGAAGATTATTAATTTACCCCACCTGACAATTTCCCATCTTCAACTTACATCTCGTATTCCTTTCGCCTATCAGGGTTGCTGACAATGTCCCAAGCTGCCCGCAAAACTTTGAAGGCCTCCTCAGCCCGGGGATGATGATTTTTATCAGGATGAACCTACCAAGACAAAGATTTCACCACAAATCCATTGCAACCCTCTCCCTATCTTGGGTCAAAATAACCTTTTACAAAGGTTACAGCTCTTTCACCACTCTTGGGAGAGTCGAAATAGGTTAATAATTAACTGCGAGAACTGAGTTCAAGTCCCAGCTCTGTCACTAATAGCTATGTGACCTAGAATATGGTATCTATCATGGATTGTTGGGAATATTAAGTGACAATACATGTGAAGTATACACCACAGAGTATGGCACAAGGGTGAGCCACCATCCCAGTGTGCCTGGGACTGTCCCAGTTTTAGCACTGAGTAGGAAACTCCTCAATCCCAGGCAAACAGGGATGATCGGTCCACCCTATCTGGCACATGCATACCAAGCCTTCACATTTTAACTTTATTGTCAGGCATAAAGTAAGAGTTCCAAACATACTACATCCTCAAACTCATTCTTTTCTACCTAGAAAACTCTAATACATACTCAAAACTTCCTACAATAGTTTGCCTTTCTATCCCAGAAATGAAATAGTACATCATGAACCAAAACAGGCTTTTTATCCCCTTTTCAGGCCCTTGTCCAAGACAAATGATATTCTCACTTCCTATAGCTTCCTCAACCTCATCATTCTCATCCTCATTCCCCCGAAAAACAGAAATAAAGCTGGTCTACTGACTGATGCCAAATAAACAGAATGCTGTTAAATCTCCCACATTCCCAAGCTTATAGACCAGCCTTTCAGTCATGTTCTCTCTGGGGCCGCATAAAGGAAGTGAGAGGTTCTGTAAAAGGAGACCACAGACATTCTGGCACAGAACAAGGCAGAACTTTGGGGCTTAGGGCAGGTGTACTGAGGAACTATAAACTATATCTCTGCTCCAAGAAAGTTAAATTGAAAATAAGAATTTTTGTAATAATGATACTTCTGGGGAATGGTATTCCCCAAGAGAGGGTATCTGTTAAAAGACATGAAGGTGAAAAAAAGAGCTGTCTATTAGTAACAATTTGGGTGTAAGCACTAAAAAACAATTTGTTTCCACATTTTTAAGAATATCCCAGGCTATTCACTTAAGCATGTATTTCCCATCAAACTAATTTGGTCCTCTGGTAAGTTACCAGCCTGGTACTTTATTGTGCCTTGAAGGGTTAATGGAAACCATAGTTGCCCTCCTCTTTGGTGTCACCCAACTGTTAAGGTAATGTGCACATTGTGGTATTTTACTAGTCAAACTTCCAATGCAACTTACACACATTACTTATATTCATAATGTAATTTTACTTGTACAGGAGGAACAGTATCATACCTAAAAATTGCAACCTAGTATCTACTTCTAGTAGCAATTTGCATGCTTATGTTAAACCTATTTCCTCAGCTTAAGGTATGTCATATGTCACACCTCCCACCTGTGCCCCCCGATCAATAAAAGCAACTTTCTTCATGTATGACATATGTATCAGTATGCACATGCCTATGACCTATGTTCCATTCCCCTTCCCTTTCTTACTCTAGATTGCTGGTCTTAACATAGCTTGTCCTTCACCTGGTACTGGAATAATCACTCACATATGCACCTTCCAACACCAGGACCTTCCAACACCAGGTCGACACTTGCCTCTATGGGACAGAGAGTTGGATTTCCCTGTGTTCAGAAAGCTCTCACTTGTTCAGGAGAGAGGAGCCAACAGTCTTTCGGAAGAGGCCTCTTCTCCACCCTGGCCAGAGGAACTCCACCTGGATAT